>SJYO01007492.1:35118363-35221849 GCA_006410555.1 Capra ibex | reverse complement strand
CCATCAAGATAAACGTTAAAAAATTCCTTAGAGGTGTGACAAGAGGTATCACCGAACATGATCAAACGTAAGGGTGGTTGTCACATCCTCCCAAGGGAAAAGAGGTGTGGAGAGGTCGTAAATAACGAACGTCTAAAAACCTAGCGTCGGTAAGACTGACCACACTTCACCATGGAGTAACACCAAAACTAAACGTAAAGAGATTATTACTCACTACAACTCGTAGAAAAGTACACAAACAATCGGTAGGCATACAGAAGAAACCTCTTTACAGATAAATCAAGAAACCGGGTAAAAAACTAACCCAGCAAATAAAAAGACCTTAACTCGACGTATTCAACGAACATATAAAAACTCTAATCAACAAACAGTCAACGAAGTAAACGATAATAAAAGAGGGTAAGTCTTCCGACAGAAAAGTGGAACGAATATAAAAGGAAACAACACGTCTTCGAAAATTAAAATTTATCTAGGGTAAACAAATAAAAACGAAAATAAAGGTCTTAAGACCCTCCACCTAGTATCTCCTAGGACGACATTAAATATAGCCTCTCACAAAACGGATACAAGAGAAGATCCTCAAAATATCAAAGACCAGAATGTAAATCTAGAAATTAGGTAAAACTCAAATAAAAACACACGCCACAATCTTTCACTAGATCAAAGTAAGAAAATGTTCACCAACTGGTCAAAAGGGTCGTGGTGAACAATTTCTCTAACAGAAATGAGGTAACATATAAGAACGGAGGAAACAATTTCTATTCCACAGGTATACACACACCTAAATAGAGACCCGAAAGATAAAACAGGGTAGCTTGATATAAAGATAGAAACACGGTCATGGTATGACAGAACTACTGACACCGAAACATCATCTCGGACTTCAGTCCGTTCAACTAAGGAGGTCAAGGTAAGAAGAAAGAGTTCTAACGAAACCGATAAGCTCCAAAAAACATAAAGGTATGTTTAGAACTTTAATACACAAGATCAAAACACTTTTTATAGCGACCATCGAACTATCCCTAACGTAACTTAAACATTTAACGAAACCCATCATATGAGTAAAAGTGATATAACTAAGAAGACTAGGTACTTGTACCATATAAAGAGGTAGATAATCACAGGAGAAACTAAAGAAAGTAGTCACAAAATATCAAAAGATATATATCCAGAAATCAAAGAAATCCATCTATATAAGGATTCATAAAATAAGAAAAGCAACGTTACCACTTACCTTAACAAAGGAATTAAAGAAAAAGATGAAAGAGTAATAAGCACATATCCTTACGTTCCCTAAAGACACACAACTAAAATATAGGACGTTGAAATGATATAAGTAACTAATCGAGATCATTAAAAGACCACCTCAGAAATCCCAAAAGGTACATCTCCTAGTACAGTAGACGTTTGTCACTCTCAAAATGAAGAAGAAAAGGTTAAACCTAAGGAAAATAAAGAAAAAGACGAGACTAACGACACCGGTTTTGAAGGTCTTGATACAACTTATCATCGTCACTTTCACCCGTGGGTACAGAACAAGGACTGAAATTCCCTTTACGAAAGTTAAAAAGTGGTAACTCCTATTACAAACGACACCCAAACAGTATCTATCGAAAATAATACAACTCCATACAAGGAAGATAAGGACGAAAGAGCTCTCAAAAATAGTGTCTACCTACAACTTAAAACAGTTTCTGGAAGAGACGTAGATAACTCTATTAGTATACCGAAAATAAAAAGTTAAACAATTACACCACTTAATGTAACTAACTAAACGCCTATAACTTCTTAGGAACGTAGGGACCCTATTTCGGGTGAACCAGTACCACATACTAGAAAAATTACACAACAACCTAAGACTAACGATCTTAAAATAACTCCTAAAAACGTAGATACAAGTAGTCACTATAACCGGACATCAAAAGAAAAAAACATCATAGAAACAGTCCAAAACCATAATCCCACTACCACCGGAGCATCTTACTCAAACCTTCAAATGGAAGGAGATGTTAAAAGACCTTCTCAAACTCATTCTATCCACAATCGAGAAGAGCTTTAAAAACCATCTTAAGTCGACACTTCGGCAGACCTGGACCCGAAAACAAACGACCTTCTAAAGACTAATGTCAAAGTTAAAAGTACGAACACTACCCAGACAATTCTAAAAGATAAAGAAGGACCAAGTCAAAAACTTATAACATGAAAAGATTCTTAAACAGGTAAAGAAGGTGCAACAGGTAAAATAACCGTATGTTAACGACTATCATCAGAGAATACTAGGAAACATAAAGACACAACAGACAACACTAGAGAGGTAAAAGTAAAGATTAAAATAACTAAACTAAAAAGAGAGAAACGAAGAACTACTCAGACCGATTACCAAACAGTTAAAATAAATAGGAAAGTTCCTTGGTCGAAAACCGAAACAACTAAAAACGATGCCAGAGAAAACAAAGAAGACGTAAATAAAGACGGAATTAAAAATTCTAAAGAAAGGAAGATGATTGAGACCCCAAGAGGTTAAGAAGGAAAAGATCAACGAAATCCACATCTCAATCCAATAAATAAACTGAAGAAAGAACAAAGAACTCCATACGGACATCACGATACTTGAAAGGAGAATCATGACGAAAATATCACAGGGTGTCCAAAACCCAACACAAAAGTAAAAGCAATCAAAGATACGTATAAAACTAAAGAAAAAAACTAAAGAAGACACTAAACAATCAATAAGTCTTCACGCAACAAGTTGGAGGTATACAACCTTAAAAATTATCAAAAAGAGGACATTAACTCTAGATTAGAATTACGTAATACTAGTCTTTTCTACGAACCTTACTAAAGCTAAAAAAAATTAAATAGTTCCAATCTAAATACCGGGTCCTACACTAGATAGGACCTTTTCCAAGGTACTCGTGAACTCTTTTTCTACTTTAATTAACAAAACCCCACTTTACAGGATATCTATAGTTAATCCAGATTGACCAGATTACATAGTAAATTTCAAACGTAAAGAAACAATTAAAAGACAAATCAACTAGACAGGTATCCACACTCACCCCATAATTTCAGAGGGTGATAATAACACAATAACAATTAAAGGGGAAAGTATGAACAATCGTAAACGGAATGTATAACGCCACGAGGTTATAACCCACGTATATATAAATATTAACAATATAGAAGAAGAACCTAACTAGGAAACTAGTAATACATCACCGGAAGAAATAGAGAAAAGTGTCGGAAACAAAATTTCAGATAAAATGGTCTATACTCATAACGGTGAGGACGAAAGAAAACCAGAGATAAATGTACCTTATAGAAAAAGGTCGGGAAATGAAAGTCAGACATACGCAGGGAACAAAACTCCACCCAGAGAACATTCGTCGTATATCTCCCCAGAACAAAAACATAGGTAAGCCGGTTAGAAACAGAAAACCAACCCCATAAGTTGGGTAAATGCAAATTCCATTAATAACTATTCATACTAGAGCAATGGTAAATGAAATAACAAAACCCAAGTCCAAATATGTGGGAAAAACACAAAGGACAGATCTCTTATAGAAAATCTTAAACAACCTCTCGACCAAACCACCACGACTTAAGAGAGTCGAAAACGAACAGACATTTCGAAAACTAAAGAGGAAGCATAAACTTACTCTAGGAACGACCCATGTCATTAGACCCGACATCCAATAACAGAAAGTAGTGAAATTCATACAGAACGGTAAGGGAGGACCGGACTTCTCAAAGATGACTTTCCAGTCGACAATAGGAATACCCTAAGGGGAACACACAATAAACAACAAAAAGGGAACGACGAAAATTATAAACAAGGAACACAAACTAGAAACGATTAAACTAATTATACACAGAACCCCACAAAGCGGAACCCAAATAGGATAAACCTTGAGAGACACAAAGAACCTGCACCCACTAATAAAGGAAGGGGTAAAATCCCTTCAAAAGTTGATAATAGAGGAGTTCCTAAAAGAGTACCAGAAAGAAAAACAGAAGAAGAAGACCCTGAGGATATTAAGCTTACAACCTCACAAAGTACAACAGGACCTCCAGAGACTCTAACAGGAGAAAAGAAAATTAAGCAAAAAGAACAAAGGAGAGACTAAGTAAATAAAGATGGTAAGATAGAAGATAAAGTGATTAGGATAGAAGATGGAGGCAATAAGATGATAAACAACGGAGGTCTCACAACGACTAGAGTAAATAACGTAATAAGTAATATATAACTGAGAAAAAATAAAGAAGATCCAAGAATAATTTGGAAAGAACGTAGAAAAGTTAGGAACAGAGATCCGATAAATAGACACTAAAGTAAAACTAAAGTTCTAAAACCTAGTAAAAGTGATAGTTATAAACCTTAAGGAAGAGGCCATCTAAGGGATGAAGAAGGAGAAAACAAACCAAACCACCCGTAAAGAGGACAAGGAATTGGACGACTCATAAGGAGACAGAGAAGTAGAACCAATATAACGACGCAAACCCCACCGGAAAATTATAAGACCATTAAACACCTCAAAAGAAATAATACCTCGAAGGAGTGAAACCCACCCCAACATAGTCACCGAACAGTTCCAAAAGACCAATCCCTCCGAACACAACCTCAAGACCACCCACCTCGACCCAAAGAAGAGAGACCTCATGTCACCTCACTGGTCATTACCCAATACTCTGCATTTCCAAAACCTCATCGAAACTCGACGGACATATAACTTCGAGTCCCCACAAGGACACAACGACCTCTTACACGCACCATACAGAACGAGACCTTGAACAACCGGGAACCCACCTCGAACCAAAGTCACACCCATACCTCCGCAAACTACTCGAGGATAACGAATTACAAGGGAATTAAGTCCTCAAGAGACTACAAGAGTCCGAAACCTGAATTCGGAGGAGGAAGACCAAAAGTCAAAATAAAAATGTCATCGGAGATCTAAAGAGGTAGATATGTAGTGGCTACTATTTTGTAGATCCAATTTCTACTTTTCAAAGAGGTGTAACTCCCTGTAGGTCTCTCCAAGTGACTCAATGTACCTCTTCTTTTCTCCCTCCCCCATCAATCTCCACTGACCTTACTCTACCCCACTCTAGTTTTCTCCTCTCTCGTTCGATCGGTCTTCAGTGAAGGATTACACGTGAGGTATCAGACCTGGCGAGTCACCATAAATGCCTCAATATGTCCCTTCTCCTCTCCCTCCTTCATCTGTCTCCACCGGTCCTCCTATTCTCTCTCCTTGCTTTTCCTCTCTCTATTTAGGACGGTCATTGGTCAAGGAATCCACAAGAGGTGGCAGACCTTGTGTGTCTCTAAGTGTCTCAACCTATCTCTTCTCTACCCCCTCCTTTCTCTGTCTCCGGTGGACCACCTCTTTTTCCTCTCAGGTTTCCTCCTCTCTCACCAGTTCGGTCATTAGAGCGAGAGTCCATTTTAACCCATCACTTCAAACCCAAAAATTTACATGTTTTAACTGTTGTTTTTTGTTTTTAGTTTCTAATTTTTAGATCTCATCTCCAACCTAAAAGTTTTTATGTTATAATTTCTTTTCTTCGTCTTCCTTTTTTTTTTCTTTTTTTTTTCCGG
This sequence comes from Capra ibex, assembly GCA_006410555.1. Taxonomy (NCBI): domain Eukaryota; kingdom Metazoa; phylum Chordata; class Mammalia; order Artiodactyla; family Bovidae; genus Capra; species Capra ibex. Next base: position 35,216,247 of record SJYO01007492.1, on the reverse strand, counting down.
TGTTCTTAATAAATTTTTGAGGTTGGTGTTGGTGTATTTCTGGTATATACCACAAACAGACTTTTTTTATCAGAAAAAAAAAAATTTCATTATCATCCAATATCTTTATTTTTAATCTCCTCTTTATCTTCTGAATTGTTAAATTTTTTTTCAATCCCCTTTTTTTCCGTTCTTTTTTTTTCCCTTTTTTTCCCCCCCGCCCCTCCTTACTAACATTTTTATCATTTCTATACAGATCGGGAAGAGACTACAACACCCGTCACACCCCAGTGAAGGTTCCGTCAAGGGAGACAAATTGAAGAAGACAAACGACCAAAAAATCCGAGTGATCAAGTCAGCGCGACACCCCTCCCCCCCTACGACGTTTGTTTATCGTGACAGCACACGTGTGTCACAGAGTCGGGGCGACCTGGACAGGGAAGATCGCCGCGTGTTTGGCGAGGCCGAGATGCTACGAGTCGCCCCTTGGTAGACTCCGGCCGGGATCCGACGAACGTGGAGGGGCCAGATTCGTCGAGTCCAAGCCGCGAGTCCATCGGGAGTCTCCGAGTCTAAGTCAACCCTGACGTAAAACACGGGAAGGGTCCAGACTCATCGAGTCCTCAAACCGCTCACGCCAGCCACGCCGAACAGTGGAAAAGACAGAGACGACGACAAAAGACCCACCTGCCGACCACGGGGAACACTCCGTCTACCAATGACAGGTCGTGGGGGTCTTCAGAATCGTTTCTTCGGACGAATGTCAAACCATCCATCTCAGAGAGATCCCGACGTTAACGGGGAAAGGTCGGGAATGCCGAGACCGATGGACAGGGGCCGCCCCCTACCAGACGTCGGCCGGAAAAGGCAAGGCAGGAAACAAGACACGAGCCAGGACCGTCACAGAATACAAGCTCGAAAAGCGCACCATCGATAGGGTGTCAGACCAAACGATCGGGTTCAATCTAGCGAGACCAATGCGCACCCCGCAAGGACGGGCTCAGAATCTTTAGAGACGTCGGGCGCGGAGGGCGCGCAGGGACGGGACGGGGGTGAACGATCACCGCCTACGGCCGCAGACACGACGGAAAGACGACCCCCTCAATGACAACCCGAACATTAGACGACCAAAATTAATAAATAGATAAAAAGGAAGGACAATACAACGGGAGACACAAAGGTTCCGAGCGGTGTCTGAGCCGTCCCTCTCACAAAGGACCACAAACCTTTGGAGAGAAGAATTTTAAGGAAAGGGCCCTGCCCGAAGGGAAGCGTCCTACCTCGAGGGAGGGGTGGAGGAAACAGAGAGAAAAGCAGAAAATATAAAAAAGGATGGACAAAAACTTCTGTTACCAGACGAAAAGACCAACGGACTACAGGAGACGGTCGTAAGTCTTCAACAAAACACCTCAAACGAGTCGTAACTTTACAAGAAAACTCCTTAAAAACTCCCTCTTTCACCAGAAGGGCAGGATAAGGAGACGGTAGAATCCTGGCGGGATTATTATAATCCAAAGATTTCTTCTGTGTCCGAACGTGTAGTGGGTGGTATTGATGAGGAGAATAATTCCACCTACGACCTACTTAAACGTGTTACGATGTTTAAAGACAGTCTTTATTAATGAAAACAAAAATGAAAAAAAGTTTAAAGTAATTCTGTATTGACTATATTTGGTAATACATTCAAATTCTACAAGTTGCACTACTAAATTATTTGTATAATACTTTACTAATGGTATTATACCAATTAATTGTATAGGTAGTAGAGTAGAGTTTAGTAATGGGAGAAACATACACACCACTTTTAGAAATTATTGATGAGAGATTCGTTGTTGACTTTTAAACATAGGAAATTGGTTGTAGAGTAAAGGAGGGCGAGTCGGGAACCGGTGGTGGTAAAATAATTTCAAATTCATTACAATACGTCATAAACAGAGGGGATATACTGATTAAAGAAAATCGTATTATGAGACCGGGTAGATAAAACAGATTTTACCGTCTTAAAAGAAGAAAATAAAGTATAGAAATAGGTAGGTAACTACCTGTACATCTAATTCTTTGTACACCACCATACAAAATTACGGTGTTGGGTTAGGTGAGTAGGTGGATGGGGTGGATGGTGTGTTTCCAAAATCGTAACTATGAATTTGACAGAGTGGTTGTAGGGAGAGTGAAATTCTGTTATAAGATGGAATGTAAAGGGGAACAAAATAGATGACACGGGGAATCGTGATAAAGCTATTCATAAAATCGTTAAAACCGACCTGATATGTTGATCTACTTAACGTTTAATACATTTCAAATTTTTTGGGACTTACCGAAGATTTTACGTCGTTTTACCACTCAGGATGATAGAGAGTCCTACCATCTCTTTCTAGTCGTTTTAGATGTTAAAGTCCCTTTCAGAAGAGAGTCCATTTTCTCTTCAAATGGGTAAAACTCCGAAGGACGGTAGAGGTTAGAAAAGGTCGGATTTGAGGTTTATTTGTAAGTCAAGGTAACCTCCAGATTTACGAGGGTTTCATCATATTTTAGTCTCCTAAGTCTTAACACTGTAGTCAATAGATTGTGACGGGAAATATCTTTTTTTCTTTTTTGGAGTTATAAATGTAAGAGTTTATTATAACCGAGTGGATCTGTCAGGGAGTAACGAATTCAGACAAGTAGTAAGGTAATGCAGGGTAGAAGAAGTCGTAGAGGAAGAGAGAGTATTGTCATAAGGTACGGTAGGAAAGTTTATTTCAAGGTGAAAGTTAGATTAAAATGTAGATCTTTTTGAAAGGAGACGGGTCTAAAAACGACTGAGGTGAGACCTCTTCCTACTTCATACCGGGACGACGACGACGACGACGATTCAGTGAAGTCAGTACAGGCTGAGACACCCTGGGGCATCCGCCGTCGGGTGGTCCGAGGGGGCAGGGACCCTAAGAGGTCCGTCCTTGTGACCTCACCCAACGGTAAAGGAAGACGTTACGTACTTTCACTTTTCACTTTCACTTCAGCGAGTCAGCACAGGCTGAGAATCGCTGGGGTACCTGACGTCGGATGGTCCGAGGAGACAGGCACCCTAAAAGGTCCGTTCTCATGACCTCATCCCACGGTAACGGAAGAGGCCTTCATACCGGGATGTCAACCACTTTAGTTACCACCCAGGACTCAATGGAAGTCAGAAAAGGTTGGTTGTTATCGATACCGAAAAAAAAGAGGGATCTTATGTACCTCCGTTTGTATGGAATGAAAGGTCTGGACAACACGGAATGTAGGTATAGTATTGATAGGACAAACGGTGAGAATTAAAACAAGGGTTGTAGATGAACCCGAGATGAGGAGTTATGAATACTGGTAAGATAAGGGTTTATAAAAGATTTCTTGAATAGGTAGCAAAGGTAACTTAATACCGAAGACCTGTAAGTAATCTTATACCGAAGTGGACATCGAAACGAAATCCTTTATAAGGAAAAGGGCATTAATAGGGCTTCCTTAAGAACGGGAACATTATGGGTCTTGAAGGGGGTTTTCTATTATTAAGATTCAACCTAACGTAATTATATTTCTTGATAACTAGGTTTCGTATAAGTAAACTTTTTCTGTCTTTAAACTTTCCTCAATTCATTTTTCTCTCTTTTGAACTAAGAAGTAGAAAGAAATAATTATCAAGATTGAAGAGGTCGATAGGTCACTTGAAATCTTAGTAAACCCTCATGAACATATTTTCTTGGAATATTAACTGAACGTGATCATCTGAAGGGAAAATGAAAAGTAAAAGTACGTAACCTCTTCCTTTACCGGTGGGTGAGGTCACAAGGACGGACCTCTTAGGGTCCCTGCCCCCTCGGACCACCCGACGGTAGATACCCCAGTGTGTCTCAGTTTGTACTGACTTCACTGAATCGTCGTCGTCGTCGTCGTCATTGGAATAAACTAGTGAGACGAAACCTTTACACCGATCCCACCAAACCTTAAGTTAGTTACTTTTAGTTCGTACCCAAGTAATATCCTTTTTACAAACAAAAAAAGAGTGTCTTTACTTTACAATTAGAGAACTCTTGTGAACAAAGAAAATTAATTGAATTTAAGTATAAAAGTAGGTCTCGATTCGCTATGTAAGAGGAAGGAAATAAATAGAGGTCGTAAAGCAAGAGAGTGTCAGAAGGAAAAGTATTCCTCTTTAAAAATTTATGTGCAATAGTGTGGCCCCTCTAACCCTCTATACGAATTATCGTCCATACGAACGTGGGAAGGTCCGTCACACGCTTAAAGACACTTATGTTTCTATTCGTTTTAGGTTTGGGACGAAGAACTCTTCGAGTGATAAATCTCTTCGTCTATAGATATTGGTAAAATATAAGTCACATCAATAATGACTGTGACTCAAAAGTTGATTCACAACTTTGTTAATTCTGTTCATTCATTCCCTCATCAATTGAAACAACTCCTATATAAGTTTCTACAGTATCTTTAATTAAACATTTATCACGTTTTTATGTTTTCCACCAAACGTTATCTTGTATACAACCAGATGTTGACGAGTTCTAACCGGAAACATGAACTCCATACTGACTAGAATCTTCTTTGGTAGTCAATTTACAACAGTCCCTGTCTTTCACTTTGTGCTCATCTTCGTCTTAGAGTTTCTCCGACAACCGTTGAGGTCGAGCCCGGTTCACAGACTTAGTTCAGTTGACTACGTCTTGACCTTGTAAGGACGTCAACATAGACCTTTGTTTTGTATTTTTCCCACTCTTGTTTCGTTATACCAATGTACCGACAGTCCTGATGACGTCCCTCTACCCATGGTTGGTAGGTTGACTCTTTATCGAATCGCAAAAACGTTTTTGAAACACTCTCCTCGTCCTACCCTGGTCTAGTGGACAAATGAGTTCTTCGTTTAGGAGATTCTTCAGTAGGTGTCGAGCCTTGTAGACGAAGTCACGTCTCTCCTAGTCTTACAGGAAATTTCCCAGGTAGAGGGAGGGACTTCGTATTAAAAGTTGGTGGTTATAAGATCTTTCTCCTTACGGATCATAGAACAACTGTAAGACATAGACACCTTTTTTCTTAAATTATTTACATTCAGAATATAGATTTTAAACTGACTTAAATTTATATTAAATTCTTTCTTTGTCATTTGTGTTACCGAATTATAATAAAAGACTTATATTAATATTAAGTCTAATAATAAAATTTCATCTCATAATTGAAGTTAGTTGGTCGGTTAACTAGGTGAAGAAGTAAATGGACACTTATACATCACACTTGTACGTGTGTGTGTGTGTGTTTTATATTTTGATGATGTTAAGATAGATCAACGTTTTTCATAAGAAATGGACCGAAACTCTTTAGTATCGGAATAAGTATAAATTCTTCAACAGAACTTCTTGAAGTAACGTTAATAAGTGAAATCATTCATTACGATGAACACGATGTGGATATAGTTCATCTATTTAGTCAATTAAATATAGTATTTGTCATGACATAATTGTTCCATTAATTTATACACACTTTTATCATGAGACATTCCATTTAAATTCTAGTCCTCTTACGTTATAAGGGTTCTTTAGAGTTATACCCTGGACTTCAAGAAGATTACCCTCTTTAATAAAGAAGGTTGTACTCTCTGATAAAGATTTACCTTAATTTTAATATGATTCAACGTCAGTCGATAATATGGTAAGTTTGTCACACAAAATTTAACCAGCCCCCCCACCCCCCTTCACCAACGACCTAGAACTTTTGACTTTTTATTGGGGTTCTTTCTCTTTGTCGTTCCTCTAAACACACTCTCGTAAACACTTGAACTTCATGTGACTAAAGTGACAAGATGATTCCTGGAACGTAAAAGGGAGTTTGGTATCTCTATTTTCATTTATTATTGACCAACATTGACTTAGTTTCAAGATGAAATGAGTACCGATAAAGGGGTTCTTCCTGTCTCCCTATAGAGATATCTGGGGTTTCTGTATTTTTCGTACTCTTCTATGATGCTTGTTCAGATGTACACATTTAAACTGTTGAATCTACTTTATCTGACTTTGATATGTGATGTTTGATGCGATGTCGAGTAGATTATACTTTATCTAGTAAAATTATCGAGATTTTGATAAATATTTAACTTGAGTACCAAAATTTTTAGGGACTTTTTCTTTAGAGGTCCCGGTCTACTAAAATAACCTCTTAAGATGTTTTACAAATTTTTTTTTTTTTTAAGATATGTTAGGGAAGGTCTTTTACTTTCTCCTTTCTCATGAAGGATTGAGTAAAATATTGTGGTTATAATGGACTCTGGTTTGGGACTGTTTGTGACGACAACTACGACGACGATTCAATGAAGTCAGGACAGACTGAAACACACTGGGGTATCTGTCGTCGGGTGGTCCGAAGGGGCAGGGACCCTAAGAGGTCCGTTCTTGTGACCTCACCTAACGATAAAGGAGGAGGTTACTTACTTTCACTTTTCACTTTCACTTCAGCGAGTCAGTACAGGATGAGGTCGCTGGGGTACCTGACGTCGGATGGTACGAGGAGACAGGTACCCTAAAAGGTCCTTTTTCATGACCTCACCCCACGGTAACGGAAGTGGTACTGTTTGTGATGTCTTTAAATTTTTTTTTTTTATGTCTGGTCATAGGGAGTATTTATATCTACGGTGTAAAGAATTATTTTATAATAGTTTATCCTAAGTCGTTATATATTTTCCTTAATACGTGGTATTTGTGTACCCAAAACACAATACCTCTATTTCAACCGAGTTCTAAGTTTAAGTCAGTTATACTAGGTACTATATTTGTCTGGTGTCTCCCTTTGTTAAGGGTACTAGTATAGTTAGATATCTTTTTTTTGTAAACCGTTTTAAGTTATGGGTAAGTACGAAATTTTTTTTTTTGAGAGTCTTTTCAACCTTATTTCTCGAACGAGTTCAATTATTTCTTGTCCATAATTTTTGATATTACTGTGATCAACTGTAATTTCACTACTTTGTAAATTAGAGAATAGGATTCAAGTCTTTGTTTTGTTCCCATAAACAAGAGTAGTGATAAGTTGACTTTCATGATCGGTCCTACCATTCTATTTGTTTTTATTTATTTTGTGTATGTTCAATTCTTTCTCCTTTATTTTAACAGGGGTAAACTCTACTGTACTTTAGGATTCTTAAATTACTATTTTTTTAGAAGGATCTTGATTATTTGTTAGTTGTAGGGTAATTCTGAAAAAAACATCTTTATATGTTTCATTACGATTTTAAGGATCTCTTTACATTTCCTTGATCTTATCTATTTTATTAAAACTGTTTATTCTTATTTCACCTTCCTTAATAAAATGAGTGAAATTCTGAATATCAAAAATAATAATATATTGGTGTCACTACTTTTGACACACTACAGTCATCTCCTTACTTGTATAACTAGTTCCTTTGTCTTGTCTCTGCGTCTTTATCTACGTGTCTTCATTCCTGTTACCTAAAAACTATTACCATGTTTTCGTTATGTTAACTCTTTACTCTCAAAAAAGTTGTTTACCAGGACCTTGTTGACTTATAGGTATCCGTTTTTATTTTATTTGGAGCTGTATGTGAAGTGTAGGATGTGTTTTTCACTGAGTTTTAATTAGTGTATAAATTTACATTTTACATTCTGATATTTTGAAAATCTTCTTTTGTCTTTTTTTTAGGTTCTGAATTTCGAACCACTTCCTAAAATCTGTGTTTTACTTTTGGTACTAGGAATTTTCTTTTTTAACTGTTTATTCTCAAGTGGTTTTAAAAATTGTAAAACAAACACTTTCCGAGACGATTCTATAACTTTTCTGTCGACTCATGACCCTCTTCGATAGACGTTTGGTATATAGACTGTTAACTTAGTATAGATCCTAAATACCTAGAAAATTTTGAGTTGTCATTTTTTTGGTTTCACAGGTTTATCTCTCGTCCAGTTTCTGTACTTCTCTAGAAAATGACTTTTTCTGTATATGTTCGTTTATTCATGTAATTTTCTACCAGTCACATTAAGTAGTAATTTCACTTCAGGGAGTCAGCACAGACCGAGAAACGTTGGGGTACCTGACATCGGACGGTCCGAGGAGGTAAGTACCCTAAAAGGTCCGTTCTTATGACTTTACCCAACGATACAGGAGGAGGTCCCCTAGAAGGACTGGGCCCCTAACTTGGGTCCAGAGGACGTGACGTCCGTCTGAGAAATGGTCGACTCGGTGGTAATCCCGTTACGCTTGATAGTGATATATGGATGATCTTTTCAATTTAAAAATTTTTTCGTTATTAGCGTTTATGATCGTTACTTTCTCTACCCTTATGGTCTGGTGGACTAGATGGAGAACTCTTTGGATATACGTCCAGTCCTTCGTTGTCAATCTTGACCTGTACCTTGGTGTCTGACCAAGGTTTATCCTTTTCCTCATGTAGTTCCGACATATAATAGTGGGACGAATAAATTGAATGTACGTCTCATGTAGTACTCTTTGCGACCTGACCTTCTTTGTGTTCGACCTTAGTTCTAACGGTCCTCTTTAAAGTTATTGGAGTCTATACGTCTACTATGGTGGGAATACCGTCTTTCACTTCTCCTCGATTTTTCGGAGAACTACTTTCATTTTCTACTCTCGTTTTTTCAACCGAATTTCGAGTTGTAAGTCTTTTGCTTCTAGTGCCATAGGCCAGGATAGTGAAGTACCCTTTAACTACCCCTTTGTCACAGTCTGAAATAAAAACCCCCGAGGTTTTAGTGACGTCTACCACTCACGTCGGTACTTTAATTTTCTGTGAACGAGGAATCTTCTTTTCAATACTGGTTGGATCTATCATATAAGTTTTCGTCTCTGTAATGAAACGACTCATTCCAGGTAGATCAGTTCCGATACCAAAGAGGACACCAGTACATACCTACACTCTCAACCTGACACTTCTTCCGACTCACGGTTTCTTAACTACGAAAACTTGACACCACAACCTCTTCTGAGAACTCTCAGGGAACCTGACGTTCCTCTAGGTTGGTCAGGTAAAACTTCCTCTAGTTGGGACCCTAAAGAAACCTCCCTTACTACGATTTCGACTTTGAGGTCATGAAACCGGTGGAGTACTCTTCTTGACTGAGTAACCTTTTCTGACACTACGACCCTCCCTAACCCCCGTCCTCCTCTTCCCCTGCTGTCTCCTACTCTACCGACCTACCGTAGTGACTGAGTTACCTGCACTCAGACTCACTTGGGGTCCTCTACCACTACCTGTCCCTCCGGACCGCACGACGTTAAGTACCCTAGTGTTTCTCAGCCTGTGCTGACTCGTTGACTTGACTTGACTTGACCTGTTCTTAGGTCTCTTAGACCTAGGGAGTATATAACATTTTTATCTTTGACACGTCATTAAGAATTTTCACCAAACCGTAAAAGAAAATTTTTAATTTGTGACTCAGTCGTATCCTGGGTCGTTAGTGTGAAAACCCCTTACTAGGGTCTTCTTTCTTTTGAATATAGGTGTGTTTTTGGACGTGTGATTATAAGTTTCCTCGAAATACACGTTATCGGTTTTTTTGTCTTCATTAGTTTTTCAGGAAACTATTTCTTGCCAATTTTGTTGACACCTTATAGATATGGTACTTAATCATGAGTTGTTATTTGTCTTTACTTGTTGACTACATGTATTGTTGAAAATACATTAAGTTTCCTATAATCTGACTCAACTTCTTTCGGTCGGAGTTTAGTCTGTATGACAACCCTAAGGTAAACATATTGTAAGAGTTTTGAATACCTCTACTTCCTCTCTAATTAACGACAGTTTTTAATTCCTACCACTCCCAACCCCCCATGATACTGTTTCTGAAAGTACCGCTACCTTATCAAGACATACATCACCATCAATCACCTTAGATGGGTACATTGTTTTATTGTCTCGATATTGTGCGTAATACTCACGACATAGAGGACCAAAATTAGAAAGACCAGATCAGTGAATTATACCCCTCCATTGAGGAGATAGATCGGTATCCTTTTAGTGTGTACTACTTTTTTAATATGGGTAAGATTAGAAATTCATAAAGTCATTTCGGAAACTTACTAGAGATAGACGATAACGGTGGTTGGTTTGGTCCTGAGACCTTTAACCTTCTTCCCCTGTACCCTGGAACGACATTAGAAAAACGTTAAAAGACACTTTTAAGTTTCATTTTTACAAATGAAATAAAGTTTCATTTTTACAAAACTTTGAGTGGTGTCAAATAATGAAGAAAAACTTAAACAAACTCGAAGCGGTAGTAAAATCCCCTCTCTAACAGGTATCTCAACTATAGTTTCTGTATTCGGTGTGTCACTTAGGACAGAAAGTCACTACCTCTCCACTACTTTCATCCTACCAACCCACATTAACCAAAAACCCCTGATTTGACAATATCTTTATATTCCGTTGTAAATTCTCTTAAGAAAGTAAGTAAATTTTCTTAAGACGACTTAAGAAAGTCTATGTTAAGTACAAAGTTCGTACTAGTGGTGATTGAAGGTTGTGTTTTGAAGGGAAGAGGGTCTGTGATGACGGGGTCTAATCAAGTATTGTAAGAAAGTATGAAGGAGATGAGACAATCGTACCGTAGAAATATAATTTTTTTTATGTTGGGTGAAATAACGAAACCGTTTTATATGTATATATACTAATGTTGAATTAATAGGTATTACCTTTATAAAGTCTTTTCATGTTTGTTACAATAAAAATTTTCGATTAAAGTTTAGAGTCAGAGAAGTTTAGGGTTTCGTGTTAACTCCTTTTCCCTTAGTGACGAATCTTTAACTCCGATTAAAATAACGTGGGTTATGGATTTTCTTTACACTATTATTACCAATTGAAAGACTCTTGAATCTCAAATAGAAGAGTAAATTAGAAGAATCGGTGGATACTCTAGTGGTAATAATAATAGATGTAAAGTGTATATTTTTTTTTTTGGAGTGACTCTGTTCGTACATTGAATGAATACCCATATGTGGATTAACCATGTTGATTCTCATCAACAAAGTTATAAAACAGATTCACTAATATTTTCACGTTTTCTAATATAATGAGAAAAGGATCATAAATCTTAGTATCGTTTCTCATTATATTTGTGTCAAGGAGGAAAAGGACCTTGGATATACTCATTTTAGAACGGAAAACAAATATAAAGAATTACGACATCTTTTATTCTCTTCAATAAACGAAAGAAATGTATTTATAAAAAAGTAAATTTTATGTCATCATAACCAACCACAACTTTGGTGAAATATTTTTAACCTTTACGTACACTATTTTATAGTTGTTTTTCGTAACGACTTTTACTAAACTTTACAAGATCTGAAACTTCCTAAGAATGGAGTATAGACAGACCGTGTGTCGGAAAATTCTACACCCCATACAGTAGGTGTGTATTGGGATGAGGGAGAAGGAGTAGGTCGGGGTACCTCAGTGTGTTGTATTTACCGTCTCTGACCGGTAAAAAAGGTAGAAATTATCTTATATAGGATATGACATTTTGTTTTGTGTCGTTATATTTTCAAGTGAGAAGTTGATCGGAAGTTCTACATTATTATTCTTCTTTTTGAGTAATTATAAATATGACACCAGGAGTTTGTAAAACCAGAGTTCTAGTTGATTCAAAGAATTTTTAATAACTCCGTAGGTTTCTATAAAATAAGTACACCCAGAATAGATAAATGCACGTTGTATGATCTTTAATTTTGTTTTTAAAAATTATTAAGAATTTAATAAATTTTTGTGTTATACTTGGACAATATATAATTAGATTGTTAAAATCTTTTTTTTGATAAAAGTTTTTTAATATCTTTTCTCACCCTAACTAAATGAGAAACGTTAAGAGAAATTACAGACTTAGTTATCTTTTGTCGTTCTAAGAGTATCAACGGAGACGTAAGTTAGACAACACTATATAACAAAACTAACTTCATATACTTTTTTTAGACTGGAGTGTGTATGTCCCTCATCCGTTCCTCCCTCATAAATTAAATTGTCGAAAGTCTCTTGATACCTGTAACGAGTAATTATTATGTAGTTTCGACTTGTTCACTATTAAAGAGTTTCCAATGGACGTTACACTTTAGACACTATGAAAATTGATACTGTAATTCAAGTAACTAAATAAAATGTGAAACTTATATAAAATATAGGTAGGTACTAAAACATTGCACTATGTAACCAGTAAACTTCCATAACCAAGTGACCGAATAGACCTAGAAGGTTTATAACCATGTAAAGTAACATATTATAATTTTATAGTAAACAATTATGGTAGTAATTAGAGTAATCTATTCAGAAATTCAATAATTCAAAAGTTCGAGTTTCATCACCTATGTTTAGAAGGAGTACGACAAAAAGAATTTTCGAGTTTACAATAGAAACTGTCGTTTGTGACACCCAACAATAGGAACTTCACTATGGGAGTAAAGTACGTAAAAAGGGGTTTTACAGATGGTTTATAGGTTCATATTTATTCGTTCAGAAAGTCAACGGAAAAGTCAGTTTATACTATAAGGTACTCTCTTCAAGTCGAATGTTGGTGGTATAAAACCGTACGTAATTCTCGTGAAACGTACGTCTTAGACGGACGTCACGTCCTCTGGACCCAAGTTAGGGACCCAACCCCTCTAGGTGACCTCTTCCTTTTTTGATGGATAAGGTCATAAGACCGGACCTCTTAAGGTACCTGTCAGGTACCCCAGTGTCTCAGTCTTTGTTGACTCCTTGAAAGTGAAAAGTGAAGTGTTTCGAAGAAAAGATCTGTGTGAGGTAGTCTAGGGTTCTGATAAAAAGTCCTACGACGACGATTCAGCGAAGTCAGCACAGGCTGAGACACGCTGGGACACGCTGGGGCACCTGACGTCGGATGGTCCGAGGAGGCAAGTACCCTAAAAGGTCCGTTCTCATTTTTAAAGTAAATAACCAGTTTATGTGAAAGTTGTATCTGAGTTGATATCTTCTAAACCCTTCTTAGTGTTTCTTTTCCCGAAGAGTCTCTGGGGTCTACTATGAGTCAAGAAAGTCAGGTTTGGTCCTTCATCTCTTAAGGAGACATTGGATAACAGCAAACTCTTCCTCAGTTTCGTGGGTAACGAAGTATTTTTACGGATCTCATTAAGGTGACCTCTAAAACTAGATTCACTTACCCCAAATAACCATTGAGTTGTACTTTCTTTAATTGAGATTAATCTCAATCTATTATAAGTTATGTGATTTTAAAGTTCTAGTTATCCGTGTAAGTATCAGGGTTATTGGTAATTGGACAAAGGAAATGTCGAAGTTAAGAAGTCTTTCTTTCCAGAGACTCGTTATTTCATAAGGCAAAGGAAGTGATTATACGACAGGACAAAAGGAAATTACATATATCATAAACGTAAGATAAACCTCAAGTCCTAGATTATGTAGAAGGGAATTTCGTCGTTCAGCAACCTCAAAAGTTGTATTTTTCTTCCGTATCTTTAAGACAGGACTACTCATGGTGATGACATCGTACAGAGTGTGACTCATCATGAATCAACTAATAATAGATGTAACCAGAGACTCGAGGGACTCATTTCCCACATCAAAATAAACGTATCAGAGACAACGTTGTGTTATAAATCGTTTGTATTTATAAAGTTAGTTACGAATTACATGATTTAACGACAACGTCATAGAACGAAGACTCCGATCCGGGTATATAGTATTATTTCGGTGACTCACCTATCTCTTATCGGTTGTAGGTCTTTATTCTACACTAAGAATTTTCAGAATCTTTACGAAAGTCAATAATTTATACTGGATTTTAATTTAGTCGATACTGACAGAATACGATTTAAAACGTAACTGTTGTACGTTGTATAAGAGTTAGTCTTCTATTGTTATAACTTGAAATCGTTAGTATCTTTTTGTGTCGAACTAAAACTGTAAAAGATAATTAAATGAAATAAGAAAAACAAACTAATGTATTATAACTGTTCGTATCTTACCTTCGAAGATCTATTTATAACGTGATATTTAGCTTCTAGAAATCGTATTGTCGAAATTTTTACCATAATCATGAATAAAGGAATTTATGTAAATAAATGTTTATTCTATCAGAAATATCCTCGTAACCATCTGACTAAATGGGGTACTTTGAAAACGAAGAGTACTAGTAAAAGATAATTTACTAGAGTATATTACGTTTTCACAATACTATGTGTTAAAGATAATAAAATAATCTTTTTTTCTCTTTTATTAAAGTTAGGTCCGTTTTGGTACACCCTGTGCTCATTTATATATATATATATATATATATATATATATAGTTTATTTTACCTTTTTCTATAGATGTTTCAAAAATTTGTAAATAATAAAAAACGTTTATGGTTTTTCGTGAGAAGAATTTTGACGAATACAGGTATTTTTACCTTTCGAAGAGATAGATTATATTGAGTACCCCCGGTAAGATTAAGTTAAAAATAAGGACAAAATGTAAACTAAATCGTAAATTAACAAGTATCTAATCTTCCAATTCGATAACTCTCTTTTACGGTTTCTTTAATTGTCTGGAGTATTAACATTGGATATTTTGTTTTAGGAGTCCTTTAGGACTTTATTGAATGGACAAGTCATTACGACCACTGTAGTCTAGGGTGATACCGAACCGCTCAGTTTACCGGAACCTTTTACCTGAAGTGACTTAACTTTTTTGACCTGAAAGGTCTGGGTTGGCCTGGGTCGTTCTCTTATGCCTAAAGACTTTGGTTCAGACGTATCCCTGACATCCGAGACTGTAGACGATCCTCGGATAAAGACACGGACCTTTTGACGTCATCAATTTACGTTATCGGTTTGAAGGTATTCCTTGTTATATTAAGACGACTCGAAAAGAAGGACGATTTTTCGTACAAAATTACGAATAAATAATAAAACTATAATCGTAGAAGAAAGTATATTGAACTTTCCCAGATTCCAATATGTAAAACACGAACTTCTTTTACATGAATAGATATAGACTGATTCAATTTGATTGGTCGTTGGTTTATTAAAGATTTAATAATCGGAATCTAGGGTATTCATATTATTCTTTATTGTTGTTGTAACTTTTACTTAAAAGTCATTGTTACAATGTAATTCCCCTTTGTTTTTATTTTATATACGTTACGTCCAAAAATAGATATTTCACCCTTCTCCCATGAAACAAAAATTTTAAAAGACTCTAAGAGACTTTTGAACTAAGAGTTTTGTTTCTAGGTCTCCTTAATAGATTTTATCAGCAGAGTTGAGACCTTTTGAAACTTAGATTGTCTTGGTTTCGTTTTGTACTTCAGTTTGACGGTAGTCCACCTAGAATTTTTCAAAGTCGACCATCACCAAAACGAAAACAACGACAAGATTTAACAGAAGTTGTGCGATACAGTCCTCGTGACATGGACTGAAAATAGTGAGGTTCATTGTGCTAAAAATTAGAGTGACAGTCACGGTAAGTGTGTCAACGAGATTTACTTTACTCATCATCTATCAAGTTCTTTGATTGAATGACACACCGAGAACAATAGGACAAATACATCGGACGGAGTAGGAATTAAGGATTTCCTTTATTTGTACCTTATTGTTAAAAATTCGAACAGACTAATTTACACTGGTTCAGATTGAAGATTTATCTCGTCACTCAGAAAAACGTATTAGGTCGACTCGACAAACCAATCCTTAATCCCAACCGTCGTATTACTCTAATTCTCCTCGATTTTCATAGAAGAAACATATTTGGTGAGACGTTTGAGTATATTAATACGGATCCTCAGGGTCCCGATTGAGTTTTCCACAGTGCATAGTTTTATTACTCTGAAGAGAGAAGAGGTAAAGAAGTAAGTATGAAGAGTTGATTGAAACCAGTTTCGACCGATATAAAAGACCCACTATTAGGGTATTTGAAATACGGAAGGTACAAAGTAAAACCTCCAATAATTTTTTACTCACCATACTTTAAGTGAACAGACAGAAGAAAAAAGAACAAGAACATCTAATTAATACTCAATGGTTTGTGTTTCTTATCTTAGTCTTATATCATCACATGTTTAATTGTATGGAAGTTGAGCTTTTTGAAGTGTAAGATTTGAACTCTTGTGACCCAATGTAAAATGAGAATTGAGAACGAGATTTTGAGATCGATATGTTTACGTAAAACACGACTTTAAATCTTGGTTTATAACAAACAGTACTGATCTCTATAACTTAAGGCTCCATAATATTCTTTAACAGTGACAACTTAAATTTTGATGTCAAAAGTAAAGGTAACAAAGTAAGAAAACTTCACTTTTTTTCTTCCTTAGTAAACCGAGATATTTTGAAAACCTGAAAAGTCTTGATACGGGTTCGTATTTCTATGGTTTTTATAACAACCTTACTATTTAGTGACAATGTTACCCAGGAACTGTTGCCGTGGATAAGACGTAAAGATGTCACAAAAGAGGTACCTGTGATCTGAATATTTCTTCAGAGTCTCTTTGTAAAGGTTCGTCGAAAACTTTTGAAGAAAGGGGTAAGGTACAGTTACACCAACAGTGACGGTAACAAGACATAGATTATCCTTTTTTTTTAAATTATCAAAGTCTCATCATCATGTCATAATACTAAAGACGATATGATCAAAGTCACTCAAGAAATAAGTGACTGGGTTAATTTCGTACAATAAACCTAAACCTCACATTTCTTTATATATGTGTGTGTATTCATATATGTCCAGTCCTTCGTTGTCAATCTTGACCTATATCTTGTTGTCTGACCAAGGTTTATCCTTTTCCTCATACAGTTCCGACATATAACAGTGGGACGAATAAATTGAATATATGTCTGAGGTAGTACTCCTTGAGATCCGACCTTCTTCGTGTTCGACCTTAGTTCTAACGACCCTCTTCATAGTTATTGGAGTCTATACGTCTACTGTGGAGGCAATACCGTCTTTCACTTCTCCTCGATTTCTCGAACAACTACGTTCGCTTTCTCCTCTGACTTTTTCAACCGAATTTCGAGTTGTAAGTCTTTTGCTTCTAGTACCGTAGGTCAGGGTAGTGAAGTACACTTTATCTATCCCTTTGTCACCTTTGTCACAGTCTGAAATATAACCCCCCGAAGTTTTAGTGACGTCTACCACTGACGTCGGTACTTTAATTTTCTGCGAATGAGGAACCTTCCTTTCAATACTGGTCGGATCTGTCGTATAACTTTTCGTCTCTGTAATGAAACGGTTGTTTCCAGACAGATCAATTCCGATATTAAAAAGGTCATCAGTACATACCTACACTCTCAACCTGACACTTCTTCCGACTCGCGACTTCTTGACTACGAAAATTTGACACCACAACCTCTTCTGAGAACTCTCAGGGAACCTGACCTTCCTCTAGGTTGGTCAAGTAAGATTAACTCTAGTCAGGACCCACAAGAAACCTTCCTGACTACGATTTCGACTTTGAGGTCATGAAACCGGTGGAGTACGCTTCTCAACTGAGTAACCTTTTCTAAGACTACGACCCTCCCTAACCTCTGTCATCCTCGTTCCCTGCTGTCTCCTACTCTACCGACCTACCGTAGTGACTGAGTTACCTGTTCTCAAACCCACTTGAGGCCCTCAACCACTACCTGTCCCTCCGGACCACACGTCGTCAAGTACCCCAGCGTTTCTCAACCTGTGCTGACTCGGTGACTTGACTTGACTTACATATATGTATACGTAAATATAATATATAAAATTATATATATCGTAATTACCCATTTATACTTTTTATATATATTAAATCTCTAAATTTATAGTAATTAACAAATTCAGTTATCCTTTTTGTTTGATCTCTGACCTAAATTTTTCATCTCTTTTTAATTACTTAATCTCGTCTCTAGTAGTGTCAAAAAGAATTGTTGTGTGTCATCTTTAAAATCCTAAACCCCCAGTATAACAAAGATGGTGTCGATGAGTTGAATCGGTCGTATTCCTTTTTCGTCAGTATTTGTTTCGAGTACTGTCACAGGTTTATCTTTGAAAAAATGTTTTTATCTACCGACCTTACTCCCGTATAAAATGGTTAGGTACTTAGACTACTATCTTTACTCTTTAATTAAGTTTTTTGTCACGTGTTTCTTTCTTTAACTTTGTACTCCCCTAAATTATCCATCCTTTCAGGTACTACTGATCTTGTAATCGGTAGGACGGTTATGAAAGTTATTCTTTTTAATTTTTGTTCCTATTGACACTATATTTATATAAACTTTCGTAACCTCTCTTTTGTTTCGTCATTTCTTAATATAATAACCGATTCTAAACCTTTTCTTTACTGACGTCTCTCCATTCGAACCGTAACCCCGTAGACAGTTTAAGTCTTCGACGATTCTTTAAGAGGTTTCATCCGAATTTGTCATGTACTTGATACTTGAAGGTCTATCAGTTCGACCTAAATCTTTTCCGTCTCCTTGGTCTCTAGTTTAACGGTTGTAGACGACCTAGTAGTTTTTTCGTTCTTTCGAGGTCTTTTGTAGACGACGAGGAAATAACTGATACGGTTTCGGAAACTGACACACCTAGTGTTGTTTGACCTTTTAAGACTTTCTCTACCCTTATGGTCTGGTAGAATGGACGGAATACATTCTTTCGTTTCTTCTTGGTTTCTCGGAGAACTTGTTTCACTTTCTCCTCTCACTTTTTCAATCGAATTTTAAGAGGTAAGTCTTTTGTTACTAGTACCGTAGACCAGGGTAGTGAAGTACCGTTTATCTACCCCTTTGTTACCTTTGTCACTCTCTGAAATAAAAAAACTCGAGGTTTTAGTGACATCTACCACTGACGTCAGTACTTTAATTTTCTACGAACGAGGAACTTTCTTTTCGATACTGGTGGGATCTGTCGTATAATTTTTCGTCTCGATAATGAAACGTTGTTTACAGACAGATCAGTTTCAATACCAAAAAGGTCATCAGAACATACCTACACTCTCAACCCGATATTTCTTTCGACTCGTAGCTTCTTAACTACACACCACAACCTCTTCTGAGAACTCTCAGGGAACGTGACGTTTCTCAAGTTTGATCAGTTAGGATTTTATTTAGTTAAGACTTATAAGTAACCTTCCTGACTACGACTTAGACTTCGAGACCATGAAACCGATGGACTACTCTTCTGGACTGAGTAACCTTTTCTAGGACTACGACCCTTTCTGACTTCCGTCCTCCTCTTTTCTTGCTGTCTCCTACTCTATCAACCTGTCGTAGTGGTTGAGCTGCATGTACTCAAACTCGTTCGAGGTCCTCAACCACTACCTGTACCTGACGTCGGACCGTACGACGTCAGGGACCCCAGTGTTTCTCAGCCTGTGTTGACCCTCTGACTTAACTTGACTTGCCCCTTCTTGGTGGTCACCTGACTTTGTCTGAATTAAGGTAGAGACCAGAAGAGTTAGATTAGATATTATCATAATTCTGTTTACTCTTAACGGTTACAGAGATCGATATATCCTGTCTACTTTTATTTAAAACAGATTCACTTCTCTTTTAAAAGAATTGAAATGTAATCCAGATGTAAAAAAACTATAAGCTACAGAGTGTGAGTGGTATTTGTGGTCTCTCGTCTGTTTTGTTGTACTATCTTTTGGTTCTCTTTTTTTTGTCTTTTATCTTTGTTTAGGTATGACTATTAACTCAATGGGTGTCACTAAAAATTTGTCGATTCGAAACACACCCGAAGGGACCACCGAGTAGGTATTTCTTAGGCTGACGTTACGTTCTCGACGTCCTCTTCACCCAAGCTAGGGTCCCGGTCCTTCTAGGGGACCTCCTCCCGCACCGTCAGATGGGGTCAGAAGAACGACCTCTTAGGGTACCTGTCTCCTCGGACCGTCCAATATCAGGCATCCCAGTTTTAGTCAGTCTGTACGGACTTCGTTGAATCATACGTTCGAACCACATAAGTTTATTCATTTTCTACTCTAATTTACCGACTGTCTTTTACCTCACCCACCCTCAACTTCCCTTAAGATCTGAAATTTTTATTTATAGACTTTAACTTTTTAACTTTTTATTTAAATTGACTTCCAATTTGTGTGAACTTTCTTTCTTAATCAACCTTCTTCGATATAGTTTACTTTTAAACTTTGTTTCTCTTCCTTTTTCTTGTTTCCTGGTTTCTCTCATCTCTCATATCATTTTACTCACCTATAGATACGTTGATTTCAGATTCTTACTCTCTTTCTTTCTTATACCGTCTATAGTTTCATCAGTATGTTTCGAGTTTTTCGTTCGTTCAGAGTTTTGTAAAGTTTGTATTTTATCTAAGGGATTATGTAATCTTTTATTTCTTTAGAGACCACCGAGTCTACAATTTCAGACGGGTGTCACGTCCAAGTTAGGGACCCAACCCTCCTAGGGGACTTCTTCCTTTATCGTTGGGTGAGGTCATAAGAACGGACCTTTTAGGGTACCTAACTCCTCGGACCGTCCGATGTCTCAGGTACCCCAGTGTTTCTCAGTCTGTACTGACTCACTGAAGTGAGTCATGATCCTTCAGGTAAATAGTTTATTCTTTTGAATTATTCTAGACCTTTTAACTTATTTACTAGTAATAACAGTTTTGAACACTTTACTTCGATTTTGTACGACATTTTACACAAATATTGATTTATATACATAATCTTTTCTTCTTTCCGACTTTTACTTATTATATTTTAAGTCGAAGTGTTCAGTCCCCTTTTAACGGTTAATGTGTGTGTGTTTTCTTTAATTTATCATTTTCATTTTCGGTTTGAATTATTTCGTTTTTATTTATATGTTTCTCTTCTAATTGTCTTGGTTACAATCAAAAGTTTTTCATATTTATTATTTCAGTCATTTTGTAACGACTATAACTATTTTTTACCAACCCCCCTCCCTGTTACATGGTTTTAGTTCTTGTATCTGTTCTTATAGTCGTGTATACGATGTTTGTTATTTTTGTAAAAAATTCGACTTTTTTTAAAAAAATTATTTAAACTTTACCCAATTAAGACTCTTTTTGAATGGTTTTGACTGAACTTTTATTTATCTTTTTTTTTTACTTATCAGGGTATCGATAAGATTTTTTGTTTTGAGTGGTAATTTCTGAAAGGTGTTTATTTAACGTTTCTATTCACCCAGGTTATTGATTTGGTTTGAAACTCACTATTTGTAATCTTAGAATTTTTTTTTTGTGAAGTTCTCTTATCTCTGGTTATGTAATGTTACCGTAACGTTCGTCCTTGTGACGTTCGATCAGAGTGAGGATTTATGTCCACATTATAACATTCGGTTTGTAGTTCGTTAATTTTTATTTATTTATAAAAAATTTAGAAGTCGTTTTATAATTGTTCGGATTTTTTTGTTTTTTCTTCACTTAAAAAATTTAAATAAGTGTTTTCGTCGTTTATTACATGGACCCTCTTTTAAAAAAAATTCTATATTTGTTGAAGACATCTCTATTAATACTCTTCTTACAATATTTCCTGTACTTTTTACTGGGTTTATTTACTTCTGGATAGGTTAAAAGAATCTACTGTTTTCGGAAGAATTTATTAATACAGTTAAGGAGGTTTTATATAGAAAGTAAAGTCGCGTTCCCACTAGTTTTCGGGTTCTTGTAAGAAAGCTAACTTACATTCTTCTATTAGACTTTCAAGGGTACTATAGAGTTCCTCGTTTCTTATCGGTTCTCTCAAAATTTCTACTTGTTCAGTTCTTAATATATTTTAATACTATTAATCCTTTTACACTGGTACCGTAATTCTATCAGTTCTCGGGACTCTGACTGGGTGAAAGTATCGACTCCACGGGACCTTTTGTTTCGACTTACGGTTCAAATGTACACATCTGAAATGACGACCCATGTTAAAGTTTCTTTATTTGTACTCTATTTCTTCTTTCACTTTAATTCTTGTTGAATTTGGTTTATGTTTGAATTGTGTTGACTAATGAGTCGAACCTCCCCTCCATTATCGAGATATCCTTTTTTTTAAAAATTAATTCAGTATAGTCGGAGTATTAGAGTATTGTAAGAGTTTTCATTTAAGGTCAACTATATTTCGTAATTTACACTCTTTAAAAATCTTCCTTCATGCTCTATAACAGTAATGTTGGAAACGTAACCCTTCCTAAGGATTTTATTCTATGGTTATCATGTTTGATATTTCCTTTCTTTTTATTTAAATTGACATAATTTTGTTTTATAAAATGTTATTTTCCATGTTGTTTACGTTGGAATTTTGTAGTATATAGAATGTTTATGATAGGGTAGATACTTGTTGTTTCTTTGGTGTTTGTTGGATTATCTTTTCATCAGTTTCATACACTTGTTCTTTAAGTGTTCACCTTTATTGAATTTACCTGATATTTGTATACTTTTTTTTTACAAGTTCTTAAGATCACTGTTCTTTGACATTTAATTTGTTGTTGCTCTATAGTAAAGTGTAGTTTGTTTTCAAGTCACTTTGTCTACTGGTCCTATATCTTTAAGTTCTTATAAATGTAACAGGACTACCTGTACGTAGTAAAACCTTCGTTACACGTATCGTAGTAACAAATATCACTACAATCTTCTAACCTACATGTTTAAAAACGTATAAGTATTTTCCTTTATGATTTCTCGTAACTTCATTGACTTAATCTGGATAAACAGAGTTGTGCCTATTTAGAGTTTCTTAAGTATAACTGACCTTTCTTTGTTCACCTCTTACTCTTAGAATCATACTATGGTATTTATTTGACAATTGAATGTTTCGTTATGACCTCCAGTAAATTTATGTGTGTATATATGTCATTTTCTCGTATTTTTGTTCGTACTGTTATTAAATACTGTTTCAGACCCATATTAAAGAGAGATCCTTCATTCCCTTCACTTCTTTTATCTTCTCTCTAAGTAGTTATTAAAGTCACTCTAGACATTACGGAACTTCAAAAGTTCTTTTTTTTTTTGATAAGAATAATTATTTCGTTTAGTAAATTTTTCGGTCTTGACATATTCTAATGTCATTTCAAATACATAAGAGACATAAGGGACATAAACTTTATAAGTAATTTTTCGTTTTGGTACAAACCCTTGCGTACATTCTTAATTTCTAAAATTTTAAACTTTTTATTTATTTATTTATTTTTTATTTGTCTTTTTTTTTTTCGTTTTGGTTGCTTTCGTTTTTAGTACTAGAATCATCGCTAAAGTGAACTTCGAGAAGAAGTTTCTTTCTTTTTGTTCGTTTAAAGAAACGGGTGTCGATCCTTTGTAACCTACCGTTGTTCAGTGAATGGTCGAAAAGTCTTACCCTGTTCCGAATTACCTCACAATTGACGAGGCAGTGTGAATACCTGATCGGTCTCAAACCTCTGACTTCCAAGACAACTCTAGGGACCGAAGGACAAAGACTCTTTCCTTTCACTTTGAGTTCGTCGTTTGCTCGTCCTTTGTCGTTCGGTTGACGACAATTCAAAGAGAAAGGGATTTCCTTTTTCTCTGTCTCTTGTTCTTTTTTCTCTCTAGACGAGTCGTGTTCTTTTTCCACGTTTCTACAAACCAGGGGAGTCATCGGGTGTAGATTCGTAAGTACTTTACGTTAATAATTATTCTTTAATGTTATTTTGATTATCAAATTTAAAAAAACAAGTAAATTGAATAGATAAACCGTGACTAGATACCCTGATGTATGTAAAAGGATCAAAGAAGTCAGAATATGTCATTTGAAATGATCGTAGGTATAAAGAGTTTCATACTTTTATTTTGAATTACTGTAAGTCTCTGAAGCGGGTTTCATTAACTTGACTATCTCACCACTTCAGTCGGCCATAAGTTTTGGGTCCGAGACACGTGACCTTGTTTGTCTAATACTAAACCGAAAAGGACTTATGTATACATTCCGTCACACGTCGGAGAAAAGGGTAAATGTTCAAGTAAGTAAGTTGTACCTGAATCTGGGACGTTTCGTTTTACGTCTCATTCTATTTTGGAGGTGGGAGTCTCTGGTACGGAACATGAGTCCCTCCGTCCGTCCATTTGGCTGTCAAAACAGTCACACGGTTCCCGATGTCCTCCACAGTCCGCTCACATACAAGGAGCCAAAAACAGAGCAGTGTTGTTTCTAAACCTCACTACCTGTAATTTCGGGGGAGCCACACAGTGTCGATGACCCCGAGTCGTCTACCTCGGAAACCCTGTACGACTCCTCTTCGGAGAGGTTTCAGGAAGTTAACACGGGTGACGGTGGGCGGACAAGAGTCCTCAGAGTCCCTTTGTTCTTTACTCTCTAACATCTTCTTAATTCTAAAACAATCCGTACAGGGAGGTCGGTATCCTCGTTCCTGGAGGATCGAATTGACCTCCAGAAGACCTTAGACTCTGACTCGGCGCACTCGAAAGACGACTCAAGCAAAAAGTGACAGGAACAAAGGTCGTACTACCCGGAAGGGGACGGGACCCAAAGAAGTGCAAGACGAAGACGAAGACGGCGCCCTCGAAGCGACTCAACCCGAGGACGACACGAACCGGAGACGCGCATCCAACAAAGTCGGTCCAATTTGGGTTCAGTGTCGTGGTATCTACCGTGCGATCGCGCACGAGGAGGCAAGAAACAGAGAAGTGTTGTTTCTAAACCTCACTGCCCGTAATTTCGGGGGAACCACACAGTATCGAGAGCCCAGAACCTGTCTGGCACAATATCGAGAGTCCAGAGCTTACCTGACACAATATCGAGAATCTGTTTAGTCACAATGTCGAGTCACAATGTCGAGATAAAATAAATCTTCTATCGTCCTTTTAGGCAGAAGCTCCGTACTCCCGTGTAGCTAGGTTTCTGCGCTTCTCTTCTCACGGGGTCGCGCACCCTCTCTCTCTCTCGATCTAAACCGAGGAGAAAAATATACAAAAAGAGAGGAACCCGGACAGGATACATTTAACCCGGTCGGTCCTCACAACAAACAAAATGGACTCCAGGAGTGAGGCCGGGAGCATGGAAGGAAACAAGATAAAAACACCCGAAAAGGGAAGGACCAGAAAATCGGTGGCGGTAAAACCTAAGGAAAAAGGATAAGATGGATGGATTGTCCTCCTTATTCTTGTCCTAACAGACCCCTGGTCCTATTACCACCGGAGTGTGATGATCAGTATTCACTTCACTTCTCTTCAGCGAGTCAGCACAGGCTGAGAAACGCTGGGACACCTGACATCGGATGGTCCGAGGAGGTAGGCACCCTGAGAAGTCCGTTCTTATGACCTCACCCATCGGTAAAGGAAGAGGTCCCCTAGGAGGTCTGGGTCCCTAACTTGGGACCAGAGGACGTGACGTCTGTCTGCGAAATGGGAGACTCGGTGGTCCTTTCGGGATGATCAGAATCCCGTGATCATTTTGTGAACGATTTTCTAGCTTCAAATCTAACTCTGTCCTTAGTGTTCCTTCTTCACTTCGTCCTCTCTCGCGTCACAATACTCTGGAGGTTAATAAAATCAGACTGACCTTACATCACTGTAGTCTAACCGTCCGTTGTTCCGATCTCTCTACTAGTCCCAAAATTTCACAATCAGCGAGTCATCCTAGATTGAGAAACGTTGGGGTTCCTGACATCGGTTGGTCCAAGGAGACAGGTGACTTAAGAGGTCCGTTCTTATGACCTCACCCATCGGTAAGGGAAGAGGTCCCCTAGAAGGGTTGGGTCCCTGACTTGGGTCCAGAGGACGTAACATTCGTTTGACAAATGATAGACTCGGTGGTCCCTTCGTACTCTGAAAGATTTATTCAGAATAAAATAAAGATTTTTCAGAATAAATTGAACTTAAAAATAGTCTTTCTGTTGTAAGTGTGAGACTTTCGTTCCCCACCGTGTTAGTTTTGACTTACAGAATCTTTGTTTTCAAGAAGACAACAAAGAACGAAACATTGTTTATCGTATTTGAATCTCCGAAACTTTGTTGAGCGTAAATAATAGTATGTCAAAGGTACCTAGTCCTTCGGTCGTACCGAGTTAACCTAAGAGAGGAGTCCCAGAGACTGATTCCACAACCGGTCACAACCAGAAGAGAGAGAGACCCTTTCGAGAAAGTCCATTACCGTCTTAAGTCAAGGCTCTTTCGCATTGTGAGTCCAGGGGATAAGGAACGGTCAGACTCCGGTGAGAGTCGAGGTTTTCCAACGAGGGTCAAAGAACGGTTACCAGAAGAGTGGGTAGCCCCCGAATGTACTGTACCACCGTTGTCTTAGGAGGTCCGGTCGTCATCTTAGAGGGAGTACAGTTTAGAAGAAGTCTCTATCGGGGAAAGAAAATTCCCAAATGGACTAACATACCTCGAGTGGGTCACTTCTATTAGAGACAAAATTTCGGTTGTTTAATTAGTGCCTTCACTGTCAGGTAGTAAAAGTCTAGAGAGAACGTGAGTTTTCCTCAGTCATTGTGTTACTATATCCAGTCTCCCCCGGTCGTATCTAAAGATAGTGTTTCTCGTTTTGACTGGTGAAAAAACGGAAAGGAAAAAATAAAGAAATTATAAATAAACCGATATGATCCCAAAGCAACGTCGTGTGTCCTAGAAGACAGAAACAACACCCTAAATCCTAGATAGACATCAATGTTGTGTACTGGAGAAGTCAAGTCAAGTCAAGTCAAGTCAGCGAGTCAGCACAGGCTGAGAAACACTAGGGTACTTAGCGTCGTGCGGTCCGGAGGGACAGGTAGTGGTAGAGGACCTTAAGTGAGTCTGAGCGCAGGTAGCTCAGGCATTACGGTAGGTCGGTAGAGTAGGAGACAGCAGGGGAAGAGGAGGACGGGGGTTAGGGGGGGTCGTAGTGTCAGAAAAGGTTACTCAGTTGAGAAGCGTACTCCACCGGTTTCATGACCTCGAAATCGAAATCGTAGTAAGGAAGGTTTCTTTAGGGTCCCAACTAGAGGAAGTTTTACCTGACCAACCTAGAGGAACGTCAGGTTCCCTGAGAGTTCTCAGAAGAAGTTGTGGTGTCAAGTTTTCGTAGCTAAGAAGCCGAGAGTCGGAAGAAGTGTCAGGTTTAGAGTGTAGGTATGTACTGGGGTCCTTTTTGGTATCGGAACTGATCTACCTGGAATCAACCGTTTCAGTACAGAGACGAAAACTTATACGATAGGTCCAACGAGTATTGAAAAGAAGGTTCCTCAGTCGTAGAAAATTAAAGTACCGACGTTAGTGGTAGACGTCACTAAAACCTCGGGGGTTTTTATTTCAGACTGTGACAAAGGTGACAAAGGGGTAGATAAAGGGTACTTCACTACCCTGGTCTACGGTACTAGAAACAAAAGACTTACAACTCGAAATTCGGTTGAAAAAGTGAGAGGAGAAAGTGAAACTTCTCCGAAAAATCAAGGAGAAGTGAAAGACGGTATTCCCACCACAGTAGACGTATAGACTCCAATAACTATAAAGAGGGTCGTCAGAACTAAGGTCGAACACAAAGAAGGTCAGGTGACAAAAAGTACTACATGAGACGTATCTTCAATGTCCTAGATCAACTGACTAGTCCCTAGCTTGGGTTTGTAGGACGTAACTCTCATCCCTCAGAATCGGTGACCTGGTGGTCCCTTCAGGGAGGTAAATAAATAAATAAATAAGTTAGTAGATAGGTAAGTAACAAAAAAAAATTCATATCGAATGAATGTTATAACACAATCAAGTGATGTATCTCTAAGTATAAAAAAGTCTAATATAAAGTAATATCTAATAATGTTTTATTACCCATATTAAGGAACACGATATGTCATTTAGGAACAACACATAGATAAAATACATATCATCAAACATAGGTAGTTAGGAATTGAGACGAAACAGGTGGAAGGGAAAGGAGAGGAGAAACCATGGTGTTCGAACAAAAGATACAGACACTCAGACAAAGAGAAAACATATATCAAAATAACAAATCCAAGGTGAATATATTCACAACCTGAAAGGACCATCGAGACGTCCATTTTTTAGACGGACGTCACGTCCTTTATGTCCTCTATACTCAAACTCGGGACCCAACCCTTCTAGGGAACCTCTTCCTTTACTGTTTGATGAGGTTATAAGAACGGACCATTTAGGGTACCTGTCTCTTCTGACCGCCCGATGTCAGGTATGTCAGTGTTTTCCCAGTCTGTGCTGAATCCCTGATTTGTTGTGGTGGACTTTGATAATATTACATTCAGTTAATGTGAAAAAATTTTTAATTAGTTTGTCCCTAATTTTTGTGTTAAAGGTCAAGACGGATCTCATTCTGAGATTTAAAATCTGAGTCCGGAATTTCTGAATGTACCTGTTTTTAAAAACAGTTAACTCAATAAAGACATCGACTTATCACCTGGTGGAGATTTTCGTTACCCGTAGGGGTTGTGACTCACATCAGTCCTTTTGGTCTCTCGGTGGCGAGAAGAACTCCTTGTCTTTCCATACCGGTACGGAAGGAAGAGGAAGAAACAAGAAGACGTCGGAGGAAAACCATGTCTGACCCCCATCTCAGTCTGTGCTGACGTCGTTGACTCGTACGAGTGTACGCGTACTCTGTCATGACCCTTCATGACAGAACGGAACTTATAAAACCAAAGGGAGGTGAGATGAATTAAACGAAGGAAGAGATTATCAAAGAAAGAAGAGATAAAAGACGGAGGAGTCGTAAAAAGGAAGGAGGTAAAAGAAAGACGAGGAGACACCAAACATAGGTTAAGACGAATAAAAAGGAATCGACGAATTACATGTAAACTTTTTACTTAATTTACTTTATCTACACACTGTTACATCTTTGAGGATTCTAATTTCTTCTTGGGTCAGTACTAGTGACACTGGACAAAAGATTTTCCTTTTATCTCGTATAAATTTCTTTTTATAGAAAAACTCTTTTATTTTTAATTATAAAAAGATACTAAATTCTTAAAGGAAAGGAACACTAATTTATATGTTGATGTATAACTAACTAAAGAACAATAAGACGTAACATCTACTTATCACTTACCTAAATTTGTACTATCAGTTTGAGTCCTTCTTGAGACGTTTCAAATACATTAAAGTCTAAACCCCGATGGTGTTTAATACCATGCTATTTACAGTTAAAATATTTTAAATGATATTCATGTAAATTGAAAATAATAATTTACTTTTCCTTACAAGATATTATTTTAAAAGTGTTATTAGTACTCGTATTTTATCTCTATATAAATTTTCTTCGTATTCAAAAGTAAGAAAGTTGAGTGCACATTTAGTAGTAAAAGAAATTTAGTTGAACAAGTAAAGACTTAGGGTGACGGTCTCACAGTCCCTAAATACGAGACCGTAATCCCCCTTACGAGGTAAAAATCTTAACCTGGTTCCTGAAACTTAGGTCTTCTTCCTGATACACATAGGATTTCGTCAATCCCGTACACTGAATTCGTTTGATAAGGTCATTGTCCTCGAACTGACCCGGGGAAGAGGGAACTGAGGACCTGTTCAAATTAAGGTCGAAGGGAGGACTATAAGTACATTGTGTAACGACAAGAAATTCAGCTATTCTCGACTGATGACAACGAATATTTTTTCCTTGGTATTGTTTAGACGTAAGTGAAGAGATAGTTGTGAGTGTAGGACCTACTAAACTAAGTAGAGTATGAAATAAAAAGAAAAAATTTTCATATATGATGTTAATCACAAAAATTAACGTTATACCAATTAAATGTTACAATACAATCATAGTTCACATGTCTTAGTTCACTAAGTTGATATGTTTATGTATATTATATAAGAAAAAGTCTAAAAACAGGTAATATCCAATAATATTCTATGACTCGTATCAAGGGATACGATATGTCTAGAAACAACAAGTCGATAAAACATATGTCATCAAACATAGACAATCAGGGTTTGAAGAGTAAATAGGGAGGGGAGGGGAGGGGGAAACCGTTGTTATTCTAACAAAAGAGACAGACACTCAGACACGAAGACGTGTTCTACTAGGGTAGGAAGTCTCGGAGGACCTTCAACCCACCTACCTGTTCGGCTACTCAGGGAGCTAGGTCGAAGACTCGAGGTGGAGGAGGACTCCCAGCACAAGGATGTCCTCGGTCAAGAACTGGAGACGGTCTCTCGGACGTCCTCCCGGGGAACAACTTCACGTACCTCGAGTCCCGACCACCTCCCCGTGACGTTCTGTCGCACCTGTCTCTGGGTGACGGTCCAACGGTCTTTACGACCGATTTCACCTGGTCCACGAGGTGGGGGTGACGACTAAGCTACCTTGGTGAAACTTCTTCTCCCTCCCCTCTTTTCTTGATTGGATTCATTGACGTTTTTTGTCATGAAACCGATTATGAGATTATGATTTCTACTTTTGTTGACATTACAAGGTAACATATATACATGGTGTTGAAGAAATACGCAAATAGACACCTACTTATAGATCCAACGAAGGTACACGATCGATACATTTATTACGATGATAGACACTTCTACACCTCCCCACCCTACACCTCTCACTCCGAGGTCTTCCTCCCAATTTTTTTCATTTTGAAAGTGACAAACGTCTACTGTACTATGATATGTATCTTTTGGGATTTCTACGGTCGTCTGCTATTTAATGATCTCGATTGGTAACTTATATCGCTTCAACGTCCTATAGATTAATTATGTGTCTTTAAGAAACGTAAGAATGTGTGATCATTACTTTTTGGTCTTTCTCTTTAACTCCTTTATTAGGGTAAGTGGGGACTTTGTTCTTGTTTGATAGATCCTTATTTGGATGGATTTCTCTGTTTTCTGGACGTACGGCTTTTGATATTCTGTGACTAGGTAGGTACGATCACGAGTCAGTACAGACTGAGGAACACTGAGGTACCTGAGTCGGACGGTCCGAGGAGACAGGTACCCTAAAGAGTCCGTTCTTATAACCTCACCCAACGGTAAAGGAGGAGGTCCGGTAGAAGGGTTGGGTCCCCAGTTTGGGCGTAGAGGACACAAAGGACGTAACGTCCATCTAAGAAATGGACGACTCGGTATCCCCTTCGGGGCTGACTACTTTCTTTAGTTTGTACTGTGTTTGTCTACCTCTCTATGTGGTACAAGGACCTGACCTTCTGAGTTACAACACTTTTACTGATATGATGGGATTCGTTAAGTGTCTAAGTCACGTTAGGGATAGCTTGGTGGTTACCATAAAGAGTGTCTTGATCTTGTTTTTTAAAGTGTCAAACATACCTTTGTGTTTTCTGGGGCTGATTGGTTTCGTTAGAACTTTTTCTTCTTACTCGAGCTTCTTAGTTGAACGGACTGAAGTCTGATATGATATTTCGATACCAGTAGTTCTGTCATACAAATGACCGTGTTTTTGTCTTTATATCTGGTTACTTTATTCTATCTTTCGGGTCTCTATTTCGGTACGTGGATACCCGTGAAACAGAAATTATTTCCTCCGTTCTCATATGTTACCGCCTTTCTATCAGAGAAGTTATTCACCACTATCCTTTTGACCTGTCGATACACATTTTATTACTGTAATCTCGTTAGGGATTGTGGTATGTGTTTTTATTTGAGTTTTACCTAATTTCTGTATTTAAATTCTGGTCTTTGATATTTTGATAATCTCCTTTTGTACCTATCTTGTGTGAAACTGTATTTAGTGTCGTTATAGGAGATACTGAGTGGAGGATCTCCTTGTCTTTAAATTTTTTATTTGTTTACCCTGGATTAATTTGAATTTTCGAAAATGTGTTACTTCCTTTGATATTTGTTCCATTTTTCTATTGGGAGTCTTACTCTCTTTTAATTATCGTTTACTTTGTTGACTGTTTCCGAATTAGAGGTTTTGTATATTCGTCGAGTAAGTCGAGTCATAGTCTTTTCGTCGGATTAGTCTTTCACCCGTCTTCTGGATTTGTCTGTAAAGAGGTTTCTTCTGTATGTCTACCGATTACTTGAGTACTTTTCTACAAGTTGTAACGAGCAATAATCTCTTTAAGTTTAGTTTTGGTAATACATTGTGGAGTGTGGTAAGTATTACCGGTGTAGTTTTTCAAGATGTTTGTTATTGACGACCTCTCCCACACCTCTTTTCCCTTGGGAGGACATGACAACCACCCTTATGTTTAACTATGACGGTCATACCTCATGTCATACCTCTAAGGAAATTTTGATGGTATCCTGGGTTGTTGGGGCGATGACCCGTACATGGGACTTCTTTGGTATATACTTTTTCTGTGTGTACGTGGGATTACAAGTAGTGTCGTAATAAATGTTCGATCCTGTACCCTCGTTGGATCTTCAGGTAGTTGTCTACTTACCTATTTCTTTAAACCCGTGTATATATGTTACCTTATAATGAGTCAGTATTTTTACTTACATAAACTCAATCACGATTACTCCACCTACTTGGATCTGGGATGAGATGTCTCACTTCATTCAGTCTTTCTCTTTCTGTTTATAGTATATAATTACGTATATATACCTTAGATCTTTTTGTCATAACTACTTGAATAAAAGTCCTGTCTTTACTTCTACGTCTGTATCTTGTCTGAACACCTGTGTCGTCCCCTTCCTCTTCGACCCCACTTAACTTTCTAATCGTAACTTTGTATACGTAATGGTGTACATTATAATCTACCGGTCACCCTTAAACGAAATACTGTGTCCCTCGAGTTTAGACTACGAGACACTGTAGGATCTTCCCACCCTACCCCACCCTCCACTCTCCCTCCAAGTTCTCCTTCCCCTACATGAATATGGAAACCGACTAAGTACAACTATATACCGTCTTTACGTCTTTGGTTGTATTATAACATTTCATTGATAGGAGGTTAATTTTTATTTGTATATTTATCTTACTCCCCTATATATATATATATGTGTGTGAATACCGACTAAACGGAAAAACGTGTCGTCTTTGGTTTTTTTTTTGTGTTTTGAAACATTTGATTACTATAAGGTTAAAATTTTTACAAATTAATTTTTAATAAAAATTTTTAGACATTTTGTACCATAAGGTCAATGATTTGCACAATCGTTATCCCCAAACCTATGAATTTCTAGTTAAGATTTGCCTAATGTTTAGACTTTACACTTTCCATTTCGTTAGTATGAAAATCTTTTTTTTTAATATATCTTGTAACGGGCTGAAACCTCATCTACTTCTTAAGAATTTATCTTACGTTCTTCTTTTTTTTTTCGATTGATATTTTAGACTATTTCACTTTTTATAATTTTTGATTTCCAAAGCATAGTTTTCTGTGGGTTATTTTTGCTTTTATGTAGGGTGTTTAAAGCTACCCTCTCAAGGTTAAGTATATAAACTGTCTCTTGAGTATAGGTCCTATAAAGTTCTTGTGGGTTTTGAGTCCTCTCTTTTTGGTTANTAGTTAAGATTTGCCTAATGTTTAGACTTTACACTTGCCATTTCGTTAGTATGAAAATCTTTTTTTTTAATATATCTTGTAACGGACTGAAACCTCATCTACTTCTTAAGAATTTATCTTACGTTCTTCTTTTTTTTTTCGATTGATATTTTAGACTATTTCACTTTTTATAATTTTTGATTTCCAAAGCATAGTTTTCTGTGGGTTATTTTTGCTTTTATGTAGGGTGTTTAAAGCTACCCTCTCAAGGTTAAGTATATAAACTGTCTCTTGAGTATAGGTCCTATAAAGTTCTTGTGGGTTTTGAGTCCTCTCTTTTTGGTTATCTTTTTAATCACGAAGTATTTACCACTTATCTGTATATGTTTTATAAGTGACAGTAGTTAGTAGTTCTTTTAGTTGTAATTTTGGTGTTACTCTATAGTGATAAGTGGATGGCCTAACTGATTTTACTTTTTTTGGTTGGTTGACAACCAATTTTACACCGTGTTATCGTTAAGATCAATATTTTCATATTTGACCATGTTGGTGAAACGTTTAATCACCAGTTATCCGTTACCGTGGGGTGAGGTCATGAGAACGGACCTTTTAAAGTACCTGCCTCCTCGGACCACCCGACGTCAGGTACCCCAGCGCTTCTCAGCCTGTGCTGACTCACTGAAGTGAAAGTGAAAAGTGAAAGTACGTAACCTCTTCCTTTACCGTTGGGTGAGGTCACAAGAACGGACCTCTTAGGGTCCCTGCCCCCCTCGGACCACCCGACGACAGATATCCCAGCGTGTCTCAGCCTGTGCTGACTTCGCTGAATCTTCGTAGTCACTTTCGTCTTGTATCGTCAAGATGGTGGATACGTAAGAGGATACGTAATAAGCAGTGTCCTTTACACGTTCTTACAAGTGTCGTCGTGGCAAACATTACTAGGGTCCGACTTTTGAGTAGTTTACGGGTAACCGACATCTTGTTTATTTATACGATACCATATAAGTGTTTTACTTTATGACATATCGTTACTCTTGTTTTCTTACTATGGAAGAGTGCTATATGGACCTACCTAGGGTGTTTACAGTACAATTCTCTTTCTTCGATCCACCCTTTTCTTACTAGATAGTTACAAGTTCATATCAGTTTTGGATGGATATCACAATTTTTAGTCTTATCACCGGGGGGCCGTCCTCATCACTGATCTTCGTCTTTGTTCCCCTTACAACATCCACAATCATATTATTATAAGAACTAGACCCACGACCAATGTGTCTATACAAGTTAAATATTATTTAAATAGTTGTACATTGAACATATGAAAAGATATACACAATATAAAAAATGGAACGAATTTACTCTCTTTTCCTTTATTTTCGTTTGTACTGTACTTTAATTACTTAAACCATGTTAATTGAGGATTAAGTTTATATAACCCATACTGACACGATTCAACGAAGTCAGTACAGGTCGAGAGACGCTGGGGTACTTGACATCAGGTGGTCCGAGGAGACAACGACCCTAAGAGGTCCGTTCTTATGACCTCGACCAATGGTAAAGGAAGAGGTCCCCTAGAAGGGCTGGTACGTCCCTAGGTTCGACCTGGAGGATCCAGGTCGGACGTAACCGTCCGTCAAGAAATGGTGATCGCGGTGGACCCAAATTCTATCCTTTCTAAATTTTTAAGATAAATGTCAGAAGTAAATCTTATGTATAAGAGGACGGTGTTCCCCCATGGGAACGATATCAGGAAATGAATACTGTGACGGATAAAAGATCTAAGAGAACCACAAGACTCCGTAAAATGGATAAATAGAAACTTCCTAAGTCGTTCCGTGAGAGAAATGTCTTATCTTATATTGTACTTCGGAGAGGTGCTAATGAAGTTTTCACCAGTAGGTCACCACCCTGTACAAAGACGTTTGAGAATTAGATTAATGATCTTTTACTTAGAATTAGATCATAAATTTCGGTAGGAAACGGGAAAGATCGGAAATAAGAACGAGACAGAGAGTCCAGCCTCTAAGAGACAAAACCTGTCTCATGTTCGAGGAAAATTCCGTTGACTCCATAAAAATAGTCGATGTAAGACAGAGATTGAAGAATTTGACTGTAAACCCATTTGTGAGTGTCTAAAAAAAAACCTCCCCCCCTACAATAGGACAAATTTATAAAACATGTTTATAAATTTGTTATATACATGTTAGGGGTACCTCCCATCGGGTAGTCCGAGGTGACAGGTACCCT
The DNA here is from genome assembly GCA_006410555.1 of Capra ibex. Taxonomy (NCBI): domain Eukaryota; kingdom Metazoa; phylum Chordata; class Mammalia; order Artiodactyla; family Bovidae; genus Capra; species Capra ibex. Next base: position 35,180,738 of record SJYO01007492.1, on the reverse strand, counting down.
GAAGGGTTCGTTCAGGGTACCTCACCCAACGGTAAAGGAGGGGGGTCCTATAGAAGGGTCTGGTCCCTAGCATGGATGTAGAGGACGTAACGTCCTCCTGAAGGAAAATATTAAAACAGGTGAGTACTTAAGTTAGTAAGTAAGTGACTCATATTCACCTTACGATCATTCCACGAGTCGTGAAAGATCTTCGACTCTACACTGTTCAAGGACGGAAGTTTGAAACAAAAGTCACCCTCTTTTTACCTTTTGTTCATTAACTTGTTTACTTATTCGTTCGATTTCAGTCTTATCGTTTTTAAGACCATTCGACTGCTTTCGTTTGAATCCACCATCATTCAATGTCCCTCAATGAAATGTATTCGGAAGGAAATCTGTCTGTTCTGGAGAAATTTCTTCATGGTAAACTCAATTCTGGACTTAACACTCCTTGGTCGGTGTTTTTACTGGGTCTTTTCTCAACGTCCTTGTCTTTTATCGTTAGTTTCATTGTTCGTACTACTCTTTCTCTCCTTCTTCTAGTCTCATTACATGTCTCTCGTTGTCGTCTTTACACTCTACTCCGGTCATTACAACCGTTCCTAGTCTCGACCACACCTAGTCAGTTGGTATAGTCCCTCAAAGACAAAGTAAGGTTCACATTATGCCTCGGTCACTTCCAAAAGTCACCTTCTTTCTATACTACGTTCCTATTAGACTTTCGTAGTGATACATACGACTCTTCCGTCTACCGTTCCCTTCCATCGTTTTCATCCACTGCGTAGGTTCACTCAAGATTACCTACCTGGGTCCCACCACTACTAGTTCTACCGTCATTTACTTCTCCCTCCTTCTTATAAAATCTCCGTTTCGGTCCTCTGGAACGACTACCTAAGTTATACCCTGACCGTCTTTCTCTCTTTGTTTCTTGTTAAGGATTTAAAACCGAATTCGTTAACTGGTATACTTCCACAGTAAAAGACTCGGTTTCCCTTTATCCTTTTTAGTCTAAACCGGGTACTTAGGTTTTCAAGGTGAACCTCACATGGTTAAATCTACAATTTGTCTATACACCCAAAAACAAAAACAAAACAAAAAAAGTCAACGGACAATCTGTATGCTCACATTTCCTCGAAGAACCCTTACGGACAGTGAAACACCAAACAAGGAGGGAAATAAGATAGAAGAGAGTGAGACACTCGACTAAAAATCTTTAGGTTATCTTACGTAAAGGGTCCGACTTAAATCTATTACAAGTCACTAAGTAAGGAGACGGGGTGTTACTTGGTACGGGGATTCCTCGATAATGACTTTTGTCTCTTACATCAAATTGAAGACGGAATGTATGACACTCGAAAGGACTACCGAGTCGACCATTTCATAGACGGGTGTCACGTCCTCTAGACCCAAACTAGGAACCCAACCCTTCTAGTGGACCTCTTCCCTTGTCGATGGGTAAAGTCATAAGACCGGACCTCTTAAGGTACCTGACATATCAGTCAGGTACCCCATCGTTTCAGTCTGTGCTAACTTACTGAAAGTGAAACTGAATGCATAACATCTTTCAACGACCCTTAGTCCTTTGTAAAGGGCAACAGTCCTTAGTCTTGACAAAAAACGGATAAAAACATAATGGACTTTGTCACGATCATAAATATCTTTTATCTAATTAAGTTGTCTTCAATACATTTTGTTTACAATAGTGAATTTCTGCGAAAAATTCGGTCGAGTTTCTAGTTTTGAAACTGTTAAAAATTATTCCGTTTATAGGTTGTAAACGGACTGAATCTTCAAACAAAAGAGGTGATTGGACTACCCAGTTGCGTGTAGGATCGTCGGTTTGGTCAAACCGTTTTATCTTCTTCTTCTAAATAGATTTCACTTTAACCTGTGATGAATGTACAGTAAGAGTGACCTACTGAAGTGAAAAACTACATTTCTTTTGACGAAGATTTATAGGTGTAAAATTAAAATCAGTCTTACATTGTATTACTCTTCTGATCCTCTCTCTCCTTCCCTCCCTCTTTCTTTGTCTGTCTCTCCGTCTCTCTCTTCTCCTTTCTTTCCCTAATATCTCTTTATATGACTAAAGAAAACGTTTGTAAAACCTGAAACCCCCTAATTCAAAATAGAATTTCCACAATATTTATTTTAGAAACCGAAATTTCAAACAAGTCACTTTGTATCTTTGTTATAAGTCAGTTTTATTGTTTTCATATAATTATTATTGTCAAGGCATAAAAGATAAGTACTTCTGATAGATGTTTTATTTTTTACAATTTTCTTAATATTCATTTTGAGAGAAAAGAAAGATATTTTATCAGTAATTAAGTAAATCAAGAACTTTATTTTATTTTAGTAAAACCTAAGGTGGTTTAGTCGTTTGTCGGGAAACGTTGATAAGTTTTTAATTTTCTATTTCTTGCTATTATCTTTTATATACATATATTTATTTTCAAAAAGAATAATGAACTTCAGACTAAAAGTTAAGTCACCATTTATAATACAATATCTTTTGTAGTCACATAATTTTTGTTAAGAAACGTTGATTATCCTAAACGTGACCTTAGAAATCAAGGTAAATCAAAGTTAGTTGTTAAAAAAAGTTTATAATTAGGAGAGAGTATGACGATGAAGTCGTTTAGTAGTTTTGAGATGGATGATTTAGAGGACTTGTTGAAGGTTCTGTAAACTCACAACACTCTTAATATAACTAATTTAACATGTAAAGTAACAAGATCTTTCGGTTTAACATTTCATAGAGAAGTAGAGATAATAAGTGTAGTAGGAAGGATAGCACGTAGTATAAGGTCATTCAGATTTGGTACGGTAATTCCCAGTTCTTTGTTTCTTACTTGTCGACTAATTTTTACCGTCCCAACCTCTTGACCCGTCTCTTTAAAATTTTGATAAAAGTGCATAATAATTACATGGTTTAGAAATACCTGGTGGAAAATACACGGACCAATGACTCGATCCGTGACTCCCCTCTTTACACGTGTCGTCTCCCAGGAACAGGAGTATCTCCAAAAGGTTCGTTATGTCTGGGTCTAAAGCTCTTATATAGGTGTGTTTATATATATATATATATATATGTGTATATATATATTTAATGTCTAGTATTAATATTGATAAATTTAGTTGTTAGGAAAAGGAGTGAGTTATCTTCGTAAAAAATTTACATAGTTCTATCAGGTTCTTTTCATCTCAACTTAGGTAAACCTACCCTTTAAACGTTCGACCCTATACTACCCTAATTGAGTGTTTGACCTCTTGTCTTTCTCCTTCTCGTTGTGACAGTCTGAGAAACTTGACGTCACTGAAGTCTGGTATATGATCGGTCACCAAGACTCTATATTGAGTATTTAGACAAAGGACCACAGAAGAGATTAGAAACCGTGAACTTTCAATACACGTCACTATTGTGACGTAGACTCATAGAAAACGAAAGTTAGAGAAATTTAAAGAGTTCAGGATCAGTGATTCTAATAAAGACTGAGTTGTATGTTAAGACACAGATACTGACTACTTCTTATCAGATTGTTTCAAAAAGACCTTTTAAGTCAAAACATATATCCGGTATATCAGTTATGACCCATTCGTAACAAATAAGAAAAATGGTGTGTTGTCTATTGAATACTTTCGAATCTCAGAAATATTAAAGTAAAATATCTGTCGATATGAGGGGTCGAAGGAATATATAAAAGATTATATTATAATTTACACGAACTAAAATAAACTGTACCGAAGTCAATTTTAAAGTTCTATAGATGTTTAATTGAATATATGTGAGGTATCAAGATAATAAAAATTTTTATATTGATAATATAAAAAAGGTAAGATATATTTCATTAAGTGTAACTACTCTTAAGCGATTGAAAGTGTACATGGGAGTCAGGACAGGTTAAAAAACACTGGAGTACCTAATCGGTCGGTTCGAGGAGACAGGTACCCTAAAAGATCCGTTCTTATGACCTCACCTAATGGTAAAGGAAGAGGTCTCCTAGAAGGGTTGGGTCCCTAGATTAGACGTATAGGACTCCGAAGGTGTGATCGTTCACCTAAGAAAAGGTGACTCGGTGGACTCTTCGGGAAGGAATGAGCAGAATTAAATCTCTATGACGAGAGTACTAAAGTACTCACGAACTAAAGTGAAATGACCGATAAAGGAATTTTAGAACTAATCTTATATCGTTTTTTACAAACTCTTATCATTTATTTCATGTACACACACACCAACACACACACGTAGTAAGAGACACGTTTTATGTCTTACAAATAAAATTAATTATTCTTATATTAACTATCATACATGTCCGTTTAATTCTTTCATTCTTAGAATCCGTGTACTAATTAACAGTTTCTTTAAGTGTTTTTCAGTTCAAGGGTCAGGTGTCGTGAGGACCAGGAGTTCCGTGGTTTGGTAGAAAGTCGGTGGTCCTGTCGAGATTTTTAGACCAGTTGAAAATTAGGAGGGGTGATACTGTCAGGAGTGTAGTGAGATCAAAAGACGATGGTTGTGTCGAGTCAATGATACAGATAAAGGGGAGATCGATAGTTAATTAATTAAAAGAGGTATAAAGGGATAAGTTTAAGAACTATTACTTACTTAGATCACCCTGGATGATTAATGGTAATTGGGGAAGGTCCGGTAGCATTATCACAATTAGGACTATATCAGTATGTACCGACTATTCCAATACACCGTACCTTGTACCCGTGGGACTATGACACGACACAACACGAATCAGTGAGTCAGTGCAGGTTGTGAAAGACTGGGGTACCTGATATCGGGTGGTCCGAGGAGACAGGTACCCTTGAGAGACCGTTCTTAGGACCTCACCCATCGGTACAGGAGGAGGTACCTGGGACTATGATGAGTCGACATTTTTTTTTTCTTACCTTATTATAGTAAACGTCGTTGAACTTACCAGGATCTCTAATATTATCATTTACTTCGTTCAGTCTTTCTCTTTCTGTTTACGGTATACTAAAGTGAATATATACCTTAGATTTTATACTATGTTTACTTGAATCGACACTTTGTCTTTGTCTGAGTGTCTGTATGTCTTGTCTGAACACCAATTGTTTCCTCTCCTCTCCACCCCCTCCCTACCTAACCCTGAAACCCTAATCGTGTACATTTGATAAAATATAGATATATACAACGACGACAAATCAGTGAGTCATCACAGACTAAGAAACGCTGGGATAGGAGACAGGTATCCTAAAGGGTCCGTTCTTATGACCTCACTCAACGGTAAAGGAAGAGGTCTTCTAGAAGAGTTGGGTCTCTGACTTCGGTCCAGAGGACGTAACCACCCGTCTAAGAAATGACGACTGGACCCTTCAGGTCACTAAGTAATATTGACTTAGTGAAACGATATATGGTCTTTGATTGTTGGTTGATATAAAACTATTTCATAAAAAATTTTTCTGTGATTCCTGTTTAATAAAATACGAATTTTGATGGTCCACAAGAATATAACTATTTTGGGTTATATCTGAAGTTTAAGGGTAACACAAAAGATAAGAATACTTCACTTGTAACTGGTGAGTCAAGGGTACTCGAATTACTAATTATGTATAAAAATTTATAAACAATTCTCCTTTCCTTCCTAATCATAAAGGGTACTTCTACTATATTACAATGTTAAATGTGTCAATAATCGTGTCCTTTTAATTCGTGGACAAAACTTCTTGTGTTTCATGTCTCTAGTTCTAGGTTGTCTACAACGAAGATAATTACGTGTTTAACGAACTAATAAAGGATTAAGGGACAAGGTGACGGTACGGAAAACCGGACTACTGAAGTAACCTTTATGATCCTTCCGTGTTAAACAGAAAGTAATAAATACTGGAACCCTTTCTACTCGATATCACTTCGTACTCGAAGAGTGGTTCTAAGAATTAAAACTGGGTCTATAGGTCGACTCTGGTGATTTTGTACTGCGTAAACCTCCTTCTACACTCTGGTGTGTTTAAATACGACTACGAAACCATGGGTGTCTTATTCTAATATAACACCACAAATGTTACTCTGAGGTTAAATAGAAGTGGAATCCTCGATCGTTGGACGAAAGTCTTCGAAACTTTCTCAAAACGTTTATAACCGTCCGAATATACATATTGTAACATACTTTCTTCTCTAATTTCTTTCCCACCCCACTTAACTTTCTCTTCGTACCTTTGTATATTCAATGGTATACATTTTGTCACTCTTAAACGACACACTATGTCCCTCGAGTTGGATCTTACCACCCTACCCGACCCTCCACCCTCCCTCCAAAGACTCACTCCCCTGTATACATATGGACACCGACTAAGTACAACTATATACCGTCTTTGACCGTGTGTGTTTCGTTAATAGGAGGTTATTTTGAAAAAAATTTTCTACCTATTATTTATTTAATAGATTATCTGTCCATCTCTCTATCTCTACATCATATGTTTTCATAATAATCTGTTTCCCTGGTCTCTGTTTTGTTTAGTTTGTTACAAAGTTTTTTTCATTTTGTTATTCTCAGATATAAGACTTCAATTAAGTCGGACACGGTAATATTCTTTAATCAACTTATGACAAGTAAAAATCGAAATGACTCCATATTAAATACGTGTTTTTTTGACATGTGTGAAGTACATACGTTGAGAACTCAAACCTATATACATATAAAAGCCAAAAGGTTCTATTTATTCAACATCTCTAGACGATATGTTGTGTCATAGATACCAATTGTTTGGTCATAACTTGTGACGTTTTGTGATAAGTGAACATGTAACATACAACTCTGTCCTCTTTGATCCTACTTATCTTTGTTAGTCAAATAGGTCTAAAAAAATATAGTATTCGGACCTTGACACACGTCGTGAAGAATTGAAAAATTTCACACAATGAGATTAATGAATGATGACCAAAATCATCAAAGAAGAAATAAAGTTAAAACGAACGATCCGAAAAGTTCTTATAATCTAATAACCCAAGAGCTGAGAATCTGTTCATTGTCTGAAAATCTAAAAATAGCCAACGGTAAAAGATAAAGGACGCAGTAATTAGAGAATAAACAAGACATAAGAAATAGTAAAAACCACGACACGAGTAGGAGACTCAAACCCCTTACTGTAATTAAAAACTAAAGGACGTGTAAAAGGAAATCAAATACCACGAAAGTTATGAAAACAACGACAACAAGTAGAAGTTTATGTAACCTATTTACAAATTAAGTTAACCAAATTTAAAGTAGACGAAGTTATTATTTTATAAATTTCAAAACTTAAAAGAGAACTTACCCGAAAATCTACATCAAGTATAAATCATACTTTTAATGTAGAAGTGAAAGAGATTTATCATACTTTAACTCAAACTTAAAATAAAATGTAGGTTATCATTAAGTTTACTAACACGTATTATTAAATAAAATTTACACAATAACTTTATAGATCGAAAACCCATATTAAACAAATCAAGTAACCCACNCTTACCCGAAAATCTACATAAAGTATAAATCATACTTTTAATGTAGAAGTGAAAGAGATTTATCATACTTTAACTCAAACTTAAAATAAAATGTAGGTTATCATTAAGTTTACTAACACGTATTATTAAATAAAATTTACACAATAACTTTATAGATCGAAAACCCATATTAAACAAATCAAGTAACCCACGAGGTTTTAATAACTTGTTTTATCTTTTAATAACTTGTTTTATCTTTCGGGTCTCTAATTAGGTGTGTGGATACCTGTGGAATAGAAGCTGTTTCCTCCGTTCTTATATGTTACCTAATTTCTGTTAGAGAAATTGTTCACCACGACCCTTTTGACCAGTTGGTGAACATTTTCTTACTTTGATCTAGTGAAAGATTGTGGTATGTGTTTTTATTTGAGTTTTACCTAATTTCTAGATTTACATTCTGGTCTTTGATATTTTGAGGATCTCCTCTTGTATCCGTTTTGTGAGAGGCTGTATTTAGTGTCGTCTTAGGAGATACTAGGTGGAGGGTCTTATGATCTTTATTTTCGTTTTTATTTGTTTACCCTGGATAAATTTTAATTTTCGAAGACTTATTGTTTCCTTTGATATTCGTTCCACTTTCCTGTCGGAATCCTTACCCTCTTTTATTATCGTTTACTTCGTTGACTGTTTGTTGATTAGAGTTTTTATATGTTCGTTGAATACGTCGAGTTAAGGTCTTTTTATTTACTGAGTTAGTTTTTTACCCGGTGTCTTGATTTATCTGTAAAGAGGTTTCTTCTGTATGTCTACCGATTGTTTGCGTACTTTTCTACGAGTTGTAATGAGTAATAGTCTCTTTACGTTTAGTTTTGGTGTTACCATCGTTAGCGTGACGACCCGTATGTATGGCTCCTTTGGTCTTGACTTTCTCTGTACACATGGGGTTACAAGTATCGGTCCTGTACCTTCGTTGGATCTACAGGTAGTCGTCTACTTACCTATTCTTTCGACACCATGTATATGTGTTACCTCACAATGAGTCGGTAATTTTTCTTATGTAAACTTAGTCAAGATTACTCTACCTACTTTGACCTCGAATAATATGTCTCACTTCATTCGGTCTTTTTTTTTTTTTTTGGTNGGTTATGTCATATGATTGTGTATATATACCTTAAATCTTTCTACCATTACTATTGGGACATACGCTCTGTCGTTTTCTCTGTGTCTACATATCTTGCCTGAAAACCTGAGACACCCTCTCCCTCTCCCACCCTACTAAACCCTCTTACCGTCACTTTGTACATATGATAGTCCATTCTTTACTTAGCGGTCAGATACAAGCTATGTCCTATGTCCTATGAACCCCGACCAGGTGTCCCTACTGGGTCTCTCTACTATACCTCACCCTCCACCCTCCCCCTAAGTCTTAACCTTTGAGTACATGCGAGCACCGACTAAGTACAGTTACATACCGTTTTGGTTATGTCATAACATTTCGTTTTATTTCATTTTTATTTTTAATTTTTTTTTCTTTTAATGTAGAAGTGAAAAAGATTTATCATATTTTAACTCAAACTTAAAATAAAATGTAGGTTATCATTAAATTCACTAACACGTATTATTAAATAAAATTTACACAATAACTTTATAGATCGAAACCCCATATTAAACAAATCAATTAACCCACGAGGTTTTAATAACAAAGATAGTTCAATAGATACATAAAGATTGTGTAAAAATGTACTTTATGACACTCCTTTACCAAATACTGGTACTATAACAAGAACATTTGGTACGAATAAGTATATTTTAATAGAACAGAACTTAATAACAACAATAAAGTATCGATTCAGTAAAGACTGAGAAAAGGTGAGACACCTGATGTCGTACGGTCCAAAGGGACAGGAAGTGGTAGAGGACCTCAAACGAGTTTAAGTAAAGGTAACTCAGTCACTACGATAGATTAGTAGAGTAGGAGACGGTGGGAGAAGAGGAAAACGGAAGTTAGGAAGGGTCGTAGTCCCAGAAAATGTTAATCAGTCGAGAAGCATACTGGTTTCATGACTCCGAAGTCGTAGTCAGGAAGGTTACTTATGAGTCTCAACTAAAGGAAATCCCAACTGACCAAACTAGAGGAACGACAGGTTCCTTGAGAGTTCTCAGAAGAAGTCGTAGTGTCAAGATTTCGTAGTCAAGAAGTCATACGTCGGAAGAAATACCAGGTCGAGAGTATAGGGATGTATTGAGGACCTTTTTATTGAAACTGATCTACCTGGAAACAGTCACTACGAAGAAAAACAATTATGTGACAGATCCAACTCGTATTGAAAAGAAGGTTCCTCGTTCGCGTAGAAAATGAAAGTACCGACATCAGTGGTAAGTGTCACTGAAACCTCGGGTTCTTTTATTTTAGACGGTGACAAAGGTGAAAAAGGGGTAGATAAACGGTCCTTTACTACCCCGGTTTCCGGTACTAGAATCAATAAAATTACAACTCAAAATTCAGTCGAAAAAAATGAGAGGAAAAATTTGGAGTTCTCCGAGAAATCAAGAAGTGAGGGACAGTAATCTTACCATAGTAGACACATAGACTCCAACGACTATAAAGAGGGACGTTAGAACTAAGGTCGAACATTAAGTGAAATCACTCACACTTTACTACAGAATAACACCAAAGTGTTACAAAATTAATGTGAATGTATTATTTAAATTACTAAAGACGAAGTCGTTCATAGAGAAGGATAAAAAACTTCGTTAGTTCGATTAAATAAATAAAAATTTACTACAAATATAATTATAAAAGTCCAACTTTTGTTAACATTAAAAGTGACCATGACACGATAAAAATCACTAATTAAATTCCTTCAAAATATATGAATGCCAAAAACTTTTAAGAAAACACATAGAATTATTCTAAAACATAAAAAGTAAATCTAAGACTTGTAAAAATAATACGAATAGGGATCTTTATACTGTGGGTGACCAAACCGATGGTGTATCCTTTCGATATACATTAAAATACAACAATTGACCATTAGGTTTCCGACTTAGGTCTGATTTTCGTTCTATAAAATAAAACTTAAAAAACAAAGTCTTTGAAATTAATAAGGTCCAGGAAAACTTTTTAATTTTCTAGATCGGAGAAGGGTCTTCAATGGTCAACCGACCTCAAATCCACGTTACAAGGGAAATGTACCCTTTACGAGAAAGGTCAAATGAAAGTAGAGGTGATGATGAACAAAATAAGGTTTAGATTCCGACTCATTCTTCCTATTTGTACACAAGAATTCGACAACCACTATATTAAAAAGGTTATTTCTCGATCGTTTTATCTTGTAAAGGATATTTACACAGAACCAACTCAAAGAGTCTTTCGTATCGGACACTGTTCCTGAAACTTCCACCTCTCAAATGAGCCCTTCCTTACGTCCTTCGGTCTTACTCCCTCGTCCTTCTAACTCGTTCCCTCTCTCTCTTTGTTCCCTTATAGGACATGACTTGACCAATCACGTCATTTGTTACCTCCGTGTTAGGGGGGTTCCTGGAGACTCTTGACACATCTACAGTGGAGTCTTTTTCTTTTTTCTTTCACTTTTACAATCAGAGAGTCAGCACAGACTGAAAAACACCGGGGTACCTGACATCGGGTCGTCAGAGGAGACAGGTACCCTGAGAGGTCCGTTCTTATGACCTTACACAACGGTAAAGGAAGAGGACCCCTAGAAAGACTGAATCCCTAACTTGGGGTCATAGGGTGTAACGTCCGTCTAAGAAATGGTAGACTTAGTAAGGAAGTTTATTACTCTCCGACAACATGAGTAGGCGACGAAAGGGGTAAGATGTAATCATCTCTCGACGTCGTCCCTGTGAAGTAGGGTGGGGGTGATCCCCTTCTTAGTCGAGGGAACCGAAACCCCTTTCGGGACTCCGTCTTTTTAACTCGTTATGACGACCACGAACTCCGTGTTTCGTTCTTTCATAGATAGTGTCAGTGTAGGTTTTAGTTTCGAACTTCTTCTACACCGACCCCTTTGGGTCATCGTAGGTGTTTTAGTAAAAGGACAGTTTTCATCCTTTTGGTTCTATTTTGGTTTACTTACATACAGACTTATTTCATAGAGTCACAGTTTTTTCTATGTTCTGAGGTGACACTTTATTTGGTATCACTGTCGATGTCGACACCACGTTTTTATACGTGTAATGCTTTCAAGCACACACTCTTTTTTCTGACCTTAAACGTGACTCGAAAAAAATTACGTTTATTTTATGTACTGCAACGGTATAAAAAAATTTTTTACTACTTAATTCACTTTTCAACGGGTCCGTAGTCTTAGAGAAATGTCTCGCGTTTAAATATTTTCTCACCGGTACTTCATGTCTTCTTTAACCCATAGAACTTAATTAAGTGTTTAAATCAGGGTTACCTTTGTACTCTAGTCTAACAGCTTTCATTCCACCTATTTGGTGTTTTGTAGAAAGTAAAGTACAAAAAATTTTCCATCATTTAGTAAACAAAGAAGGTTGTGTCAATTACACATGAATCAGTGTGTAGTCTTATGGACTCCTAGACATCAATAAACGTCACAGTTACACATAAAACCGCTGTGACTTCCATAAATCCCGTATAACGAGTTCTGTCTATATTATGTGTTTCTTCCGAATATAGACACAACTCTTTTAAGACTTATGGAGTCATGTTGGACGAGTCTTTATCATACCCGCGATACACGAATCAACGAGTCGACACAAGGTGAGACGTCGGGGTATCTGACATCGGCGGTCCGAGGAGACAGGTGTCCTAAAAAGTCCGTTCTCATGACCTCTCTCAACGGTAAAGGAGGAGGTCCCCTAGAAGGGTTGGGTCTCTAGTTTGAGTGTAGAGGACGTAACGTCCGCCTAAAAAATGGACGACTCGGTTTCATTATATGTATTAATTTTCACTATTGGGAAATTATTAATTCCTATTGTAATCCGAAGAATCCTATATTTTATCTATTGTTAATAGATGATCCGTCACGATCTGTGACATTACTCAATACACACACGTATGTATATGAAAGTCAAGTCAAGTCTAGTCAAGTTAGCGAGTCAGCACAGGCCGAGAAAAACTGGGGTACTTGACGTCGTACGGTCCGGAGGGACGGGTAGTGGTTGAGGGTCTCAAGTGAGTTTGAGTGTAGGTAGCTCAGTCACCACGGTAGGTCGGTAGAGTAAGAGACAACAAGGAAAGAGGAGGACGGGGGTTAGGGAGGGTCGTAGTGTTAGAAAAGGTTACTCAGTTGAGAAGTGTACTCCACCGGTTTCATGACCTCGAAGCCGAAGTCGTAGTAAGGAAGGTTTCTTGGGGGTCCTGACTAGAGGAAGTCTTACCTGACCAACCTAGAGGAACATCAGGTTCCCTTAGAGTTCTCAGAAGTTGTGGTGTCAAGTTTTCGTAGTTAAGAAGCCGCGAGTCGAAAGAAGTGTCAGGTTGAGAGTGTAGGTATGTACTGGTGACCTTTTTGGTATCGGAACTGATCTGCCTGGAATCAGTCGTTTCATTACATAGACGAAAATTTATACGATAGATCTAACCAGTATCCATGGATGGGGGTAACTCAAAAGATGTAATTTTTCATATTTAACTTATTTATATTTATATATGAAAAATTACATCTTTTGGGTCACCCCCATCCATGGTAATGATGTGGTTAAAATATCTACTCCTTTTCCCTTTAATTCAGCCAACGGGTTTCAATGTGTCATACAGTCACTCCCAAGAGGTCTTCTTGTGTTGTTTATTCTAAATAAAATCCTTTGTTAGAGTTTGTTAACACCTCGGACTGTTGAGGTTTTATATATGTCGTCCGACCGTCTGACCTTGGAGTCCGTTCTCAACGAAGACGTCAAAACTTAAATTTTAGACATCCCTCCCAGTAGTCCGACCTTTGAGTCCGTTCTAAAAACATAATGTCAGAACTCCATCTTGAAAAAGAAAGGGTTCCTTTGAAGTCAGAAAACGAGAAGTTAATCTACGCCAAGTTGGTGGAATAGTTCTCATTATAGGAAATTGAGTTGACTAAAATCTATAATTAGTATAAATATTTTATGGAAGTAACAGTAAAATTACAGTCATAACATAATACGATTACCAACTACTGACCTTAGTCTCTGTCTTTACCTTTTATTGATGGAAATGAAAAATGTAGGTACTTAACAAAGGAGTTAGTTAACATTAAGAGAGGTGTTAAGTCCTCTTCCTTTACCGTCGGGTGACGTCATAAGAACGGACTTCTTAAGGTACCTGTTTCCTCGGACTACCCGATGTCAGGTACCCCAGCGTTTCTCAGCCTGTACTGACTCACTGATTGTGTGTGTGATGTTAAGTTGACTCTCCGTGAACCTTATTACCCTTGTCTCACCTGTCTCGTAGATTTCCTTATAAGAGTAATATCATATATATATATATATATGTGTGTGTATATACATATACATATATATATATATATATATATATATATATATATATATAGTAAGTCGAAAATCACTTTCTGTACAGTCATGTAATCTGGAAATTCTCAACAATAACAAGTCAGTGATTCAGTACAGACCGAGAAACGGTAAGGTACCGAAGTCCTGTGGTCTGAAGGGACAGGAAGTGACAGAGGGACTCAAACGAGTTTAAGTATAGGTAACTCAGTCACTACGATTAGTAGAGTAGGAGACGAGGGGAGAAGAGGAGAAAGGGAGTTTGAAAGGGTCGTAGTCCTAGAAAAGGTCACTCAGTCGAGAAGCGTAGTCCACTGGTTTATCTCGAAATCGAAATCGTAGTCAGAAATTTTACTTATAAGTCCCAACTAAACGAAATCCTGACTGACCAAACTAGAGGAACGTCAGGTTTCTTGATAGTTCTCAGAAGAGGTCGTAATGTCAAACTTTCCTAGTGAGGCGGAAGAAATACCAGGTTGAGAGTATAGATATGTACTGATGACCTTTTTGGTATGGAAACTGATCTACCTGGAAACAGTCGTTTCACTACAGAAACGAAAGATTACGTGACAGATCAAAACTGTGTCGAAAAGAAGGTTCCTCGTTCTTGGAAAATTAAGGTACCGACGTCAGTGACAGATGTCACTAAAACCTCTGGGTTTTTTATTGGACAGTGACAAAGGTTAAAAAGGGTCAGATATCCGGTACTTCACTACCCTGACCTACGGTACTAGAGTCCCAAAACTTACGACTCAAAATGAAGTCGAAAAAGTGAATTCTCACGAGTGACGGTTTACGGAATATACGTAATATAATTTTGTAAAGTTTATACAGAGGAAGAAGTCCAGATATTAATGAAGTAAGAGAGAGTACAAAGACGACAACTTCGAGTTACAAGTTACCTTAAATTTTGGACAGTAATCGACATAGGATTTCCCAGATTTATTTTATCTTTCACTTTGAGGTTGTGTTCGGAGGGATTGGTCCTTTGGAACTGTTCGGTGACTATCTTGGGGTGGGTTTCACTCCTTCGAGGTATTATTTCTCTTGAGGTGTTTAATGGTCTTATATTTTTCCGGTGGGGTTTGCGTCGTTATATTGGTTCTACTTCTCTGTCTCCTTATGAGTCGTCCATTTCCTTGTCCTCTCAACGGGTGGTTTGGTTTGTTTTCTCCTTCTTCATCCCTTAGATGGCCTCTTCCTTAAGGCTTATAACTATCACTTTTACTAGGTTTTAGAACTTTAGTTTTACCTTTGTGTCTATTTATCGGATCTCTGTTCCTAACTCTTCTACGTTCTTTCCAAATTGTTCCTGGATCTTCTTTATTTTTTTTCAGTTTTATATTACTTATTACGTTATTTACTCTAGTCTTTGTGAGACCTCCGTTGTTTATCATCTTATTGCCTCCGTCTTCTATCCTAATCACTTTATCTTCTATCTTACCATCTTTATTTACTTAGTCTCTCCTTTGTTCTTTTTGCTTAATTTTCTTTGCTCCTGTTAGAGTCTCTGGAGGTCCTGTTATACTTTGCGAGGTTGTAAGCTTAATATCCTCAGGGTCTTCTTCTTCTGTCTTTCTTTCTAGTACTCTTTTAGGAACTCCTCTATTATCAACTTTTGAAGGGATTTTACCCCTTCCTTTATTAGTGGGTTCAGGTTCTTTGTGTGTATACACACGCGTACTAGTATACGCGTACGTCTGTCACTGACAAATCCCCTCCGATGGGTTTTATATTATCTACTTTTGATTCTTAATTATTTAAGTAATTCAAGGTGTCACCTATTCATCGAGTTATCGAAAACACTCAATGCGGAATATGTGATAGTAGGGTGGGAAGGGAAGCCTTACCAGAGACCTAAAAGTCTGTTGGGTTTCCCACTTATACTAGATTTGTGTTTCAAGGAGAACTGAAAGGAAGACAACACAAAGTAACAAGTCGACGATAAATAAGGGTAACGACGTCATACGGTCTCTCAAAAGTGTCAGTATCCTCACGTCACCAACTAAATAGTTATCGACATTCTAAAAGGGTTGACGACTAGTCACGGGAAATCGTTTTTCCTTAACAAGTTGTACCCCCTGTGTCGATGGTGGGTATGTCGGTGGGATAGAGGAATGATCGGTATATTTGGGCATACTCGGAGAGACACGGAGTCAAAGGAGAAGAGATTTCAAATCCTAACAGTAATAGAATAACGACAACAAGTGAGCGATTCAGTACAGGCTGAGACGGTGGGGTACCTGACGTCGTGTGGTCCAAGGGACAGGAAGTGAGAGAGTTAAATGTATTAGGAAAGAGAAGAATTTAAATCTAATTTTGTTAAGTGTTTTAGTAGATTTGCAAATCTCTGAACTTCATTAAAGAAGGAAACGGTTACTTTATTTTTACGAAGTAAACAACCGTTAAACAAGTAATTTTCGGAGTAATTTAGACTTAACAATCAAGACTATTTATTGAAGATGGTTTTTAAGGAGGGTTTAGAGTTATCAATTAAGTCTCCTTCAAATAAGAAGTGAGCACTTTGTCAGGTTATGTTCCACCATCCCCTCACCTACCTCCCACAAGGAGACACGCGCGTCAGTCAGTCCTTGGGTTCGACTCCTTCCGAGGTGGTAGAAGTTGTGTTTGAAGGATTCCAACGACGTCCGTTACTATAGGGGTCGTGACCTTCTTCCTTGTGTTTATCCTAGTCCGTCCTTCTAAATCCTCGGTCAGGACCTAAGTTCTAACGACCCCTTTTGATAGTTATTGGAGTCTATACGTCTATTGTAGTGGGAATACCGTCTTTCGTTTCTTCTTGATTTCTCGGAGAACTACCTTGACTTTCTCCTCTCACTTTTTGAACTGAATTTGGTGGTAAGTCTTTTGATTCTAATACCGTAGACCAGGGTAGTGAAGTACCGTTTATCTACCCCTTTTTACCTTTCTCACTCTCTGATAAAACCTCCCCCGAGGTTTTAGTGACGTCTACCACTGATGTCTGTACTTTATTTTTCTGCGAACGAGGAACCTTCCTTTCGATACTGGTCTCATGTGTCGTATAATTTTTCGTCTCTGTAATGAAACGGTCGTTTCCAGGTAGATCAGTTTCAATACCAAAAAGGTCATCACATACCTGCACTCACAGTCTGATATTTCTTTCGACTTACGGTTTCTTAATTACGAAAAACTTGACACCAAAACCTCTTCTGAGAACTCTCAGGGAACCTAACGTTCCTCTAGGTTGGTCAGGTAGGATTTCCTTTAGTCAAGACTTATAAGTAACCTTCCTGACTACGATTTCGCCTTTGAGGTTGTGAAACCGGTGGACTACACTTCTTGACTGAGTAAACTTTTCTGGGACTACGACCCTTTCTAACTTCCGTCCTCCTCTTCCCCTACTGACTCCTACTCTACCAACCTACCGTAGTGGTTGAGTTGCCTGTACTCAAACTCATTCGAGGTCCTCAACCACTACCTATCCCTTCGGACCGTGTGACGTCAGGTACTCTAACGTTTCTTAGTCTGTACTGACTCGTTGACTTGACTTGACTTGACTTGACCATCCATCTCAAACTCAACCTCTGTTTACCAGTCGTATACTAAAAATTATTAGTAAAATAAGCCTTATTAAAATCTAAAAAAATTTAAAGTCGATCATGTCTCAAGGGTATAAAGGAGTGGGTCAAAGGGGATTATAGATTATATTGGAACCATTTAAACAGTTTTGATACTTTGGTCGTAACCATGTAATGACAATTGTTTACGGTCTGACATAATCCCAAAGTGATCAAACAGGTGATCAGAACAAAACAATAGTAACAGGGTCTTATGTCAGGTCCTGAAGTGTAAAGTACATCAAAGAAGACCGGACACCGTTGAAGAGTCAGAGAGGAACAAAAAGTATTGGAACTATCAAAATTCCTCGTAACTAGACACTAAAATATCTTTCAGGATGTTTAACTTAAGTAGACTACCAAACGAATACTAATCTGACCCCGATATTACAGTCTTTTTTCACGGTGTCTCCATTTTGACTTCACGGGAAGTATAGTGTTGTATAATTACTTATGTACGATAGTTGTGAGTAGTGACCATTGCAAATAGTTCTAGTGAACCAATTCCATCATGAACGTTTCAGTAATAAAAGAGTATAAGGTAGGAAGTCTTCGTTCGGTAATTCGGGTCTAGTGTAAACCTCCTATAAAATCCAATTTTGACTCGTCTCATTTTTCAGTAACTTTTTGTGTTAAGAACAAGGTACAATAAGAACAGAGGTAATTATCTGTTATCTATGATTACAGATGTAATGTCATTTATTATTTTACGATAGACATAAATGACAGATTTTTCGTGAAACTTGGTCTACTTAAATCACAACGAATAAGTAACAATTTAAAATTCGATCGAGAAAATCATCGTCGACCCTCCCTAACACCCGTCCTCCTCTTCTCCTGCTGTCCCCTACTCTACCGACCTACCGTAGTGACTGAGCTACCTATACTCAGACTCACTTGAGGCCCTCAACCACTACCTGTCCCTCCGGACCACACGACGATAAGTTCCCCAGCGTTTCTCAACCTGTACCGACTCGCCGACTTGACTTGACTTGACTTATGTTAGAATTAACTACGTTTTCAGGTGAGTGTTTCTTAATCAGATTCAATCAAAGAGGATACTTAGTCTACCTTAGTTATTACGTATTTCATCTTTCACAATCAGTGAGTCAGTGTAGGCTGAAAAACACTGGGGCACCTGACATCGGGTATACTGAGTAGACAAGTACCTTAAGAGGTCGTTCTTATGACTCCATCCATCGGTAAGGGAAGAGGTCCCCTAGAAGGGTTGGGTCCCTGACTTGGACCCAGAGGGTGTGACACCAGTCTAAGATATGGTAGACTCGGTGGTCCAGTGAGGATTTTAATGTAAAAAAATTTAGTAAGTGTAACCGGAAGTTTGTTACAAGAAGGTTTGATACACCTTAATAAAGTTTCATGTTTGGAATCAAATTTTATGTAAATATAAATAACGAATTATAAACGGAAATTTTCGAATTCTAAAATAAAACCGTTTTATTTGTAAAATTTTCGACAAAGTGCACACTTTAAGAGAAACTACATATTAAATTATTTTACTAGTTGTATGTACACGAAGATGAAAAAAAAAAATTATTGTTCGAGATTTTTGGACCGTTTAACATAAATTAAAACAAACAAAACAAGACTTTTAAAAAAATAAGGGTTCATCGGTTGTTTCCTTACGTCTTTACAGAGGTTACCTACTTTTAGTCCTAAGAAAGATAAGAAATGTTTTATATACTATATACACCATTTAGATAGTAAGAACCATACTGTTGGTGATACGATCCTATAGAGTTGTAAAGTGATCGACTTACTAAACAAATAAATTGATTATACACCCCCACCCCCCTTATGATGTTTTTACATCATAACTTTAGAGATTTGAGAAGGAGAAGGGGTCTAAACCTTACGAATAATTCTAAGAAGTTTCTTTCACTTAATAAAGTAATTTTATACTACATGTCGTCCGGAAAGGACTCCAAATGTTTCCAAACGTTCCGACACACATCGGATAATGATAAAATATTCACCGACCTACAAGAGATTTTAGTTTTGTCTCCCTCTGTTCTGTTATTAACCAGAACAGTAGTTTGTTATTTTGTTTAATCGAATAACAACCGAAAAAGAGGGGAAATTTCAAAGGAATTTAAAGTTTCAGTTTCTTTTATTTTAGAGAGACCGGTAGTCTGTTCGTCGGACAATTCTTTTTGTTGAAGACTACTTTCGTTTTACGGTTTATTTCGAGAAAACTAAACCTCTTCGGAGAGGAGACAGAGTCCCATCCTGAAGTGGTTTTGGTAAGGGTTAGTCTCCTATAGTCAATACAAAAATTTGTATGAGTGTCTCCATTTACAGTAGTGACGAGAATCCTTTTGTAGAGACAATTGTTTTATGGTTACGTTGTTTGTGATGACGGAGGTCGGTGACTCCATACGAAACACTAAGATAGAAGTCAAAGACCTCAATGACTTTAAAATAGGACCTTTCGACCGTCATCTTTTTTTAGTCTCTTGTTCTTATACGTTCATCGTTTCCTATTTTAACTTTGAACAAGGTTTAGACCTTTTTAGATTGTTTAATGTTGTTAAAAAGTCTGTTAAATTAACTATTGTGTCTATGTCGAGATTATTCATGAGTATATCATAAATACTTTATTTATTTACGGTATTTTACAAATGTCGTATCTAGAGGGGATAGTCGTACTAAGAAGGACACTCTTTAAATATACATCGTTGTTCAGTCCTATCCTTAAAATTTCTCCTTAAATAAAATAAAGTGGAATATTCCTATTACGGTGTATTATAGACTTTATTGACTGTAAAAAGTATAAAATTCGAAAATCTTGTCTACATAATTTTGTCGTATCAATAAAATTCACTAAAACGAGAACGGAAACTTCAGAAGGAAGGTAAAAATAGAGTAATTCATAAATAAGGTTTATTGTTACACCGTCCGTTGTTTCTATAACTATTGCACCACTGTCCCCGTCTCCTCGACTATTTACAACGAAAGATAAAGAAATGTAAAACACCGTTTTTAATGTATTCTTAATTATTACACAATATTAGTCATAAATTCAAGATAAAGATTGAGAGTTATTTGAATCATAGTAAACCGGAGGTAAAAGTCTTTAGTTGTTGTCATTATTGGATGGTGTCTTGATAATACTACTATTTTCCTCTGGTACATACTTTTTATTAATCACCGTCAGTCTGTACTTAACTCACACAATATATGCAATCCGGGATACGACTTAAGAAAAGTACACAATGGAGTAAAAGTCACAAATTTCTTGAGATGTTTTTCTTTAAAAAAAGAAAGTACACAACGACACTAATCAGAGAGTCAGCACAGGTTGAGACGCTGGGGTACAAGATATCGGTCGGTCTGAGGAGACAGATACCCTTGAGAGGTCCGTTCTTATGACCTGAACCAACGGTACGGGAGTAGGTCCCCTAGAAGGGTTAGGTTATTGGTCCAGAGGGTGTAACGTCCGTCTAAGAAATGACAGACTCGGTGGTCCCTTCGGGTTCTTATGACCTTACCCATTGGATAGCGAAGAGGTCCCCTTGAAGGGGTGGGTCCTTAACTTGACCCCAGGGGACGTGACGTCAGCCGAAGAAATGGTCGACTCAATGGCCCCTTCGGGGAGAGGACACAATTATACGTGTAAAACGTAATGTCATCGATATGTCATCCTCTTCCGTTACCGTTGGGTGAGGTCATGAGAACGGACCTTTTACGGTACCTGCCTCCTCGGACCACCCGACACAGATACCCCAGCGCGTCTCAGCCTGTGCTGACTTCGCTGAATCGTCGTCGTCGTCGTCGTATGTCATGTCTACCCCTTTTTTACCTTTGACTCTCTGAAATAAAAGAACCCGAGGTTTTAGTGACGTCTACCACTGACAACGACGACGACGACGATTCAGCGAAGTCAGTACAGGCTGAGACGCGCTGGGGTGTCTGCCGTCGGGTGGTCTGAGACGGTAGGTACCCTAAGAGGTCTGCTCTTGTGACCTCACCCAACGGTAAAGGATGTCTGTACTTTAATTTTCTGAACGAGGAACCTTCTTTTCGATACTGGTTGGATTTGGCGTATAATTTTTCTTCTCTGTAATGAAACGGCGGTTTCAGGTAGATTATTTTCGATACCAAAAAAGTCATCAATACATACTTACACTTTTAACCTGACATTTCTTTGGACTCACGTCTTCTAAACTACGAAAACTTGATGTCACGACCTCTTCTAAGAACTCTCAGGGAACCTGACATTCTCTAGTTTGGTCAGTTAGGATTTCATTTAGTCAGGACTTATAAGTGACCTTTCTGTATGACTTCGACCGGTGGACTAGTCCACCGGTGGACTAGGTTTCTTGACTGAGTAATCTTTTCTGAGACTACGACCCTTTCTACCATCCGTCCTCTTCTTCCCCTGTTGGGTCCTACTCTACCAACCTACCGTAGTGACTGAGCTACCTGTACTCAAACTCGTTCGACGTCCTCAACCACTACCTGTCCCTTCCGACCGTACGACGTCATGTACCCCAGTGTCTCAAACTGTACTGAATCGTTGATTTGACTTGACTTGACTTAAATTCAGGAAGTTGATTTAAAAAGAGAAAGTTCTAATACAACGGTTAAGATGTCTAGAAAATGTAAAGGTATATTTAAAATCTTAAGCAAGTCGTCCAAAAATTTTTAGACGGAAGAATATCGAATAAGATTGTATTACAAATAGTGTTATATAGTAGTACTAAACAAATTTATGGACAAAGAGAAGATGACGCTCTAGAGAGTTTCTTTACTTACAACAGAATAAATAACATAAGAATCTTAGATCGGAGAATAATATCTCTCACGTGAAAACTCTAAAGATCAATAAACAATTGAGTGATTATGTTAATTCAGTCGGAACTCAACCAAGAGTACCAAAGATACTTTGTCTCATGTTAGAAAAAGTATCCAAAAGGGGATCCTTCGTTATTAATTTTTTTTTTTAACAGGAAACATAAAATCGATAAACTCTGATAACTCGAACAGAGGGATGAAGAATGGATACTATCTTAAGTAAAAGGATTTAACTAGGTAAAAGAGATTTCTAAGTTTAATGACTAACTAGATGATTCCAATCTTGTATAACGGTAAATGGGTTATCCAGTTTTTACCGGTTCTATGTGTTGTGACAACTCTTTTTAATTTCTTCTGAATATAATATTTGTACGACACAAGTAGCCAATTTTCTGAGTGATAATAATTTTTACAGATAAGAAGGTTTAACTAGTGTCTCAGTTGTATTAGTAATGGTTTAAACTAAACCATCACTCTTTAACTACTTGATTAAGATTTTAAATAAACCTTCGTATTTCCTAGGTCTTAATGGTTGTATTAGAACTTTTTCTCTTGCAACTTCATGATTAGAGTCTAAATGACACTCTGAGTAACACTTCAATGAAACTATGTTTTTTATTTACGATAACTATACCCCTAGACAAGACAAGTAAGCGAGTGAACACAGGTTGAGAAACACTGAAGTACCTGACGTCGTGCGGTCCGAAGGGACAGATAGTGGTTTAGGGTCTCGAATGAGTTTGAGTACAGGTAGCTCAGTCACTACGGTAGGTTGGTAGAGTAGGAGACAGGAGGGGAAGAGGAGGACGGAAGTTAGAAAGGGTCGTAGTCTCAGAAAGGGATATTCAGTCAAGAAACATAGTCTACCGGTTTCATAACCTCAAAGTCGAAGTCGTAGTCAGGAAGTAACTTATAAGTCCTGACTAAAGTAAATCCTACCTACCCAACCTAGAGGAACGTTAGGTTCCCTGAGAGTTCTCAGAAGAGGTTGTGGTGTCAAGTTTTTATACTCCTATTTGGTTACCTTTTTTATTATCTTAGATCGCTATCTGGGTGTATATGTGTAAGTTTACTAAAAGTTGATTCCACGATTCTGTTAAGTTATCGTAGTCACAAAGATTATTTACTGTAACCTTGTTGACTTATAAGTATACCTTTATTTGGATTCCATAGGGTATATGTTTTTAATTAAATTATTTTAGGTACATGGAGTGTATTTTGGGTGTTGGTTTTCAAGAATCTTATTTTACATTTCTTTATAGAAGAAAAAGAAAATAATCCGTTCTTAAAAAACCTATTGTGTGTTTTTTCTTTTTCTTTTATTTAACCTGAAGTAGTTTTAAAATTTCAAAAAAGGTAGGTTTCTGTGATGATTTCACTGTTATTTTTCTACTTACTGCGTTGATCTTTTGTCAGTTTTACGAACTTGTCTGTGAAATGTCTTGTTCGATATATTAACCAGTTGTTCGAGTATTTCTACGAATTACAAAATGAAGTTGAGGAAAAATGGATTCTCTTTAATTTTGTATCTACAGATAGTTGTCTTTTCGAATCGAAACTTACGAGTGTCGTCGAAATAAAATTATTCGGGGTTTGTACCTTGTCTGGTTTATAGGTAGTTATCCTTTTATCTACTCGTTTAACACCATTCAAGTTAGTTTCTTTATGATGAGTCAATTTTCTAGTTTCCACTCCGCTTGTTTAATGATTAGGTACTCAATTAGAGTTTTTGTAAAACGACTCACTTTCTTCCGTCTGTGCTCTTATATGCATATACTAAGGGAAGCACAAGGAACACTCTGATCCGTTTAACTAGAGGTCACTATGTTCATGTGCCTCCTAAGGTGTTTACTCTGTCGGAAGAACCCCGAGGTAATCGTCTTTACACTATTATCGTTTTGAACGGTGTCTTGTCAGTACTACTATTTTATCCTGGAACGTACTTTTTTATTAATCATCGACAGTCATTGTACTGAGTTCACACATTATGCACGGTCCGTGATACGAGAGGGTAAACGCCTAAGAAGGAATATGAACTTAAACTAACCAAAGGTGCGACTAAAGAAGTCTAGTTTGTACCGAAGTGAGGATTGAAGTACTTGAGTCCTAAGATTCGGTTTTGAATCCTAAATTATTCGTAAATACGAGTAGTTTTGTGGCTCAATAGGGTTCATGTTATCGTGGGGACTGGATTAGACAATTTATTAATAATGAGGATTCAAGAGTGAGTAAAATAGTGACGTGTTCTAAGGTCTACATAATTCTGTGTGTGTGTGTGTGTATGTGTGTGTGAAGTTCATCTAAACGACGGAAGTAAAGGTGAAAATTCCAAAGGTCTGACTAAAGATTTCACGAGCCATGTTATAAGAAGTGGATGACTCAAGACATTACGTATCACTACTAATTGACTGTAACTTCTCCATGTATGGTTGTTCTAATCCAACTAAGATAATTACTAATTACATAAGATAATGGGATATTTCCTATCCGGAAAACCCTGAGACCATAAAAATTTTGTAGAAATTTTGTAGTATACGGATAAGTTATAGAACTTTTATAGTTTGTGAATCTAAGGTCTTTATGTAATGACTTCGTAAGTTCTCTACTTGCGGGTTACTAATTTTCAGAAATCGTTTTCTCAAGGATAGTACCTAAAATAAAACGATCAAGGTCCTACCCTACCCGTTCCCGACCTCCTCCCTCGAACCATTAGGAAATAAACGGTTTTCGTAAATTATTTTGGTTAACGAAATGTTTGATTACTCTTTTTGACATTCTTGTTTCGTCTATAAGAACCTTATAATGAACATCCTATTTATTCGGAATCTCATCCTCTTTTATTGTATAAGTCTGTGTGTTAAGTGAAAAAAACAAAGGTCGTTGTATGTAATAGACTTTTAACTTGATCATAGCTTCTTTCCGTAAGATCCTTTTACTTCGTCTCTTTCCTCCTTTCTGTACCTCTTTCTTATCGTTTCGTAAAGACCAAAAGAAGAATTTTCTTTCCTCCTCCACCTACGGTTTCAAACTTTGGACGTTTAGTCATTTCCTGTCTGTCTGTTTAAGAGAAAGACGAAGTCGGAGTACCTCCCCTTAGTTTTCTACAGTCTTTCTCTCCGTCGACAAAGACTTTTTGTCTCGTCTTACAACAAAGAAGTTTGTGGAGGTCGTGCTATCAGACTTCAGTAAGATAAAGAGGTTCACTAACCGTTATTATCGTTCCATGGTTTCGATACTATAATGTTGGTTCTTCTTCCAAAATAAAATCTACCGGATCTAATAAAAGAACACATAGACTGAAAGACATTTTAAATTAGAAGTTTTAAAGGTCTCTAAGTATAGGACTTTCTTTAGTTTATCCGTTAATATTCTTTATTTGATCCCTTGTTATAACCTATAGAACATTATTGGATATTCTCTTTTCTTAGACCTTTTCTCATATATATGTATATATATATATACTTAGTAAAACGACGTATGGACTTTGATTGTGTTGTAACATTTAATTGATCTGAAGTCATTATTTTTTGTAATTTTAATTTTTTTCTCTTTGGTGAAGTAATCGAACTTTCTTTGTATGATGTGGATTTAATGAAAGAAGTGAAGAAAACGAGATAAAATATAGAATAATCATCTTCTATGTCAATTGTGTAACACGTAAAGTTGACTCCATACCAACTTACCTCGATTAGGACCCTTGGACCAAAGTACGTGATCAGTATATATAAAAGTGACAATTGATTCAGAACATAAATGAATTAAACGATATCTTTTTTCGTTAACCTTCTTAACCCTGATCGACTCTCTCTTCGTTCCTGTCATGTTTGAAACACCCAAAAAAAAAAAGTCACAGATATTAGTTGAAATAAAATTATATTAGATTTGTGTATATTAAATCTTTCATGGTTCTTTTTAAATACATGTTCTCAACTACGATAACGTAAACTTTTCTCGACCGTTCAAGGACGATGTTCGTATAGGGTCCTCTATGGTGACTCCTTTGGACTATATAACCTCATCTACAACACCGTAAACCGGGTCAAACTATCGGGAGTCCCAATTGGACTTCAACAGTTACAAACTATGATCTACATCTTGTAGAGCATTTTGGTGAAGTAACTAAACGTTGTTTTAGTTTTGGGACGTTAGTAATTCTGAAGAATATGTATAGATTTAAAAATTCGTCTGACAGTATAAAATTCAGGTTCAAAGGACCTTATCAGACGTCACGATTAGAACGTTTGTTTTATAGTTAGAGATAGGGTAGTTTGTCAAACTATTGCCCATGTTTATTTACGGAGAAGTTGTCAAGAATTTAGAAAATGAAGAGGGACATTAAAGTTGAATAGTATCTTACTCCACTTTTTCAGTGAAGTTAGTTGTACAGAACGACGTTGTGTGTTACGTAGTTATAACCGTCAAAAAACATATATGAGGATTAGACATTCTAGGTCCACATTTGTAAAAGGGTAGTCGTACAAGTTAATGTCGAACACCTTCTAAGAACGAAAGTGACTAAAGAGTATAGGTCAGAAAGTGGTCCAATTAAAAGGGTTTTAATTTTAGGACGTGACTTCAAGGAGAAAGAGAAGTTTTTGGGGTTTCCCGAAGTCTCAGAGGTGATCAAAGATACATTCGTCCGTCAATCAGAGGAACCCCCGACGATTCGCCTTCCCTCTCCATTACGGTATCACGAAGACGCCGCCCACACAAACGACGCTAGGGACGAAACATGACCTTTCTCGAAACAGAGCCGGGTCAGTATGAGGCGGGGGGAGCGGACGTTGTCGTCGGTCGGTATGAGACCCGTCCTAGGCGACTATACCCTTGCTCCCCGGAACCGACGGAGTCGGGACCAGGTTGGAGTGAGGACGAGACCGGATCTCTTAAAATAAAATTTTATTTTCAAAATTCAAATTTTAAAAGACCGACGGAAAAATGATCTCCGTGATATTACATAGCAAATTAGGCCTTGTGAATTTTTTAATGTGTATTTTATGTGTATTTTATCTCTGTAGAATTCACGTATCCAACACTTATAAATGTATACCTACCCACGTAGATTCATTGACTGTGGGTCTACTTCCATTCGAGTGGATTAATGCGACTCTGTTCTCCGTATTAGTCCTGACTAACGAAGGGACACTTATCTAAGAAACCCCGTTCTTATAACAGTCACTATGTAACATAGTGAAGTCCTTTGTGTAAAGACAAACATGGTACGGACCACTACTATTCCAACTTATAGACCAATTCCACATGTACTAGTTTAAAGTTGACAACGGATAATTCTAGGTAGAACAGGTTACATCTCTAAATGAACTCCGTAAAAGTTTCGTTTAATTAAGGTAAGTCACTGAATCCTAAAAATTTTACAGGGTTAGAGTAAACAGAAGACGAGGGAATCCGGACCCGTAGAAACCTGTCTGTCAGTGAAGACGAAGACAAAGGGTAGTCAAGTGTCCGAAAGATAAAAGTACATTGGAACATTCGTCCGACACGTGGGACCTTCGTCCTTCGTACCTCTCTCACCTCGTCGGGTCTCAAGTCGACAGATTTAAGTGGCACCTCAACTGACATCAGTGAAGAGATAGTAATTAATATTAGTCTCGACATGGGAAAATGACCATAATACTAGAGTGACGTCCGAAAAACAATTATGAAATAAGGACACATGTGTGAGTCCCGTGTCGTAAAACAGGAGGTCCACACCCCCACCTTTTAGTGGTCTTCCATAGTCCTTCTTACGCCTGTGGAAGGAAGCAAAAGGTCCATGGGTACGGACGGGTCGTACTTTGACATTTGCTTGGGTCGGAAGACACAATCGACCCTCTGAAGAGGGCACCTGGTGCGTGGTCGTCTGGAGTATCCAGAGAACACTAGGATGACTGAGGCAGAAGCGCCGGGATCGACAGTAAGACGAGGTCCTCCGTTTGCGTCGAAGACTCAGCCCCCGTCTTCAACTATGTTGACGGAGTTCTCCGCCTCCTCGAGGGAGTTCCCGTCCACCGGGGGCACGTTCTCCTCGTCGGGGTAGTCTTCTACAAAAGAGTTGTCTCGTAAGGTCACCATCAAGGGGGAAAAGATAGAAATAGGAAAAGCTATCACTGTCCTAGGACCGGAGGACACAACACCGTCCTTACATAAAAACTACTCCCATTCGTATAAGTGTCTCAACAAATATAGGTAGATCAAAGCCCGGAAACCACGAGTCAAAATTGACGACCGTGGTTCGTGCTTACTGTAGGGACACCTGGTCCAACTGTCCGCCGTCCTGAAGTCCATCTCCCCCCTACCCCTACGCGCAGCCACAGAAGCCTCCAAAGTGTGGCCGTGTCGCAACACTACACAGAGGACCTGGCGTTCGACACGATAAAAAACATAGAGAAAAAGAAAACCAGGGGACACGCCTCAAAAAACGAAAGAGACAAAGTGGTCTTCAAGGGACAGGGAGAAGTCGAAGATGACTACACTCAAACGTTGAGCATACAAGAAGTCTAAAGAGAAACCTCAACAAGAGGAACAAACACGAGAGGTACGAGTCTTTCCAGTTCCAACTATTTTACCTCTGAGGGGAAGGTTTNTGACATTTGCTTGGGTCGGAAGACACAATCGACCCTCTGAAGAGGGCACCTGGTGCGTGGTCGTCTGGAGTATCCAGAGAACACTAGGATGACTGAGGCAGAAGTGCCGGGATCGACAGTAAGACGAGGTCCTCCGTTTGCGTCGAAGACTCAGCCCCCGTCTTCAACTATGTTGACGGAGTTCTCCGCCTCCTCGAGGGAGTTCCCGTCCACCGGGGGCACGTTCTCCTCGTCGGGGTAGTCTTCTACAAAAGAGTTGTCTCGTAAGGTCACCATCAAGGGGGAAAAGATAGAAATAGGAAAAGCTATCACTGTCCTAGGACCGGAGGACACAACACCGTCCTTACATAAAAACTACTCCCATTCGTATAAGTGTCTCAGCAAATATAGGTAGATCAAAGCCCGGAAACCACGAGTCAAAATTGACGACCGTGGTTCGTGCTTACTGTAGGGACACCTGGTCCAACTGTCCGCCGTCCTGAAGTCCATCTCCCCCCTACCCCTACGCGCAGCCACAGAAGCCTCCAAAGTGTGGCCGTGTCGCAACACTACACAGAGGACCTGGCGTTCGACACGATAAAAAACATAGAGAAAAAGAAAACCAGGGGACACGCCTCAAAAAACGAAAGAGACAAAGTGGTCTTCAAGGGACAGGGAGAAGTCGAAGATGACTACACTCAAACGTTGAGCATACAAGAAGTCTAAAGAGAAACCTCAACAAGAGGAACAAACACGAGAGGTACGAGTCTTTCCAGTTCCAACTATTTTACCTCTGAGGGGAAGGTTTCAAACATAATTATTAAAAGATATCCGGTCTTCTTTAAAGAATTTAGGCACAGTTCTTACCATCAAAATGAAGAGTTGTTCAAAGTTGAATTGTGGAAAAGTGACTTAATTGTCGACAGAGTCTGTAAGTTCCTACTTTGGTGTAGGTTCGTGAAGAAACCTTACACTCTCATTGTTTATATAAAGAGAATTCCTTGTTTGTTCATTTGTGACCTTTTGTCTCGTGGTCTAAATACACAATGAAGTAGATCAGGGGATCTGTTAAAATAAACTAGGAAGGACCAATAGGAGGAAAAACTACTTATACTTAAATTCTTCAGTCTTTCAGTGAAACTAAATAAGAGAGTTTCTGTCTTCCTATGTTTTATCGTAACTACTAACAATCTTAAACGTAACAAAATACCGAATGTATAGATCTTAAAAGGAATACATTTATCATAGATTTTATCATTGCGAGTCTTTTCACAGTGTTTAATATTCTTGTTGCTCTTTGATACAAGACGAATAGTTGTAGGATCGAAGGATTTTTCTATAATTTACTAAAGTCATTCATGTTATACGTTCTTCAAAACAGAGATCGATTCTGTTAAACGTTTGGTAATTTATCCAAAGATAGGGTGACATCTAGATTTGTACGACACCTTTGTTAAGTCTTACTCAAAGAGTTTACATAAACTGGTTCCTGGAAACAAATATATAGTTAATTGTTAGAAACTACACAATTGAAAACTTCTTCAAGCATATAAGTGGATCTTTAGGATTTCCGTGTCTTATAGTTTCAGTCTTTCTTTTGTACCTATAACATGGTGTCGAAAAGGGTCACATGTTCTGTCAAAGGTCTAGAGATCCTGACTAAGGAGATTGTCGTAGAACGAGAGGACGGGGTTCACGACTGTACCAGTTAAGAAACACTAAAAAGAAATCTATTGGTAGTAGACGGGGTCACTTTCTTTCACCATTTTTTAAAAAATTGTGACCACTAAATATTCGAAGATCGTAGAGCAACAAACGGTGTCAAACCATTAAGAGTCTTATTTCAGAAAATTGCAAGGGTAATGAAACGGTTGTCTCTAGACATCTCAGTTTAAATACCAAAAAGGTCATCAGAACATGTCTACACTCTCAACCTGATATTTCTTCCAACTCACGACTTTTTCAATACGAAAACTTGACACCACAACCTCTTCTGAGAACTTTCAGGGAACCTGAGGTTTCTCTCGTTTGGTTAGTTAGGATTTCCTTTAGTTGGGACTTATAAGTAACCTTCCTGACTACTATTCGACTTCGAGGTTATGAGACCGATGGACTACACTTCTCGGTTGAGTTATCTTTTCTGGGACTACGACCCTTTGTTACTCTAGTCCTCCTTTTCCCTTGTTGTCTCCTACTCTACCAACTTACCGTAGTGACTAAGTTACCTGTACTCAAACTCGTTCGAGGTCCTCTACCACTTCCTGTCCCTTGATACCGCACGACGTCAGGTACCCCAACGTCTCAGTCTGTGTTACCTCGTTGACTTGTTTCAAGGGTACTGTTTTTAATTGAATCTAGAGTGCCCCTCTAACTGATAGAAATCTAAAGAGAATAGACGGTTTTTACTGAAACAATCACGTCAATAGGATTATCAAAACCCTCCAAAACCTCCCTCCCCATGATTGTATTAAGGGGTAATATAATTATAAATTATCATTACAATACCATACTATTTATGGATTTCGGAGAACCTCTAAATGTTTCGTGAAAAACAGATGAAGTCAAAGTAACATTTTATCACTGTCATTATATACAGAGTACCCCAAAAGAATAAATAAAAACAAACGTGACCACGTGTGATTGAAAGAGATCAACACTCACCCCCATGAGAAACAATATCTCGTACCCGAGATCTAACGGCCGAGTCGTCAACACCTCGTCCCGAAGCAACGAGGTACCATCCACCCTAGAAGAACCTGGTCCCTAACTTGGACACAGGGGACGTGACCGTCCGTTTAAGAATTGGGGAGATGTTGGTCCCTTTAGGAGTTCCCCAAAGAAAACTCCCGATTTTTTACAGGTAGTTCAAGTTGATAACCTCACTTCTTGTGAGGGTTTTACACAAAGGGTGGGGAGACATGTGTGTGTGTATATAGGGGGAAATAGGCTGACGGGTGAACGTTAACCACATCTTCATATACTTGTAGTCATTACAGTTTCCTACAATAATTGGGATTTAAAGATTCTCGGTTAATAGTTGACCTTTACTTATAAAGAAAAAATTTTCCATGTAAGTAGGACATATATTTATCTTTCATAAATGACAAAAAAAGATCTTTGGTATTTATTTTAAACAAATAATTTACATGAATGTTACGTCTCAAAGTCAAATCCTTCCACTTCTTAAACCCTCTACCTACGACCACTCTCAACACGTTGTTACACTTACATGAATCACGGTGACCTGACATACCAATTTATACTAATTTTACAATTATAATACGAAGTATAATACACTGATGACATTAATTCTTTTTGTAAATTTTGTATCCGTATCGTCTTTTTTTTCTACCGACTTATATAAAGATCTTCTTTTGTTTCTTTCACCATTTTATTACTTGACTTACCTAGTTTAAGTCTATTGACTATTCGAATATTTAGATTTTAAAGTCCGTTCTCTTAAACTAAAAGTCTTGAACTATGTCTCCGGAGTCAAGTCAAGTCAAGTCAGCGAGTCAGCACAGGTTGAGAAACGTTGGGGTACTTAGTGTCGTACGGTCCGGAGGGACAGGTAGTGGTTGAGGGTCTCAAGTGAGTCTGAGTGCAGGTAACTCAGTCACTACGGTAGGTCGGTAGAGTAGGAGACAGTAGGGGAAGAGAAGGACGGGGGTTAGGGAGGGTCGTAGTCCCAGAAAAGGTTACTCAGTTGAGAAGTGTACTCCACCGGTTTCATGACCTCAAAGTCGAAATCGTAGTGAGGAAGGTTTCTTTAGGGTCCCGACTAGAGGAAGTCTTACCTGACCAACCTAGAGGTTCCCTGAGAGTTCTCAGAAGGGGTTGTGGTGTCAAGTTTTCGTAGTTAAGAAGCCACGAGTCGGAAGAAGTGTCAGGTTGAGAGTGTAGGTATGTACTGGTGACCTTTTTGGTATCGGAACTGATCTACCTGAAACAACCGTTTCATTACAGAGACGAAAAGTTATACGATAGATCCAACCAGTATTGAAAAGAAGGTTTCTCATTCGCAGAAATTTAAAGTACCGACGTTAGTGGTAGACGTCACTAAAACCTCAGGGTTTTTTATTTCAGTCTGTGACGAAGGTGACAAAGGGGTAGAAAAAGGGTACTTCACTACTCTGGTCTACGGTACTAGAAGTAAAAGACTTACAACTCGAAATTCGGTTGAAAAAGTGAGAGGTGAAAGTGAAAGTAGTTCTCCGAAAAATCAAGGAGAAGTGAAAGATGGTATTCCCACCACAATAGACGTATAGACTCCACTGACTATAAAGAGGGCCGTTAGAACTAAGGTCGAACACGAAGAAAGTCGGGTCGCAAAGAGTACTATTTCTCCGGACTACGACGATGACGATTCAGCGAAGTCAGCACAGGCTGAGACACGTTGGGGTATTCTGCCGTCGGGTGGTCCGAGGGGGCAGGGACCCTAAGAGGTCCGTTCTTGTGACCTTACCCAACGGTAAAGGAAGAGGTTACGTACTTTCACTTTTCACTTTCACTTCAGTAAGTCAGTACAGGCTGAGAATCGTTGGGGTACCTGACGTCGGATGGTACGAGGAGGCGGGTACCCCAAAAGGTCCGTTCTCATGACCTCACCCCACGGTAGCGACGTCAGTTTAAGTTAATCAGAGTCTCATGTTCGTATTAATCCCCGAAGGGACCACCGAGTCTCCATTTCTTATACGGACGTCCTCTACACCCAAGTTAGGGACCCAACCCTTCTAGGGGACCTCTTCCTTGACCGTTATGTAAGGTCATCAGAACGGACTTTTTAGGATACTTGTCTCCTCGGACATCCCGATATTAGGTACCCCAGTGTTTCTCAACCTGTGCTGACTCATACGTCCATAAGTGTTCGCATCAATAACCATTTATGTAGACTTTTTATCTTCCCCTGAGTCTTTAGAGTCTCTTCCAATTTACCAAATAACCTAATGGGTCTGAGAGGTCTTTCCTGGGTGATTTCTGTCCTATTACTTCTTGAAACAAACAGTACAATTCATTAAACCTGTTTAAACTATCATTACTTCTGACCTTTATTAAATTTTAGTCAAACATTGACAACAAGTCAGTGAGTCAACATATGTTGAGAAACGTTGGGGTACCGGACGTCGTACGGTCGTAGGGAAGTGATAGAGGACCTTAACCGAGTTTGAGTACAGGTAACTCAATCACTACAGTAGGTAGGACAACAGGGGAAAAGGAGGACGAGTTTCACAAAGGGTCGTAATCCCAGATCAGATTACTCAGTCGGGAAGTGTAGTGCACCGGTTTCATAATCTCGAAGTCAAAACCGTAGTCAGGAAGGTCACATATAAGTCCCAACCAAAGGAAATCCTAATCGACCGAACTAGGGGAACGACAGGTTACCTGAGAGTTCAGAAGAGATGGTGGTGTCAAATTTTCGTAGTTAAGAAACCACGAGTCGGAAGAAGCACCAGGTTGAGAGTGTAGTATGTACTGATGACCTTTTTGGCATCGAAACAGATCTGTCTGGAAACAACCGTTCCACTATAGAGACAAAAATTATGTGACGGATCCAAAGAGTACCGAAAAGAAGGTTCCACGTTCGCAGACATTTAAAGTACCGATATCAGTGGTAAACGTCACTAAAACCTCGGGGTCTTTTATTTCAGACAGTGACAAAGGTAAAAAAGGGTAGATAAACGGTACTTCACTACCCTGGTCTACGGTACTAGAAGCAAAAAACTTACAACTCAAAGTTGGGTCGAAAAAGTGAGAGGAGAAATAGTTCTCCGAGAAATCAAGGAGAAGTGAAAGACGGTATTCCCACCACAGTAGACATATGGACTCCAATAACTATAAAGAGGGCGGTTAGAACTAAGGTCGAACTCGAAGTAGGTCAGACCGTAAAACGTACTACATGAGACGTATATTCAATTTATTCGTTCCACTGTTATATGTCGGAACTGCATGAAGAAAGGGTTAAAAATTGGTCAGACAAAAAGGTACAGGTCAAGATTGACAACGGAGAACTGGATGTATGTCCAAAGAGTCCTTCGTTCATTCCACCGGACCATAAGGGTAGAAAAAGTCTTAAAAGGTCGAAAAAAACACACACACACACTACGTATGTCAGTTTACGAAATCGTAACAATTACTTCGTCTTCATATACAAAAAGACTTTAAGAGAACGAAAAACGTACTAGGTCACCTATGACCGTTGAACCAGAGAACAAGGAGACGGAAAAGATTTAGCAAACATGTAGACCTACAAGAACCAAGTGCATGTCAACTTAGGATATCGAACTTCCTAAAACTCGAAATGGACCATCTCTAAAAGGGATCATTTTAGATCATCAGGTCACCAATTCTAAAACGGAAGGTTGTGTCCCTCATATCCAAGGTAGTGACCAGTCCTCTATTCTAGGGTGTACGGATCGTCGGTTTTCTTTGTTTTGTATTTTGTCTTTGTTACAACATTTTTGAAGTTGTTTATTTCTGGAATTTATACCAGGTGTAGTTTTTTTTTGTTTCCATTGATTTTATCTTTATAAAAATCCTCCTTTTAAGGTGTAAATTACATTTACCAGTTTCACCAATAAGAAACACTTGTTTCACCAATATTTTTTTCAATCCGTCTGTGTCTAGTCCACTTTGCACTATGAACTAACGTCACCCTTAATATTACTTCTCGTTTTAAAATTTGGAATGTACAACCCTGAGTTGTCGGTTGATGGGAGAGAATTAGTAGTCTCGTTTCTTACTGAACATAAGTATTTCTTTACACAGTTACGTGTTCACTTCCAGTTTGGTGTGTCCGAGTCTACCATAATTATCAATGTTTAAATTATTACTCTGAGAGTGACTGAACGTTTTGAAAAGTCTTAATGTTGACTTTACGACTTAAGGTCCCCCAGTAGTAGAATATTTCTTAATGACCGTAACGAATACTCTCAACTTAATAAAGGTTCCCGTCACAACATTATATTACCACATAGTAGTAGGTAAAGAGAAAAAATTTAATTAAAAAACCTAATATCAACGACATGTTACAAATATCAACGACATGTTACAAAGATGATATGTCAGAGGTGATATATATCATATATAAGATGAACAATCTTGGAGTGGTCTCGGTACTGTCCGAGTCTCTCCACGTGATCCGGTTTTTATTAGGGACTCAGTACGAAGGGTCCGAAGGCCCCTACCATTGAGACCGGTTAGTCTCTCTACCATTGAGACCGGTTAGTCTCTCTACCATTGAGACCGGTTAGTCTTTCTACTACTGACCGGTTAGTCATTTATGGTCCTTTGGGGACGTCGGTTAGTTGGGAACGGTTGAAGGACAGAAACAAGATTTGAATATTTATCACGACATTTAGACCCGAACCCCGAGGACAGTTCTGAGGTGACACGACCTACTCTGTCCTCGGGACCGAGCTCGACCGTTATTTTGGGGAAATACGAAAACGTAACGACACCTGCAGAATAAGAGAGTCAAAACCCTTGAACCTGAGACCCGTATTGTGATGATATCAGAGTATATATATATATATAGGAGGGAAAACCTGAAGAAGGGTAAGTCAAGTGGTGTCACGTAATTTTCATCTTAAGGGTCATTGGGTGGTCCGAGGAGACAGGTACCTTCAAAGATCCGTTACTATGACCTCACCCAACGGTAAGGGAAGAGGTCCCCTAGAAGGATTGAGTTCCTAAACTGGGTACAGAAAATACAGAGGACGTAACCGTCCGTCAAAGAAATCGTGGAAGACCTTTCGGGTCATCATATATATATATACAGTTAGGGTTAGAGGGATAAGGAGGGTGGTGAGGTGAAAGGAAGAACCATAGGTATGTAAACAAGAGATACAGACACAGAGATAAAGACGAAACAATAAGAAGTCTAGACGTCTTCAAAAAGAAGACTCCGATCTCTACTATTCTATTAAGAAAAGGGGACTACGAATGAAGAGTGTTTAATTTTAAGACTTTTGTAAGATTTATGGATGTCCACTTACTGGCGTTACGGTCTCGTATTCGATTCTCTAACTACGTCGAAGTAATCCAGTCTTACTTAACGACAGAGTGAAGACTTGACTTGGTGTTGGGTACTATCCCAGAGAACTGTCCATTTCCGTTCGACCAGGTATTACATAAAGATAAAATCAGTCTGTATTTGACATTACCCAAATTTAGTTATCTCCCGGTTGTTAAATAGTAGTTTCCGTTCCTCCTACCTGATCGTACAAATCCTTTTTTTTCGGTTAACTATGGACAATCGCTATCGTGTTTTGGTGTTGGTGGTGCGTCTGGGTTCGACGAGAAGTGGAGCTCCGGAACCGTGCGTCTCAAGAACCTTGTGGGAAGGTCTAGTGTTCAAAAAATAATTACATTAATTATGTCCGACCCTTTACTCACGGCGTGTGGTCTTTCTCCTATTCTGGGTGTCCTCGGTGTCACTCTAGTAGACCTCGTACGAGGAAGTACCCTTTACGGTGACAAAGAATTCCGTAGTGACTTTCGTAGTGGGTTACTGTTAAAATTGTAGACGAATTGGTGTTGAACCTTTCGTTTATCGATACATCACGAAGATTAAAATCGAAGAAATTAAGAGTCCTGGACAAAGTGAGACACATCGTAAAAGAAAACTCGCAACGACACTCCTTTAGTGATTAGAATATTTTATTTTAGTATCTCACTACTGTTTACAGTGTTAGAAGTCCTTTGACGTAGGTCAACGACAAAAAGTGAGAAATTTATCACGGTACAAAATGTCTAATCAGATAAACCGTGACTCTAAAATCTTACTATATAAATAAATTTCTTCACCGATAAATTTTGTACAAATAGACACAAATACAATGAAACATTCAGAGGGTCATTGGTTACTATATAACAAGAAGTCTCCTTCCCCTAGAAGGGACCATTTTGGAACGTACTTTTCCGTGTCGGATCCGGAAACGAAGACGTCAAAAAAGGGAAATGGAATCTTTATGGTAAATAAACCAGAACGTATTTTCTGGAACATAAAATTGCGGAAATCTTACTCTAAAACACAAGTTCATAAAAATAAATCAAAACCAGACAAATAACAGATGCCAATTAGATTAAATTAATTGAACTGGGGTTTCGTAATCATAACATAAAATAAACCTTTGACTTTGTAAAGTCATGGGCGACCCTTCGGTTTTTGACTGATTTCTAAATAAAATGGTTTCGTCGTTTAATAAAATTCTAGTTGACTAGAGTTCGTTCCCACCTTTTACACTCCTAGTTTCTTCTGACATTTGTAACTTTCACATCCGTCCTTTTATGTTTTAAATAGGTTTACCGGAACATGTTCCAAAGACCAAGCCCAATATTTCCCATTCGGTATAAAAACCTGATGATACCCTTAAAACGGTCACATGTTGTGTTTTGAAGGAAACTGTGGCCATTCTTTAGATATTGGTCGATTGACACCGGAGAGAATACAGACGAAAAAGAAAAACTTATACTAAAAATGACAGTTAGATATAGTAGGGTATAAGAGAATCGGAGAAAGACGATTCAGACGATTTAGTGAAGTCAGCACAGACTGAGACACGCTGGGGTATCTGCCGTCGGGTGTTCCGAGGGGGCAGGGACCCTAAGAGGTCCGTTCTTGTGACCTCACCCAGCGGTAAAGGAAGAGGTTACGTACTTTCACTTTTCACTTTCACTTCAGCGAGTCAACACAGACTGAGAACCGCTGGGGTACCTGACGTCGGGTGGTCCGAGGAGGCAGGTACCCTAAAAGGTCCGTTCTCATGACCTCACCCCACGGTAACGGAAAAGGTCGGAAAAAGATCTATCGAGAATTTAAAAAGTTCCGTTTAAAAAACCCTAACCCCGCTTTTGTGACAAATACTTTCCTTAAGTTGATAGACATGATTTTGTCACTATGGTAAAACGGGACAGTTTTTCAACAAAGAACCAAATAACACTCATCAACTATCTGGTCACACCAAGAGTTTCACACCAGGGGTCTGGTCGCAACGGATCCCTGGGAGGGGACCTAGAACAACGATGACGACGATTCACTGAAGTCAGTACAGACTGAGAAACACTGGGTACCTGATATCGGGTTGTCAGAGGAGACAGGTACTCTGAGAGGTCCGTTCTTATGACCTCACTCATCCGTAAGTGAAAAGGTCTCCTGGAAGAGTTACGTCCCTAGTTTGGGAACAGAGAATATAGAAGACGTAACCATCCGTCCAAGAACAAGTCAAGTCAAGTCAAGTCAAGGAGTCAGTACAAGCTGAGACACTGGGGTACGTGACGTCGTGTGGTCCGAAGGGACAGGTAGCGGTTGAGGACCTCGAATGAGTCTGAGTACAGGTAGTTCAGACACTACGGTAGGTTGGTAGAGTAGGAGTCAGTAGGGGAAGAGGAGGACGGAAGTTATAAAGGGTCGTAGTCCCAGAAAAGGTTTACTCAGTCAAGAAGTGTAGTCCACCGGTTTAATAACCTCAAAGTCGAAATCGTAGTCAGGAAGGTTACTTATAAGTCCTGACTAAAGGAAATCTTCCTGACCAACCTAGAGGAACGTCAGGTTCCCTGAGAGTTCTCAGAAGAGGTTGTGGTGTCAAGTTTTCGTAGTTAAGAAACCGTGAGTCGAAAGAAATATCAGATTGTGAGTGTAGGTATGTACTGATGACCTTTTTGGTATCGAAACTGATCTACCTGGAAACGACCGTTTCATTACGGAGACGAAAAATTATACGACAGATCAGGCCAGTATCAAAAAGAAGGTTCCTCGTTCGTAGAAAAATAAATTACCGACGTTAGTGGTAGACGTCACTAAAACCTCGGGGGGTTTTTATCAGAGAGTGACAAACGTAACAAAGGGGTAGATAAACGGTACCTCACTACCTTGGTCTACGGTACTAGAAGTAAAAGACTTACAACTCGAAATTCGATTGAAAGAGTGAGAGGAGAAAGTGAAAGTAGTTCTCCGGGAAATCAAGAAGAAATGAAAGAGGTATTTCCACCACAGCAGACATATAAACTCCAATAACTATAAAGAGGGTCGTTAGAACTAAGGTCGACACGAAGAAGGTCGGGTCGTAAAGAGTACTACATGAGTCGTATCTTCAATTTATTCGTTCCACTGTTATATTTCAGAACTGAATAAGGAAACGACTAAACCTTGGTCAGACAACAAGGTCAAGATTGACAACGAAGAACTGGACGTATGTCTAAAAAGTCCTCCGTCCAGTCCACAAGACCATGAGGGTAGAGAAATTCTTAAAAAGTGTAAAACCACACTAGGTGTGTCATCTTCCGAAACCGCGTCAGTTATTTCGTCTAAAAAAAAAATAAGAGAACGGAAAAACTACTAGTTTGTCTACAACTGTTAAACTAGAGACAAGGAGACCGAAAAGATTTAGGTCGAACTTGCAGAACTTCAAGTGTCAAGTGTATGACAACTTCGGACTGAACCTCTTAAAACTCATAATGAAACGATTGTACACTCTACTCATGTTAACACGTCATCAAACTCGTAAGAAACCGTAACGGAAAGAAACCCTAACCTTACTTTTGATGGAAAAGGTCAGACACCGGTGACGACTCATAAGGTTTCAACGACCGTATAACTCACGTCGTGAAAGTGTGGTAGTAGAAAATCCTAAACTTTATCGAGTTGACCTTAAGGTAGTGGAGGTGATCGAAACAAGTATCATTACGAAGGATTCCAGGAGAACTGCCGTAAGATCCTACAGACCGAGATCTGGTCACAAGTGTGGTAACACCAATAGACCCAGTACTTCTAAAAAAACATATGAAGAAGACACATAAGAACNGGTAGTAGAAAATCCTAAACTTTGTCGAGTTGACCTTAAGGTAGTGGAGGTGATCGAAACAAGCATCATTACGAAGGATTCCAGGAGAACTGCCGTAAGATCCTACAGACCGAGATCTGGTCACAAGTGTGGTAACACCAATAGACCCAGTACTTCTAAAAAAACATATGAAGAAGACACATAAGAACGGTGAAGAAAATTATAGAAGACGAAGACAATCCAGGTATGGTAAAGATAGGAAATAACACGGGTAGAAACGTACTTTACAAGTGAACCATAGAGATTAAAAGAACTTTTCTAGAGATTGGTAAGGGTAAGATAACAAAAGGAGATAAAGTAACGTAACTAAAGTAACGTAACTAGTGACTTCTTCCGAAAGAATAGAGAAGAACGATAAGAAACCTTGAGACGTAAGTGTACCCATATAGAAAGGAAAAGAGGAAACGGAAAACGAAGAGAAGAAAAGAGTCGAGAAACATTCCGGAGGAATCTGTTGGGAAAACGGAAAAACGTAAAGAAAAAGAACCCCTGTCAGAACTAGGGACGGAGGACATGTTACAGTACTTGGAGATAGGTATCAAGAGGTCCGTGAGATAGTCTAGATTAGAGAACTTAGATACACAGTGAAGGTGACATATTAGTATTCCCTAGACTAAATCCAGTATGGTCTTACCAGATCGCCAAAAGGGACGAAAGAAGGTAAATTCAGACATAAACCGTTATTCTTCAAGTACTAGACTCGGTGACAGTCGAGGACCAGAACAAAAACGACTGACATATCTCCAGGAGGTAGAAACCGACGTTTCTTATCTTAGTTAGACTAAAACTATAACTGGTAGACCACTACAGGAACACATATACAACACCTTCTACCACAAACGATACTGGTCACGTAAGAGAACCGTTTTGAGACAATCGGAAACTGGACAAATTAAAATATGAGGTTCCGGTTTAAACGGACAATGAGGTCCATAGAGAACTGAAAGATGAAAACGTTAGGTCAGGGGATATTACTTTTCCTGTAGAAAACCCCCACTATCAAGATCTTCCAGAATATCCAAAAGTATTTTGGTAAGTTCAAGTCGAAGAAGTCCTAATGACCAACCCCGTATCTGAACTAATGACACTATAACTTACCAAACGGAACCTTTACTTGTCTCTAGTAAGACAGCAAAAACTCTAACGTAGGTTCATGACGTAAAACCTGAGAAGACAACTGATATTCCTGATAAGGTAAAGAAGATTCCCTAAGAACGGGTGTCATCATCTATATTACCAGTAGACTCAATTTAAGTGGGTAAGGTCAGATAAAATCAAGTGACTAAGGATTTTACAGTTACAAGTGAGAACGGTATAGGACAAACTGGTGAAAGTTAAACGTAACTAAGTACCTGGATTGTAAGGTCCAAGAATACGTTATAACGAGAAATGTCGCAACCTGAAATGAGGGTAGTGGTCAGTGTAGGTGTTGATGCACGACAAAAACGAAACCTAGGTAGAGAAGTAAGAAAGACCTCAATAAAAAGGTGACTAGAGGTCATTGTATAACCCGTGGAGGACTGGACCCCTTAAATAGAAAGTCACAGGATAGGAAAACGGAAAAGTATGACAAGTACCCCAAGAGTTCCGTTCTTATGACTTCATCAAACGGTAAGGGAAGAGGTCACCTGGTGCAAAACAGTCTTGAGAGGTGGTACTGGACAGACAGAACTCACCGGGATGTGCCGTACCGAGTATCAAAGTAATTCAATCTTGTCCGACACAAGGTACACTAGTCTAACCAATCAAAAGACATTAACACCAAAAGTGAGACAGACGGGAGACTACCTCTTCCTATTCTTCGAATACCTTCGAAGGACTACCCTCTCTGACTGACTCCCCCTTTGACCCAGAACAAGACTACCCGTCCCGGTACGGGTCATTTAGAAATTAGGTTAAAAGACAACTACCAACCCCGACACAAGGGAGGGACAACAAACTGGACTCCGGTTTGACACCACCTCCATTACTTCTATTACCACTGGAGGAAGTTTTCCAGGGTACGTCCGTGATGA
This sequence comes from Capra ibex, assembly GCA_006410555.1. Classification (NCBI taxonomy): domain Eukaryota; kingdom Metazoa; phylum Chordata; class Mammalia; order Artiodactyla; family Bovidae; genus Capra; species Capra ibex. Next base: position 35,138,006 of record SJYO01007492.1, on the reverse strand, counting down.
CGTGAGTCACGGGGGTCGGACGTCCTCCGGTGGTGGTTGGGTGCGGAGGTGACCTGTGACGACCTGTGGGTGTCCGTTCAGACCCAGTTAGAGAAGACCCCAGTGACGAGGAAAGAGGACCCAGGACCATGTGTGTTCGAAAACAAACACGGGGGGTTCTTAGACAAAGGAGTCAGGACACATTCAAGACCACCGAGAGACCACCCTAATTACCGTTGGAGGAGGTTCTCCCGAATACGGTGTGGGTCCAGATGACGTGGGTCTCGGGGAGGGGACGTCGTCAGGTGACGACTGGGCTCGGAGGTGTCCTCTGTGAGTTTGTGGCACGACCGAGTCAGAGACACCCCGGAGACCCAGGACCACACGTGTTGCAAAAGAGACTCGTAGAGACCGTCCATACCCCAAACTAAGATTTACACTAAAACGGGGAGGATGGTAGAACGACCCTGAAGAGGAAACGGGAACCTACACCCTATAGCAAGGAACCACCCTAGGTTGTAGAGGACCGATACCGACAAGTCGTCGGTCAACATCAAAACCTTAAGAATGTCCTCTTCTACTCAGAGTAGGAAGATGAGGTGGTAGAACAGTGTAGAACAATCTTTACATTCAAACCACCAAGGAGGGTTCTGGATGACTTAGTCAGTCACCTTGTCTCAGGTCGTTAGACTAAGTCGTTCTACAAGTCCGTGTTTCCCGAAAGGTCCACCGTGTCACCATTTCTTAGGTGGACGTCACGTCCTCCGGACTTACGTCGGAGGTAGGGACCCAGTCTTTCTAGGGGACCTTTTCCTTTACCGTCGGACGTGATCATAAGAACGGACCCTTTAGGGTGCCCGTCTCCTCGGACCGTCCAGTACCCCAGAGTTTTCTCAGTCTGTATTGTATAGTTAATTTGTTGTCGTTCCAATTACTCTAGGGGTCCTACCCGGGATTAGGTTATAATGTTATAATAGGAGTAGTCTTCTTCTATAATCTGTGTCTGTTTTCTGGTACACTTCTATTTCCTTTCTCCCTCTATCCGAAGTAATCTTTAGTTGAGATGACTGTGGAACCAGAGTTTGCAGATCGGAGGTCTTTACACTCCTTTATGTAAAGACAACAAATTCGGTGGATCAGACACCACGAAATAATGTCGGGGTCGTTTTATTATATGGAGGATTAATTGGGTGAATTGGTGGACCTTTGATAACTACCAGTACCTTATGTATACCGTTTGTCCTTTTTACCATAATGTATTTATAGAAATGAGTTTTTTGTTGAGTTTCCGACTCAGGATGATCACCATCACCGTAACAACTTATGATTCCCATCATAATGAAAATAATAATACACCAGATCTGGTGACAAAGGGTAAGACTCAATTATTATCTCTGGTCCACTCGATTCACGTTATAAAGTTTTTCGGATCACCTTTAGATAGGTTCTATTCTCCAGTTTTTATATTGAATCTTTGTTTTAAGACTTTAATGAGAGTACTACACCCTAGATAATCAATATATAGACCCTAAATTTTTCTTTTCAATCTCCGGGTAAAGTGTACTGTGTGTTTGTATGTAAGGTACTTTTGATGTGTCAAATTTCTAATTTTTGGTTTGAATTTAACATCTGTTACTGTATTCCCCTATATAAATGTTAGAAACTCCTGTCTTTCAGAAAGATTTGTTCTTTGTTTTCTTCCTTAGGTAATTTCCAATCAAGACGGATTCACTTTTACATTTTAAGAAGACACGACTTTCAGTGGAAGTTACGTCTTCTTTCATCGTCGGACCATCTTTTCGTAAACATCGTTTGTATCTTTTCATAGTTATGGAAAATACCTGTGTTAACACAGAGGGAGGGTGGTTTAAGGATACAAATTCGGGATAGAGGGTTACATTGCCATAAATCTCTACCCCGTAAACCCTCCATTAAGTCAAAAATAAAAAATTAATTAAAAATAACCTCATATCAACGAAATTTTACACAATCAAAGATGACATGTCGTTTCACTTAGTGGATATTATATGTATATAGGGGAGAAAAGACCTAAAGGAAGGGTAAATCCAGTGTGTCTGGTGACTCAAAGGACACGATATTGTTATCCAAGAGTAAACTACTCCAGGACTCCCGTTCCAGAAGTATTCCCTTACTCACGGGAATCTTTTTCTCGGGCCTGTTAATCGAAGGAGAGAGACGGTACACTCCTGTATCGTATATCCGATATCGTTCTTCTATGGATCTTCCTCTCGGGAACGCTCAATTAACAGATTGTGGAAATAGAACCCAAAAGGACGGAGGTCTTGTCTCTCTTTATTTAAAGTTAACAAATTCGGTAGATCCGATACCATGAAACAATCTCTTCGGGTTCGACTGTTTCTATTATAGGAATTATATGTGTTAGAAGGACGTTCAGTTCTTCTTTTTTACTCGTATAATTTTTACCTATTTCCAGTCCTTGTCCTTTAAATGTCTCCTTCGCGTTTACTGAGTATTTGCATATTTTTCAACGAGCAGAAGTAATCGTTACCTTTTACGTTCATTGGAGTTCCTACTGAATTTATATTAAATAAAAAACGGTTAGTCTAACCACGGTTATTTTTCTAATGACCTTATGTTTCATCGATTACAGTGCCTATCCCGTAGAAGAGAATTTTCTCCTACCCCCATGTGCAACGTGTTAAATCGTTACGTATACTTGTAACTTTTACTCGTCCGGGATTCGATCGTTAAGGTGTTTTGTGTGTATGTGTTTTTATATTTCAACACGTATAGTTTTATTGTAGTAAAATTTTTCCCTTTATTGACTTTTGTTTTGGTTGAAAGGGAGTTACCCTTTTAACAATTAAGTTTAATATCGTATAAATATAATTCATTATGATAAATCGACAATTGTCATAAGACTTATATAACTGTACCTGATGTCCTCTAGTTTGGTCACTTCCTTTTAGTTAGGACTTATAAGTGACCTGCCTGACTGGGACTTCGACTTCGAGGTTATGAAACCGGTGAATTACACTTCTCGACTGAGTAAGCTTTTCTTGGACTACGACCGTTTCTAATTCCGTCCTCTTCTCCTACTGTCTCTTACTCTACCAACCTACCGTAGTGACTGAGTTTCCTGTACTCAGACTCGTTCGAGGTCTTCTATCACTTCCTGTCCCTTCGGATCGTAGGACGTCAGGTACCCCAACGTTTCTCAACCTGTGCTGACTCGTTGATTTGTTGTTTAACTTTATTTTTTCACGTCTTGTGTTGTCGTACATAACATACTAGAGTAAACAATTTTGATTTTACTACATCCACACATAATCACATTTTAACAGAGGAAATTGTACCCTTTCCATCGTTGTATTGTCCACGTCAAACGATTAAACCTCAAAATGGTTAGTCTGTAATTTTTACTAAGTCTACTTTAATTTGTACTTTGAGATTCTAACTCAAATGTAAGTTTAGGTTTCATGTCAAGGAAGTCTAAAGTAATTGAGATGCAGAGAAAAAATACTGATTCTACGTATATTTTGGCTACGCATCAAAAGGAAAAGGTCGGTCCTGTCTCGACGAACCTCCGACCATCCCCACCACTCCGGACTTCGTCGAAGACCTTAAAGACTCGTCGGGACCAGTCATGTTTTACCTGGGTCATCAAAACTCAATGTACTTGTCAGAGGATGCCGTCAGTAGAGTGATGACCTAGGAGGTTTGACCGAGTTACTGGTAAAATAACCCAAAAGGAACCTTATAAAACGGTTCAGTTAAAGTACTGACGAAACTGCTGTAGACGAAGTAGTCGGGGTTTCAATGAGTCCAGTAGTTCACCGACAGTTGGGTCGTCTCTAGTGGTACAAGGAACTCGGGAGTCTAGAGGGGTTGTTCTCTCAACATAAAAAATAGGTAGTTACTATTAAGGCTGGAATGTCAACCCCCTTGGGTGACCTCCAACAACCAAATAGACGTTCCATTTTTACCGAAAAAAGTTTTAATACTAAGAATACCATCGTTGAGTAAGGTACGTCTCGTCCATCGTCTTTTTGATCTCCGAAAGAGTCCATCTTTTCCTTTGTTTGACCGGAAACACCTTCTCTTTGGGGGACGAGTTGTTTTTGTCGACCCTGACACCTTACATACACTATACATTGTGACTCCGGAACACAGTCTCGAGGAAATCTGTTGTCGGTCTTAGTGATAACGTCGATTTAGAGAGGATGTATGTAGTGTTTCTTCTCTCTTCTTGCCTTTCTAGAGTAACGGTCTGAACGATTTTTAATCGACAACTTTTACATAAACTGAAAACTTCAGAGAAAACGGACAGGGGTACATAACCTACCGACGTCAGAGTCACGGACTCTCTTCTACGGGTCCTTTCCTTTCGAATCTTACAAATGAAAGGGGACTCTCTTACAACAGGAGACGTGATAGGATTTCCTTTCAAAGTGAAATTGGGAAGTCTCGTTATACAAGACACTTCCACAGAAGTTTTATAAGTGGTTTTGACTAATTAAGGGAAAACCCGAGGGAGTAGGTGTGACCAAATAAGGTTTCTTTTTTCTAACTAGACATTTTGTTTACTTCTTATGCAATGTAGATCTTCGTTCTTCTTTTAGTGTCTCGTTGGTTTTTGGTTTTTCGTGTCGGGTGTATAAAGTTCTCTAGTTGACCGATCTTCGTCTAATTCTGGATTCGATTAGGTTCTAGCTTCATAATAGTCAATGAGTCAAGATACTATTGAGAAGGTAAGTTGTTCGTTTCCGAAAGGGTCGATATTGGAAACGGTTGTGAACTATTTCTACTACAATCGGGTGTCAACGGGTAGACTAAGGACCTCGTGAATTTCACATAACTTTATTTACAGACACCACCTGGAGATCAAAATGAAGTCTTTGAAACAACTAAATTAAAACTCTATATTCTCTTTTTCACTGGAAAGAGTTGAGAAAGTGAATTAAGTTTTACGTCTGTTACATTAAAAACTTTACACCTTGGTTCTTATTTCTTCTTTACGATAAGGAAGATTTAATTTTTTTTTAATTTTTCTACAAATTAAAGTGAGAAAGTATTAGATCTACTCATTGATTTTTCATATGAAATCGTTTGTACTCTAAAAACTATTACATTTTTGGAAGGTTGATAATTATGAAAAAGTATTAACGTATAGTATAGAAATAATATAAAAGTCAACTATAAAAACGTCCCGTTTTTCTGTCGAGACGGTCTTTAAGAAATGTTATTGAAGGATGTCTTAGAAACTTGTTTTGTAAGCCATATGTAGTTCTAAAGATTCTAAAGTTAAAACGGTTCAAAGACTAAGTAAAGTATATGACAGTACAAAGCCAAGTTTTACTTCGCTGAACCACTTTTTCTTTTCTTTATATCAAATTAGAACAAGATCACGATAATAGGATGAAACCTAAAAGATTATCAAACTATTGTAAGTTGTCGTTTCTCATATAATTCCATAGTTCTATAAAATTTCTCTGACTTTTACGTTTCCATTTTCATTTAAACTTTGCAGAAGTAAATAATCTTTTTGTTGATAAAGTCTGTTACGACGTTGATCCGATAAGAACCGTAACATGTCTTACAAAATGAGGGACGTAAAAATTTTTGGTTAGAAAAGTGAAAAATAAGATACCACAGTAGATTTTAAATATAATTAACGCTTTTCGAACACCTTATATATACCGTAAGTAAGACGAAATAGAAACATCTAATGTTCTAAGAATTTATTTACTCTGGATTTATAAACATAGGGTACTACAAAGATTTATATATATATAAAATTTTGTAAATTTGGACCAAGATCAAACTTACGAGGATCCTTCAGTTATTGCCTTCTTTTTTTTTTTTTTTGTTAATGGATTATACCTTTAGTGATGACGATAGATGGTTAAAAAAAGTCGGGAGGAAACACTATAAAGTATCATAATGTGAATGGACGGGACGGACTTCAATCACCCCGGCAAAATGAACGAAACCGGTCTCTGCACACTCGTTTTAATTGTACACAGTGGAGATCCACCTTCGAGAATCTCGGTCACACACTAAGTAGTCCAACAAAAAGGGAAATCGTGGTGTTTTTCGTTGTAGATTCTAATGACGACGAAACAGGGTTCCAGAGACTCACGAGTGTCACTCGTCTCGAGGGGAAAACTTACCTGTCATAGGTACCGACTCTATGTTTGGAAAGGTCTAAATACGGTGACTCTAAACCCCCAACAATAATGTCCATATGAACACGGGGACACAAAACCTTTACTAGTTTAAGACTAGTCTTAATATGGGATGGATACATTCTACTCCGTGTCCTTTTTTTTTGTTCCGTCTACAGTGTCTTTTCATCTATCCTTTCCCTATCGATTTCCTTTTATTCGACTTTAGGAAGTAAATCCAAAGTCCTTCGATTTGGACTTTCAAATCCAAGGTCTCAAGGTTTAAAATATACTAGAAGAATTTTTATTGGTCAGAACTATTTGTGGTTTTCAAATAAAAAATCTTTAGTAAACAAACTTCAAAATTTGATCAGTTTCGTGATTTTACTGTACTCAACGTATGAGTACCTTCTGTTTTTACATGTATAGTGATAAATGAGAGAATATGTTGAGTTGTTCATACTTCTCGTATTTTATGTAAATAAGTGTATTGTGTAAAGTAGTTGACTATTTTATACAGTTACTGTTCAACTTCAGGTTGTTATAATAAATGGTCCGTCATCTTATCAGACTGGGGGTCACTTCGTCCTTTTACATGTGAGGGTAGGAAATATCAGAGTGAAATCTGTTAATCAAAACTTGTTATTACTATTATATATACACTTCGGACGTGATTCAAAGTGTTTTTCAAGTGAAGTAAATGATTTACTAGAATGAACCTAAGACTTGAGTCCAATCCGTGTTTTGGTTTCGTCCAAATAGCAAAAGTATGACTTTTACTAGTTTGTTCTAGTAAACAAAATGTTCTGTCTATAAAGATACATATACACACATACATAATTGAATCATAAAAAGTGAAGTCGTTGTTGTCTATTAATCTTCGTTGAAAGGCGAAAATAAATTTTTTTACAAATTTCTTGTATAAAGATAGTGGATCAATTTGGGTAGTCATTTTTCAGGCTATAAAAACCTATATGAATTTCGATTAATATTTTGTCGTGAGAGACATGGGGATTTGAGTAGACGACCCCAAAAAATCAGATCAAAAAAATTTCAAGTGATTGTAATCTTTTTCGGACGATAACAGTTCATTAGACGGAACTTTGTATATTAGGGGGTCTTTATTACATTAGTTTAACATATACTTCAACGAACTTTCACTTTCACTTCAGCGAGTCAGCACAGGCTGAGAAACGCTGGGGTACCTGCCATCGGGTGGTCCGAGAAGGTAGGTACCCTAAGAGGTCCGTTCTTATGACCTCACACAACGTTAAAGGAAGAGGTCCCCTAGAAGGGCTGGGTCCCTAGCTTGGGCCCAGAGGGTGTAACGTCCGTCTGCGAAATTGGAGACTCGGTCCCTCAACGAATCTATGATAAAATAGGTTACTCTTTCCTTTAAGTCAATGAGACTACCAGATTACTATTTAAAATTTCATCTGATATTTTGAAGTTTTCACCATTCGAACGGCTTGTGAGAAAGGTCAGTAAACTTGTTTGCAGGAAGGGGAAACTTGTTTATATACTTTCAATAACCGTCTACGAGATGAAATAATAAGTAATATATTATTTAACAGTTTGGTGTTCCTTTATGTATATTATTGTCTTTAGTTTAAGACTTCAGTCTATACGTATAACAATACGAGTAAAGTGAAGTAAAAGACACCTGTTTTTTCGGATTGTGTTACATTCGTGTGTATAAGAAACTGATAAAAAAGGGGTTAAAAACCACAAATAAAGAACTCAAATTGTCGTAGCACTTTGGCTAAATCAACGGGATTTGGATTCGAGTCTATTATCTCTATTGGGAAGGTCCTATACGTCTCTTACTGACGGGACAGTGAGGGGTTTTAAAACGTACGATTCGAGTACGTGAGGGTAGGTGCCGGTACAGTGTTATAGAGGAGTTGTGTGTGTGTACCGGTCTCACTGTAGTATCGTTCTCTCTTTGTAAACAGTAAACAGAAGAGTTCCTCTTTTCCGGATTTTGACTCCAAAAAGAGGAGATGTCTAGAGGATCTAGTCCGAGATACCCTGACAAGTGACGTCGTAGGGTTCGTCGGACTCCTCTTTCCTACCTTGAAACTAAGGAAGATGAAGTCGAGTGTCTTGTGGTTGTGAGAGAGTTTCTTTACATCCTTTATGTATAGAGGAGATTTGGTAGATATTTAAGAAAATCAGAAATTCACGAAGATTTTGTACACTCTTGTAAATACATTATATTATCGTTAGTGTTTAACGTTACCGAAAAATTTTTCATATATGTGACCTCTATCTATCTATCTATCTAGAATTTTATTGGTTGTACATCAACAGTCGAATTTGATTTTCATGTGATTTGGAAACGTGAAGGTACGAGTGAACGTGGTTCTATAGGAAAGGTCATCAAGTTAAACCGTTCATAGTTCGTAGATGATACACGAGGTATATGAACTTACTGGATCGAACCACACTAAGTAGTAAATGACCAGTATTTGATTCTTATAGTATATGGTCACACATATACGTACGACGGGATGAAGTTTAAGTAACCCCTTTTTTTGTCAACAGAAATTTAGAAGTGACTCCGACAAACGAACTCGTTTGTAAGAAGGTCACATAAGTAATGTAATTCGTATGTAAGAAAATTACGTAAGTAATCTTAAATGGTTGTAAGTGGTTTCATTTGTTCTTGTTCTTGAAAATTTAATGGTCAGTTTTCGTTTTTAAACATTTTTATCATTAAATTCAGATTAACTAGACATGTCTAAAGGATCTCTTAGATCAGTCAAAGTGTTCCTTCTAATTATACTTTTGTCTGGGGTTGATTAATTTTTTACTCACAAAAAAATTTATCTTTACGTAAAGGACTGATATTTCGTCTTGATCGATGGGAGACGAGACTGTTTGAGTCCTGTAAAACTTACTAATGATTTTAAGAAGCTCAAGTTAATGTGTTTGTTCGTTTCTTTTTTAAATTTCATAATAATCCTTTAAACCTCTGTCTAAAAATAGAAAACCAATTAGTAATACTCCCAGAGTTTTACGGACCGATTAACGGTTTGAAGGGGAACTGTGACCATCATGTCCGAAACCTTCTACGGTAGAATATCTAAATTCCTTAAGAAAAGTTGACTTTAAAGACTACAGGAACCACACACTCTCTCATACACACACACATATTCACTTTTCTTTGTGTGATCGACGTCTACCAGAAACTTATAAAAAGAGATCTCCGACACAAAGAAAACAAGGGACTGTGTCTTTACTGTGACAGTTATCACGAGTCCATTTCGTGGAAATGGTTACAAGAAACGTGGGTAGTGAACCCTAAATTGAAGACGAACAAACGTAATAGGTACCGACTCAAGGAATCCTTGACGATGTCACGTTCAGTGGAGATGTGGACGAGTGTGTCTGAAACAAAGAGATGTTTGATAACTGATATGTACTCTTAAAAGTCTCCTTTACCACTAATGAAATTTTGGCACGTTTAGATACTACATTGTTCTTATAGAAGTTTATTTTTGACTGGAAGCATAGTTATTTACGTTCGCCAGCATAGACAGTTTATACTGTTTCTTTCCAAGTAAGATTTGTTCGAGTGTTCTAGTCCGTTGGACTGTCGGTTGGTGCATACACCTTCAGTAATATTCTTCGGTGTTAGGTAGGGGACACTGTACTGTTGCGTGCATAATTGACTCCGATACATTATTCCTCATTTTGTCTGGTCTAGTTTTCTCCCAGGGGGTAAAGTGACACGGACCAGATGTATCTCGTCACTGGGGGGATTTATCGGTAAAGTGACACGTCCATCATCGGGTTTATGTGCGAAGTCCGAAGTTCTCTCAGTGAGTAAAGTTTTCGTAGTTATCGTGTCTATTCCGGGTTTAACGAAAGTCAAACTGAGGATGCCGTAATAAAATAGTGTAAATGGAGGTCAACTGTTTTCGTACAATTTTATACATTAATATGTCGATTAAATTGTTTAAATTTTCGGTTCAGACTGTTTTCACGGGGGTATGATAGACCCACTCCCGACTAAAAAGGTCAATCTGAAAGAGATAAATATGTTAATTGACTTCATAACGGTTGTAAAAAAATTTAAAAAAGGATCTGGATGTGACTAAATGGTAGGATAAGTTGATCCACGAACAAACGACTCAATGAAAGAGACATTGACCATTTAGTCTTTATCGTCGTTGGAAATTTCTTAAAAATTACCTCGATTCGAGGGTTTGTACATTCGACTACTGTACATGAGGTGTTGTCGCAGACCATGTGTGTATCTCTAAGGATTCCTGTCGGAAGGCATCTTCTTATATGTGGGTTCCTAGATTCTAAACTAAGGTACAACGGTAAGCTTCTCATTTTTCCCAAGAAAGTGTCCTTAGGAATTTTAGAACATATAAGTAAGGTTACGACCGGTAACAGTGGACGTTTTATTTGTTTTATCTCTTTAGTGAACCATCTGTAAAGGAGTCAGGATGTCAAAAAATTGAATTGTTTGACGATGTACCATAAATAAAGTGAAAGGTGTTTCACTACAATAAAACGTTTTGTGGTTCTTTTTCTTTACTATCGTTTTATCGTCTTTATCGTCTTTGTAACTGTATCTGTAGACTTAGGAAACTTAAGTTTGACTGTGGTCTTGATACTTTTACTGTTGAATATACCGTTCAGTTCACACGTGTTTGTCTTACTAGCTTCTCGTCTGTTTGTGACTAGGATCATTGTCTGGAAAAGAGTGAAGACCCTGATCTTTTAAGTTTCGGTTGTATAAACATTTAAAGTTATTTTTTTGATTTCAGATACGTTTATCTAATTTCATATCTATTCGATTTCAAATATATTTGATATCGATTCTCAAAAATTTAAAAATAAATCTTGTCGATATGTGACAGTGATTCAGTACAGACTGAGAAACGCTGGGGCACTTGACATCGGGAGTTCCGAAGAGATAGGTACCCTAAAGGGTCCGTTCTTTTGGTTTCACTCAACGGTAAAGGAAGAGGTCCCCTTAGAAGGGTTGGGTCCCTACGATAGGTACAGACAACGTAACCGTCCGCTTTAGAAATGGTGACTCCGTGGTCCCTTCGGGATCGTTATCTAATCTTGACCAGATTCGTGACTCGGATCGAAATTGAAGAGTTACTTGTAAACGTCTTGTTTGTTTTATAGAAACCTTTGTGGAACCTATATTTTTGTTTATTGTTTATTTACTTGTTTTCCATTTTGACTTTTAAATTCCCCTTAATGTGACAGTCGTCCCAATTCTCTGTTACATTTTCGGATTTTGGGTTTCCCCCCTTTTTTTTTTAGTTCAGAACCAAAAGAACTACCCAGTAATAGTTCTTATTTTACAAAGTTAAACCGACCACTATGAATATTAACTTCCTCTTTACAGGGAATGGTTTTCGGAGTAACAGATGTGTTGTTTTATTTTTGAGGAACAGAAGAACTACTCCGTAGACTTTAGGTAGAGATATTGGAGTAGAGAGGACGGTTGTGGGATACGAGGTTGGTGTTATTTCCGGAGTTGACAGGGTGTAGGTGGTACGGGTAGACTCGAAACCAAACATACCGAGAGTAAACTTGGAGATGAACGGTAAAGAGACGGACTGTTTGGGGATAGGTAGGAAGTTCGGGGTTCAGTATTACCCGAGAAGAGGTACTTTGAAAAGGGTTGAAGTGACTGTACTTAATCGTTCAACACGACGGGGTCGTGGGACAGGGATGAGTCAACACAGTGCACGGTGTGACGTACTATTACTACATAATAAATGAACGTTTAGATACTAGTAGAGAAGAAGAATAAAAATAAAGATTATAGACTATGTTTCAACCATGGATTCTACAAGAGTCATTTACCATTTTACTCGTTTTAATATAATGAAAAATAAGTAACTCCGACAAAGATCTTCTTGTCGTAGATTAGTAGTCTCTTTGTAGACGAGTAGGTAGTGTCACCAGACTATAAAACTCCGGATCTTACAAGGATTTTGATTTCCTAAGGTTCCGCCAAACAACGGTGATTTTCCTTGTTCTAGAACGTCAGGTACGTCTAGAAAACCCTTTACTAAGAAAGGAAATAGCAAGGAGAACATCCCCCTTTTTACTAGTTTCACGTCCAGATTTCTAAGAGCTTATTTTAACTGGTTCAAAGTGACGTGTCTATTTAATCAGGAGTCTGTTGTCATAGACCCAATTCAGGTCTAATAAGATAGTGAAGAGGGGTTCAATCGATTGTCCTAACTTCTTTATTCGGATATACTCGGGACAAAGAGAATTTTCTTTCTTCCCGGTTCCGGGTTAACCGTTAACTGAACTCTATGAAAGTAAAATATAAAAAAGAAATGAATAGTTTATAAACAACTGAACGATACACGGTTCGTTACACGATCCGAGACTCCTGTGTCACCGTTTGATTCGTCCATAACGGACAGGAATACTTTGAATGTTAGATAAACGAAGTGGAAGAAAAAAAAAAAAAAAAAAAAAACTGTACCCCACCTCTCCTTACCCAAGTTCTTACTTTCTTCGTTATCAAGAGAACGGACTATTTATAATTCACTTACGTAAAGGACAATTGCTGGTGTACACAAGGATCTCTAGAGTCTCGGGTCGGTTCTGTAACGAGAGACATCGACCCTTGTTTCTACGAACCACGTGAACCTACCTTGTCGACCCGGATCAAATCTTTGTACGTTCGAACTTTACGAACTCAATGTACTGTAAATGAAGAGACTGAAAAGAGGGAGGGAACGTTTGTGGTTACACCAGTGGTCGGTACTTTTTTGTAACTCAGGAGACGACTTCCGTCGGTCATGGGTCCCAAAAAGGTCTTATGGTCCCATCATCGGTCTGTGAGGAGTGCGAGGGGAAGGATACTAGGGTCGGGGTCGGACCTTCGCTCCAACGAGATCTTGGATCGAACCCTCTTCGTGGTTTGTCAATGGGTGGTTCACCCACCTTATAAATACATTTTCTTTCTAGTAATCATATAAAAACTGTTATCATATAATAACTTTTAAATCCTGTTGGGTTCATACGTTGTTTAGTATTTAATACCATTAAAGTACATCACTTTCTATACGTTCGTAAATACAAACACTAAGTCAGAATAAAATTATAAATAAAAATAAATAAATAAACCGACGTGACCCAGAATCAACGTCGTATGTCCTGGAAAAGAAAAATCAACACCGTACTTCCTAGGAGAAATCAACGATTGAGAGTTGACGCCGTACATCCTAGATCAAAAGGTTAGTTCCTAGATTGGGTCCTGGGGACATAATCCTTGAGTCTCAGGATCAGTGACTCGGGGGTCCATTCAAGAGTCAAAATTAAAAAATTCCGTTCAATGGTTTATATAACTGACATACTAGGGTTAAAACTTTTTGAAATACATTAAAACACGTGTGTATCTTTTTTTTGATCACATAGAGTTACTAAAAGAACCAATTGAGATCTATCATTTTAACGTCTCCTGAATCTAAAAGAGGACACGAAACATAGATTAAATTATGAAACAATCTAATACTTAACGAAATATTAGACATGAAAAAAGGAGTTCATTAAACAACTTTATATGTCCGTATGGAACAACATAACACGTATCGAAATAACACGAAACGTCTATGACATAAAAGAAAAAAAAGATGTTTAACTTCCAAATACCTTGGAACACAACAGTTTACAACCAGTTGTATAAAATCATCATTTCATAAAAATTAATTCCATATATATATGGAAAAAAAAATTTGTATTACGATGACGTTTCAATTCTCGAATGTCATATCATATTTTGTATTGACACAAACGGGACCCTTGGATTTTAAAGTACTAAACGAGATAACACTATAAATGAAATGACACCACCAGATTTTGGTTTGAGTACTATAGAGGCTCCAACAACAACAACACCAAAATCAACGATTCAGTACAGGTTGAGAACCGTTGGGTACCTGACATCTGGTGGTTCCATCCTCAGACACTCTAAAGTTCGTTCTTATGATCTCACCCAACGGTAAAGGAAGAGGTCCCCTAGAAGGGTTGGGTTCCTGACTTAGACATAGAAAACGTGACCGTCCACCTAAGATATGGTGACTCGGTAGTCCGCTCGGGAACTAGGGGTTTCATCCGGACATGATAACGTGATTTCTGAGTCTTGATTACAACTGACAAATACTTACAGATACAAATTCACTCACCCCAAGATGTCTTAACGACCCCTTAAAGTCGGGACTATTCGGACTATCTTCCAACCCTCAACCCCATTCTCGTCCTTACAGATGGTAAAAGGGGTCCGAGGTAGTTGTCAGTGGAGTGTTTGGAACTTTCGTAAGAAGGGACCGACCGAGTAACCTTGAACCTAAGGTCTCTCAACACGTATCTAAGAGTAGTGAGTACGTCAGAAAGTAGATCAAAGGTTCTCGATGAACTGTGTATTGATACGACACAATAAAAGATTTTATAGAAGGAAATCTCGAACCATCCAATATCAGTCAGTAGAAACAATTACTAATCTTAAGATTGACTCTCCACCATCTTATAGGTTCACAAACCTATAAGATACCTTTTTGTTTACTTAATTGAACTATGAAGAGTTCTGTAAGTGGTAATTCTGTTATCTCTTTATTTCTTTAGTTTATTCATACACCCGGTCTTACAAACACAAGTAACGATTAACGTTTCTCGTTTTATCTGTCTACTATGTTATTCTAGAGGTGAATAAACCCGGTGTATCATGTTAATTGACAATTCCATTACCGTATAAAGGATCTTGATTGTGGTTTTTTCTACTGAAAAAGTAGAATCCCCCACCCTTATGTAGTAGAATCCCCCACCCTTATGTTTCTATCCTGTAGTTCTCTGTGGACCTCATTGTCCGTTCAAGCCTGAAGTTTATGTTTTACTTCGTCCCGTTTCCAATTGTCTCGAAACGGTTCTCTTGTGTGACCAGTATCGTTTGTGGAAGAAGGTTTTTGTGTTCTCTGTTTAGATCTATATCTGTAGTGGTTTACCAGTTATGGTTTTAGTCTGACTAATATAAGAAACGTCAGTTTCTACCTTTTCTAGATATGTCAGTCGTTTTTGTTCTGGTCCTGGATTGACACCGAATCTAGTAATCGAGAAATAACGTTTTAAGTCTGAGTATAACTTTTTTCATCCCTTTTAGGATCTGGTAAGTCCATACTGGATTTAGTTTAGAGAATACTAATATGTCATCTTCACTGTTTATCTAAGTTCCCTAATCTAGACTATCTTTCGGACTTCTTGATACTTATTGATAAGTATTGTAACATGTCCTCCACCACTGGTTTTGGTAAGGGTTCTTTTTCTTTACGTTTTTTCCGTTTTACCAACAGACTCCTCCGGAATGTTTATCGATTCTTTTCTTATCGTCGTTTTCCGTTACCTCTTTACCTTTCTATGTGGGTAGACTTACGTCTCAAGATTTCTTATCGTTCCTCTCTATTCTTTCGGTAGAAGTTACTGCTGGGACATACGTTCTGTCCTTTTTCTGTGTCTACACATATTGTCTGAAAACCTGAGTCTCCCTCTCCCTCTCCCACCCTACTAAACCCTCTTACCGTAAGATTGTACATATGATAGTACATTCTTAACTTAGCGGTCAGATACAGACTGCGTCCTATGTCGTACGAACCCCGACCACGTACCCCTACTGGGTGTCTCTACAATACCCCTCCCTCCACCCTCCCCCCAAGTACAAACCCTTGCGAACATTCTTAATTTCTAAAATTTTAATTTTTTTATTTTTTGATTTTTTTTTTTTTCTTTTCTTTCGGTAGAATTCTCTTGTTACGTTTCTTTGTCTCCTTTTGTTATGTTACCCTTTTTGATCTCTATAGCAGTTCTTTTTGTCTCTATTGTTCCCTTGTAAGGTACGTTTCCACCCGAGCTATTTCCTGTCTTTACCATACCTGGATTGTCTTCGTCTTCTATAATTCTTCTCCACCGTTCTTATGTGTCTTTTTGACATGTTTTTTCTAGAAGTGTTGGGCCTATTAGTGCTACCACACTAGTGAGTAGATCTCGGTCTGTAGGATCTCACACTTCAGTTCACCCGGAATCCTTCGTAGTGATACTTGTTTCGATCACCTCCACTACCTTAAGGTCGACTCGATAAAGTTTAGAATTTTCTGGTACGACAATTTCATAACGTGAGTTATACGGTTGTTTAAACCTTTTGAATCGTCGCCGGTGTCCTGACCTTTTCCAGTTAAAAGTAAAATTAGGGTTTCTTTCCGTTACGGTATCTTACAAGTTTGATGACATGTTAACGTACGTAAAGTGTACGATCGTTCTACTACGAGTTATAGGAGGTTCAATCCGAACTTCATGTACTTGGTTCTTGAAAGTTTACAAGTTCGACCTAAATCTTTTCCGTCTCCTTGGTCTCTAGTTTAACGGTTGTAGGTAACCTAGTATCTTTTTCTTTCTCTAAAGGTCTTTTTGTAGATGAAGACGAAGTAGCTGATGTGATTTCGGAAACTGACACACCTAGTGTTGTTTGACACCTTTTAAGAATTACTCTACTCTTATGGTCTAGTGGAATGGACGGAGGACTCTTTGGATATGTGTCCAGTTCTTCGTTGTTAATTTTAGTCTGTCCTTGTTACCTGACCAATTTTTAACCCTTTCCTCATACAGTTCCGACATATAATAGTAGTACGGATAAATTGAATATTCGTGTCATGTAGTACGTTTTACGGTCTGACCTACTTAGTGTTCGACCTTAGTTCTAAAGACCCTCTTTATAGTCGTTGTAGTCTAGGTGTCTACTATGATGGGATTAATGTCCCATGTTTCTCCTTTATTTCTCAGAAAACTACTTCTACTTTCTCTCGCTTTTTCGAACGAACTTAGAGTTGTAAGTTTTTTGATTCCAGTACCGTAGGTCAGGGTAGTGAAGTACCGTTTATCTATCCCTTTTTTTACTTTTGTCACAGTCTAGAATAAAGGAACCGGGGGTTTTAGTGACACCTGTCACTGTCGTCAGTACTTTAATTTTCTGTGAACGAGGAATCTTCTTTTCGATACTGTTTAGATCTGTCGTATAATTTTTCATCTCTGTACTGAAACGTCTGTTTCCAGACGTGTCAGTTTCGATACTAAAAAGGTCAAAAGTACATGTCTACACTCTCAACCTGGTATTTCTTCCGACTTGTGACTTCTTAACTACGAAAACTTGACACCACGACCTCTTCTGAGAATTCTCGGGGAACCTGACGTTTGTCTAGTTTGGTCAGTTAGGATTTCTTTTAGTTGGGACTGATGGGTAACGTTCCTGATTACGATTTCCACTTCGAGGTTATGAAACCAGAGGACAACACTTCTCTGTTGAATGAACCTTTTCTGGGACTACGACCCGTTCTAACTTCCGTCCTCCTCATTCCCCGTTACCTCCGATTCTACCAACCTACCGTAGTGGCTGAGTTACCACAAGACATCAGGGACCTTAGTGTTTCTCAGTCTGTGCTGAATCACTGACTTACTGTTGTTGACGGATAGGGCCGAAGGGACCACCGAGTCTCGATTTCTTAGGTGGACGGTTACGGCCTCTGCATCCAAGTTAGGGATCGAACCCTTCTAGGGAACCTCTTCCTTTACCGTTGGGTGAGGTCGTAAGAACGGATCTTTTAGGGTACCTGTTTCTTCGGACCGTCCGATGTCAGGTACCCTAACGTTTACTCAACCTGTACTATCTCTGATTTGTTGTTAAGACATAGTTTCTAATTCCAGTGGTTTAATTAGTTAGAAGGTCCGGTGAGATGAGTATGAGTATCTCGAGTGTAAGTAATTTCATAATAAGACCTTCAATGAGGTAGTAGGGGATGGGACAGGCAAAAAGACAACTGACCATAGTCGTGAGGTCACCGACGACGACGACGATTCAACAAAGTCAGTACAGGCTGAGACACGTTGGGGTATCTGCCGTCGGGAGGTCCGAGGGGGCAGGGACCCTAAGAGGTCCGTTCTTGTGACCTCACCCAACGGTAAAGGAAAAGGTTACGTGCTTTCACTTTTCACTTTCACTTCAGCGAGTCAGTACAGGTTGAGAATCGCTGGGGTACCTGACATCGGATGGTCCGAGGAGGCAGGTACCCTGAAAGGTCCGTTCTCATGACCTCACCCCACGGTAACGGAAGAGGCTGAGGTCACCGATAATTGTTAATATTCGTTACAATTTATTTCTTAATACGAAAACAAGGAGACTCATTAGTACTTTCAGTAGTTAGGTAATCACTTGTCAAAGAATCATATATGAGACAGGTCAGGAATGTCATCTACGATCACTACGTTTCTTGTTATCAATCTCTTTAGAGTTATATTCTATATAAAACGAAGAAATAAACCTAAAAGACAGAGACGTTGATTTTATAGTAGAAGTTCCGTGTATAAAAATAGACCAACAGACAACATATGGGTCGTGGACCGTATGTATCCTGTCCAGTTATAATCAACTTACTTAATTTACTTACTTTAAGGATATTCATCTCTGACTATTCTTTCGTTTGTCAATATAATAACATTCATTATATTATCTCTGTATATTTTCCACGGTGTCCGTCTCAATAAACGATCATGTACTAGTGTCTACGTCAGTCATTTTACCACTCAAAAACATTAAAAAGATCATGTATTTTTGGAGTAAATACCCTCCCCCCAAGTCCTAACCCTTGAGTACATGTGGACACCACCTAAGTACAGTTACATACCGTTTTGGTTATGTCATAACATTTCATTTTATTTCATTTTTATTTTTAATTTTATTTATTTATTTATTTAGTAACCATTACCTCTTTTCTTTTTTTTTTGGAGTAAATCAGTCTGAACTTATTAAAACGTAAATAAACATAAAGAGGAACCGTGGTAAAAAAATTCCTTTAAATTTACTTATACATTAATTCTTGGGTAAAGACTACCTTACAAGTCGAAGAAATCTATGGTTCGGTAAAAAATCTTAAAATAGTTGTAGATAGAAGTTTACTTGTTACAGATACTACTGATATGTAACCAGAGTAGATCAGTGATGTCGTCCATCAAAGTATGTATCAATAGAGTAAGGTTCTTCGTGTGGTAGGGAAGGAGGAACGGTAGTAGTCTCTTCTGAATCAAGTCCCTGTGAAAAAATCCCTTATTTTCGTATGTCTCTCCATGTCAGGTGACTAAAAGTTCAATAACAGGGAGTATTGTAACAATAGGTTTCTGACTAGAAATCCAAACCGTGAATTTATTAGTGTCTCTACTCCCGATTAAGACTAATACGTTGATGTTAGGTCAGAATGGTCTACTACTATTTCCAGGTAAACCTTCAAAAATGGTTTCTTGGTGAAGGAATATGGAGGTACAAATTCTTCAAGTTAGTTACACAATTAAACCTGTTGATTACTATTTCTTACTACGAATCTACTCACTAAAAATTTACAGTATCATGGATGTTTTAAAGTTTTTAATTTTTGAATTAAAAGTAAGATAAAGTAAATATAATGGTATACCGTTAAAAATAAA
>SJYO01007492.1:35048570-35118250 GCA_006410555.1 Capra ibex | reverse complement strand
ACAAACTAAACAACTATCTAATTAGTTACCAGGTTAGTTGTCACATAAAGACAGAGACAGATGTCTGAGACTGTCAAAGTTTCTTTACTCTTTTATCCCGTATGACGTAATTCTGTCGAGGGGAGACCTTACCCTGACAGGATTTAATATTATAAAATGTACGTAGAAACGAGGAAGGACTGTCGACTCCTTTACTCCATGTTTCGTTTCTCGTCCTTTTTAAAAGTTGACTTGTCATACATCTCTTCTTTTTTTCATATTATGAACTTTTTGTTTTGATAATTAGAAAGGTCTGTTCCCATTAAACATCTTATGTACATAATAGTAAAACATAAGGTCATGAAAGACGGTCTGGACATGAAAAAAACTCAGATAAATCTTCCTTTTAAATACGGTCTTAAAGATCCTTATTAACAGGTGTATCCGGGGACGACGATCAGAAATGGGGACGTTTTCAACATTAAAAGACTGTGAAAAGTTTCCTTATTTTATATCAGTAGGATCTTATGGTTTGTATTTTTTTAATAAGTTATTTTACAAATATATATATATATATATATATATATATGTGTATGTATATGTACGTACGATTCAACAAAAGTCAAGTCAAGTCAAGTCAGGTTGAGAAACGCTGGGGTACTTAGCGTCGTGTGGTCCGGAGGGACAGGTAGTGGTTGAGGGTCTTTAGTGGGTCTGAGTGCAGGTACCTCAGGCACTACGGTAGGTCGGTAGAGTAGGAGACAGCAGGGGAAGAGGAGGACGGGGGTTAGGGAGGGTTGTAGTGTCAGAAAAGGTTACTCAGTTGAGCCGGTTTCATGACCTCGAAGTCGAAATCGTAGTAAGGAAGGTTTCTTTAGGGTCCCGACTAGAGGAAGTCTTACCTGACCAACCTAGAGGAGCAGTACAGGTTAAGAAACGTTGGGGTACCTGGGTATCGAACGATCCGAGGAGAAGGTACCCTAAAAGGTCCGTTCTGATGACCTGACCCAACGGTACGAGAGGAGGTCCCCTAGAAGGACTGGGTCCCTAGTTTGGACACAGAGACCATGGAGGACGTAATCGTCCACCCAAGAAATGGTGATCACGGTGAACCCTTCGGATATATATATATATGTATATATATATACATGTGTGTATATGTATCTATATATAGTGTACACTAGTAAAGAGATTCATTCCGATAACAACAACAAGTCAACGAGCCAGTACAGACTGAGACGTTGGGTACCTGACGTCGTGTGATCCGAAAGGACAGGAAGTGGTAGAGGACCTCGAACGAGTTTGAGTGCAGGTAACTCAGTCACTACGGTAGGTTGGTAGAGTAGGAGACAGTAGGGGGAGAGGAGGACGGAAGTAAGAAAGGATCGTAGTCCCAGAAAATATTACTTAACCGAGAAGTGTAGTCCACGGGTTTCATTACTACGAAGTCGAAGTCGTAGTCAGGAAAGTTACTTATAAGTCCCGACTAAAGGAAATCCTACTTGACCAACCTAGAGGAACATCAGGTTCCCTGAGAGTTCTCAGAAGAGGTTGTGGTGTCAAGTTTTCGTAGTTAAGAAGTCACAAGTCGAAAGAAATACCAGGTTGTCAGTGTAGGTGTGTACTGATGATCTTTTTGGTGTCGAAACTGATGTACCTGTAAAAAGTGTTTCATTACAGAGACGAAAAATTATGTGACAGATCCGAACAATATCAAAAAGAAGGTTCTTCACTCGTAGAAAATTAAAGTACCGACGTCGGTGGTAGACGTCACTAAAACCTCGGGGGTTTTTGAACTCAGACAGTGACAAAGGTAACAAAGGGGTAGAAATACGGTACTTCACTACTCGAAGGGACCATCAAGTCGACCATTTCTCAGACGGACGTTACGTCGTCTGGGGTCAAGTTAAGGACCCAGTCTTTCTAGGGCACCTCCTCCCGTACCGTTGGGTGAGGTCATAAGAACGGACCTCTTAGGGGTACCTGTCTCTTCGGACCGTGTGATGTCAGATACCCCAGGGTTTTCTCAGACCGTACTAATTCGTTGATTCGTGTCATGTAGAATCCTCTTCCTTCCGATACCTATACACGATACGAATCAACGAGTAAACACAGACTGAGACACTGGGGTATCTGACATCGGACGGTCCAAGGAGACAGGTAGCCTAAAAAGTCCGTTCTTATGACCTCACCCGACGGGAAAGGAAAAGGCCCCCTAGAAGGGTTGGGTCCTTAGTTTGGTCACAGAGGACACAGAGGACGTAACGTTCGTCTAAGAAGTCGGTGACTCGGTAGGTCCTTTTTTGTTTTTTTTGTATTCTTTACACTTTATTTTATTTAGTTTTCTATACAAGGCACTTAATTTAGCTCTAACATAACTTAATGTTACTCTCGTTGAATGAGTATTGACTTACTCTTGTTTGAGATGTCAACTTTCTTTTAAATAATGGTTGACGTCTGAGATGGTGTCTTGACCTGGTCGTAGTTTTGTGTACGGTTCTAGGTCAGTATCCTTGATCAGTATGACCATCAATGCCCTATGATTAAGAGTCCTTTCTGTCTTTCGGACGACATTTGATCTCGTTGTACGATATCTTGGATTTCGTTCTCTATGCAACTTATTATTGTTGATCCTTTCGAGAAAATATATCAACTAGTTTATTAGAAGTATTACTGGGATACTGATACATGACAACCGTAGATGTGAAATGTCTATTCTCTTGACTCCAAGTTATTCTATGCCCTGGTCAGGTACACTTCACAACCCGAACTTACTTTCGTGTCAGTCCCGGACAGGAAGATTACTGATGTGATCTGACGGATCCCCCGGACGTTAAATGAACGAGTTATGAGAACGGTTTGAAGTCCTCTCATTTCTTTCGAAGAACCCCTCTCCCTCTGTGACTCTCTCTGAGAATGGACTCCCTTGTCTCGAGCGTGGTGTTGGTCCGGATCCCTTCCTCCGGGGACTTTAGATAACGAGGTCGGTTACAAAGGTAGGTGGAACTCCTTCACCACCCCTACTTTCCTCTTTCTCCAAGTCCTAACTTCAGGACGAGCTCAACATTTGTACGGACTTCTTCGGGAAGAGAAAAAGGGAAGTCTAATTATGTTTATATAGGTTGGACGGTGACTTTCTCCAGTTCTTATTCCGTCTTCGATGTTTTATTCCAAATCCTTTTTTTTTTTTTATTCCAAATCCTAACTAGAGAGACTCAGTCTCCCCAGACTTCTTGATACAATTACAAAAACACTGGGTTTAGGTGAGTTCGTATTTACTAATACACAAAGGCACTAGGTACAATCGAATCGGTGATGTCGATTCTAGGTACAAGTACAAAGTTTCTATCTTAAACTAACTAGGGCTCTCATCTTTTTTGTTTTACACGAGATAAATAATATATGTGTACCTTGACAGAGGTAGTGAAGTGGACTTTTCTTTTTTTTAGTGTTTTAGAATCTGTTGTGTCCTTTCAGAAATAGATCAGGTCAGAAGAGGTGTTTCGTCTTTAAAGAATTAATTAACACTCTTCTGAGTCGCATAATGAGTACTTTCTTGGAGGAGGTGAAGTTGACACACCTAATAACTTGTAAGGGATAATAGGTTCAATTTTAAATGAGATGCATAGAAAAAAAAAACGGGTGGTTTCGTAGTACCTAATTCAGGTGAATGATTTACAGTCGGAGAGTGTATGAAATTTTTGTTGTGATCAGATGGGATTATATTTTTTCTTTATGTTTTATGCTTTAGACTTTTTTTTCTTTTTATTGTAACCAGAATGTAAAAGTAGTCAAGAGGTTGATGAGGAGTATGTTGTGCCAAACGTTTGAGGACCGACAGAAGGAGAATATGGGATCAGACTTAGAAGGAAAATTTTTTGAGTGATCAGTCTTTATTTACATTACGAGATACATACTAGATTATTCATGTTTCAAGTCGCCTTGTTAATAAAGGACCCTAGACTTATTTGACGGGTGGACACGGAGGTCATAATACAGTCGATCAAAGAGGAAACGTACGTACTTAACTGAAATTGAGGATCATATAGTGTCTTTTAAATTAAGGAGGGACCCTTACTGGATAGGACGGTGTGAAGGATGAGGTAGGAGTGATTCTTCGGAATGGATTCGACAGATATCGAACCATTAGAGAGTAAGATCTCAGGGTAGTACGAACGGTGGTGAAGTATTCGTGACTGTATCATAGTCATATTATACTTTTCTATATAATGTTTCTCTATTACTGATATACATATGATCAGGAAGGGATATAATATTTTCGAAACTCATCCTTAATATGAAAGAGTTTAGGAAGAGAGATCCTATGTGTCCTCTTGTCCCCTTTCTGAGAGTATCGAATCCATTCTTTCTATTCTTCTTTGTCCGTTAAAGCTCTTGTCTTCAAGTCTCTAAGTTCGTCTTTCGTCTTGGGAACCTAGACCGTTGGGGTCTAGGTTCAGTCCCTATGTTCCACTTTTTGTTGTCTACATTTTCTTTCGAATACACCTGAACATAAAGTTCCTAATGGAGTCTAGAAACTCTGGTAATTAAAGATCAGACGGGTTTTTACAGATAAATGAATTTCTCTGAACCAATTTCACTTAAGATTTATGAATTTGAAAAATTCCAATCTTTAGTTTGTAGAAGAGTCTGTGCAAAGGACAGGAATCCCTTCCCAGTATTAGAGTCCAGTTTTGACTCTTACTAAATCCTCCCACTTCTCCTCTCTATACCTAGTCTCTAAAGGTTGACCGGTCTAAGGTCTTCCTGATTCCTCGAACCTTTACCCTCCTCCCCTGGAACTACACAATTGTGTCTGGAACTACACAATTGTGGAACTACGATATTGTGTCTGGAGAGACAGAATGTCCAATTTTTCGAATACGACTAATAGTATCATTCACTTTATTCAGTCTGTCTCTTTCTTTTTAGAGTATATAGTGTACACCTTAGATTTTATTACTATGTCTACTTGAATAAATGTTTTGTCTTTATCTTAGTCTGTATCTTTTGTTTGAATCAATAATTTCCCCTTTCCCCTTCTCAATTTAACCCTTAAACCCTAATTGTCTATGTATTGTGATATGTATTTTATCTACTTGTCCCTGGATGACATATCGTGTCTCTTGATTTAAGTTTTGGAGTGTTATTTGAATGTGTGTGTATATATTACTTATAGACTTAGTGAAAAGACGTGGGAATTTTATGACATTTAGTGATATACAGTTAAATTTATTTATTTTCGGTTTTTTGTTTATTGTTCGTTGTTTTTTCTTTGTGACGAATAGATATGTTCATCATATTGTTTTTTTTTTCTGCATCCTGGGAACTGTATAGGATTACGCCGTCAGAGGTACCATGTCACAATTCCTATTTTCGTTCCACGTCCTGTCCCGCAAGTCGAACCACGAGACACTACTGGATCTCCCCACCCTACCCCCACCACCCTCCCTCCGAGTTCTCCTTCCCCTATATACATATGTATATCGACAAAGTGTGACACATGTCGTCTTTGATTGTGTTGTAACATTTCGTTAATGTGAGGTCAATTTTTTTTTAAATTCTTAGTTCCAACGTCTTTTCGTAATGTAAAACATACTTCCTCTTTTTTCAAATATGTATATTTAAATACAAACGTACGTATAAGTATTTTACAGAAACCTTTTTGTTTGTTCTTTGGTTATAGTCACCAACGGACAGTCCCTATCCTGTTCTCACTTTGTCTGAATGGAAAAATTTCGAAAACTTGAAACTTGGTTTAGTTTTGTATTACGTTTGTCATTAAGGTTTCTCCGTTTATTTTGACTTTGGGGGGGTTTTTTTTTGAAAAACTTTTGGGACTATTTTAGTAAGAATGAAGTAATTCTGATTTTTTTTTAACGTATTAGAAATTTTTAACCCTTAGTGATATGACATATGGACATTGTATATTATAACTTGTAGTTGTTGAAACTTTTCTAAAATTAAAAAAAAAATAAAAATAAAAATGAAATAAAATGAAATGTTATGACATAACCAAAACGGTATGTAACTGTACTGAGGTGGTGTCCACATGTACGCAAGGGTTTGTACTTTGGGGGAGGGTGGAGGGAGGGGTATTGTAGAGAGACCCAGTAGTGGTACGTGGTCGGGGTTCGTACGACATAGGACGCAGCCTGTTTCTGACCGCTAACCTAAGAATGTACTATCATATGTACAATCTTACGGTAAGAGGGTTTAGTAGGGTGGGAGAGGGAGAGGGAGACTCAGGTTTTCAGGCAATATGTGTAGACACAGAAAAAACGACAGAACGTATGTCCCAGCAGTAACGGTAGAAAGATTTAAGGTATATATACACAATCATATGACATAACCACAAAAAGAAAGACCGAATGAAGTGAGACATATTAGCCGAGGTCAAAGTAGGTAGAGTAGTCTTGACTAAGTTTACATAAGAAAAATTGCCGACTCATTATGAGGTAACACATATACATGGTGTCGAAAGAATAGGTAAGTAGACGACTACCTGTAGATCCAACAAAGGTACAGGACCGATAATATTTGTCACGACACTACTTGTAACCCCATGTACACAGAGAAAGTTAAGACCAAAGGAGTCACACATACGGGTCGTCACCCTAACGACCCAGTATTCCATCAAGATAAACGTTAAAAAATTCCGTAGAGGTGTGACAAGAGGTTTCACCGATACATGATCAAACGTAAGGGTGGTTGTCACATCCTCCCAAGGGAAAAGAGGTGTGGGAGAGATCGTAAATAACGAACGTCTAATTATCTACCTCTTTATATGATACAAGTAACTTTTTGAAAATTACAGATTTTTAATATAGTAAGGAACTTGTTCTGACATCACAAATGATGGTAATTTTTTTTTTTCTCGAACATGATACGTGGAAGATGTATTATATAACAATCTAAGTTGGTGACAAATTAGTTTAAGTACTCTTAGTGAATCGAACTAAATTAAAATCTCTTCGGTGGATCGTGGCGACCTAACCATGATTCGGTACCCTATAAGGAAAGAAGGTGACAGACTGTGAAGGTCAGTGTCCTCACCTTGTCCTTCTATTCTAGACGACCCCACCGAACCCGTATCATCCTTATTACCTTAAGAAAATGAGGTAAGACAGAAGTTACTTCCGGTCTTTCTCTTTCCTTTTTAGTATAACCGTGAACTATATATAACTGTTTTGAGGGTTCCTCAAAACTTTGATAAAAATATCAGTTATCAGAGTTTCTCAGTTATCCCTGATAAAAAGACTATGATGTCTATTCTTTTGGTTTAGTGTTTCTGTAATTAAACGGATTCAAATGAGACGACCATTTGTCGTCTCCGTCCTAAATTTAGGTTCAGATGGACCGAAGTTTCGGGTACTGGAAAGTGATATGGTAAGGGCCATTACTCTCGTCATCACTATGTAATACAAGTGTTTGTTCTACTATTTTTCTTTTATTTATTGTCAATCACTTATAAATAATACAAGGTCCGTAACAAAATTATTAAATATAGATAATAGTAGATATTCGGACGATTGTTAGGAAACTCCTTTCGTCATAATAAGAATATAGTTCTATTTCTTTGACTCCGTGACTCTTCAATCCATTGAACGGAGTTCATTACGTTGATTTCGTACCAACTCAGTCTAAACTCTTTGACCTCTACTACTCCTTCCTAAGTAAATGATAAGAGGGACCGTAACCATACAGAGTAAAAATTTAGAGATCCAAAGATAAAGACAGACGGATACAGATCGACAAAAAGATCGACTAAGATCGTGAGAGAGTAGGTCATAAAGATAATTATATGAAAATGATCATAGTAAATAAATTTAGTCCTTGTATACGATTATTTTCGTAACGAGGTTTAGAGAACACGGGCTTTATTGTGTACGTTGACTGTCCATTCAGTATACTCAACTCATGGTGTGTTGACTCCACAAGAAGTCTTCCTGCCAACAGTTTTTCTACGTTCTCGTCTCCTCTCGATAGATAAGTCTTTCCTTTCCATAAAAAAATCATAATTGATTCACTTCTTTCGACTCACGGCTTCGAACTACGAAAACTTGACACCACAACCTCTTCTGAGAACTCTCAGGGAACCTGACGTTCCTCTAGGTTGGTCAGGTAAGACTTCCTCTAGTCAGGACCCACAAGAAACCTTCCTTACTACGACTTCGACTTTGAGGTCATGAAACCGGTGGAGTACGCTTCTCAACTGAGTAACCTTTTATGAGACTACGACCCTCCCTAACCCCCGTCCTCCTCTTCCCCTGCTGTCTCCTACTCTACCGACCTACCGTAGTGACTGAGCTACCTGTAACTCAGACTCACTTGAGGCCCTCAACCACTATCTGTCCCTCCGGACCGTACGACGTTAAGTACCCCAGCGTTTCTCAGCCTGTACTGACCCACTGACTTGACTTGACTTGATTTCTCCACATTTCACTGTCTTATCTGTTTCGAGACGACATACGTGACACGAACCAACGAGTAAGTGTAGACTGAGAAACGTTGGGATACCTGACATCGGGTGGTCCGAGGAGACAGGTACCCCTAAGAGGTCCGTTGTTATGACCACATCCAACGGTACCGGAGGAGATCCCCTAGAAAGGTTGAGTCCTTAGTTTCGAGTCTTAGAAAAAAAAGGGAAAAAGTATAGATGAGGTACTACTCACCGTACTAATAATAAAATAATCAGAGAAAGGAGAGTAGGAAAACTGACCAGAAGTTTATGGTAAAACCTAGAAAAAAGAAAGTTAAATGAAAAAATTTTAGGTGTGAGGATTTAACAATAGGAATCAACTAATCAAAACAAGAAACCGTTACTACTTTTAATTTTTAATCATCCGTTTTTAAAGTCCGGAATCTTTTTCTTTTGTAGACATACTTTTATGTATACAAAGAAATATACAGGATGGACAATATTTTCACTATATTACGTAAAATGAAACTTGATACGATATCGTCATGACATTTGAGACCGAAAAAGATCGTTACTAGTAGATAGAGTTTGGGTATTAATCTGAATTTTTTTTCCAATACAAGATTTGTAATCGTCACTATCTATGTATTCCATAAAAGTGGGATTCTTTACAAATAGAATTTACAGTACTGATTTCATTAATAATCGTTCAGTGGATACTGAATTTCCCTTTTGTTGATCAGTGTTTAGTTAACATCATAACCTCCTTGTTTTCTGATGAAACAAACTGACGACCGTTACAAAATTATCGTTTTCGTCTGACATCGTCATTCCCCAAAGTCTCACCCAATCCCACAAAGTCATGAGAACGGACCTTTTAGGGTACCTGCCTCCTTGGACCATCCGACGTCAGGTACCCCAGGGATCCTTAGTCTGTGCTGACTCGCTGAAGTGAAAGTGAAAGTACGTAACCTTTTCCTTTACCGTTGGGTGAGGTCATAAGAACGGACCTCTTAGGGTCCCTGCCTCCTCGGACCACCCGACGGCAGATACCCCAGCGTGTCTCAGCCTGTGCTGACTTCGTTGAATCGTCGTCGTCGTCGTCCCACAAAGTCATTTTGTAGATGGGACTTTGTGTTACAAAAAGGTTTCCCTTTAAATGTTGTCCGTTTCAACCAAATAATTCCGTCTTCTAACCTTTCTAAAAGATTTCGGAGAAAATCCGAGATCGTATTATTAAGTAATACTTCGTCCTTAAAAATTAAATTACTTACATGGAAATTTCTCTTTTCTATAGGTGGTGAAAATTCTCTTTTAACCAGTAACTTTTTCGGTTAGATTTGGGTGTTTGGTTGACGTTTCCGAGAATTGTTGAAATACCCATACAAACAGTGTATGAGAAATGTCTACTTGTTTAACTCTGTGTGTTGTGTATTGATCCATCAGACCCCGTCCTAATATTGGTTACAGATAGATTGATCTTTCGTGTTATATTCATATCAAGTTTTACTTTAGTTGTATACGTAGACGAGTCCTCTTTCTTTTGTCTGGCACGTCTAATAGGTCAGTTAAATCACTTTTTATTAAGACGAAGTACTATCGTGAACTCAGTACACAGACAGAACCCAGACCAACAAATCAGTGTTTCTATTCTATTTTTACTTAATACTCAGTAAATGACTATTTATAATTATTATTATAATTAGTAACTCCAAAAAAAATGAAAGACTAGAAATAAAAGACCTCAATATATTAATGTGAAAATTAAGAAGAAGTCCTATAGATTCCTCGTTTGACTTTAAGTAGAAGGAATCGACATTCAGTCACATATGCTATCGCAAGAAAACTGTTGTCCGATGACCGGATTTAGGTTATTTTAAGTGAGAGAAGATACACTAAAAGTTGTGAATCGGTGTTTCGAGACAAGGTTTAGGTAAAGGAGATGCTTTGTTAGATCACGTTAGTAATATGGGACGCACCAAGAAAGGGAACTATGAAACAAAACATAATGGGTTAGTAATTGGTAAAGTCTTCGTATAGGGTACCGAGGTGATTCGGTATTTGAGACGTTTCTTTTTCTGACAGACAGAATATTTAGGAATAGGAATAACGGGACGAGTCACACGTTATGTATTATCACTTTCAGTGAGTCAACATAGGCTGAGAAACGCTGGAGTACCTGATGTGTCAGGTACCTTAAGAGGTCCGGTCTTGTGACCTCATCCATCGGAAAGGAAAGAGGTCCCCTAGAAGGGTTGGGTCCTTAGTTTGGGTCCAGAGGACGTAACGTCCGTCTACGAAATGGTCGACTCGTCGTTCCCTTCGGGTCATTTATGGTTTGCCTTCTTACTTACTCTTCTTTAAAGTACTAGGTACCTTCGGTGTGTTTGGTACTGAGAATGAAATGTGACGTGACCCGTGTATCATGAGTGATTAACAATTGACCGTGTGTTTGGAGAGTAATTACGACTCTTGATAGGGTCAACCGAAGTCACCAACGTAGTCGTAGTATTTATTTACTCATCGGTCGTAAGTAGTTGAAATGCTATGACAATACAAGCTATGACAATACAAGTTGTAGGTTATCTTCCGTCTCAATTACTCAACATCACGAACCCTTCTCCCCTAGAAAATTTTAAATAAAAGAAAATGACTAAAACCCGTTCTCTGATTCAATGAACTTCACCATTTGAACCTGGAACTTTCAGATCGTATTCATACAGTGACTACACAGAGAAACCGTACTAAAATCCCCTACGTTAATGTTACTGTAAGACGTGACGTAATTAGTAATAAAGGGATTCTGAAGTCTTTCCGACAGTAAATGACCACATAGTCGTAGTGGTAGTAGTTTTTAATTTTATTTTAGAAAACAATCAAATTTTATGTCAGTTCTAAGTCTCCGGTCGTTGGTAACAGATTTTTAATTTGGTAAAATGTTATTATACTTTTCAATAACGAAATGCGGTCATTTTTCCAAATTGGAAAATAGGGTATCGAAAGAGTTTTCAGTATTTTTTTTAGATTGAAAAGTTATTTTTATTTTTGAAATGTTACGTCATTTGTGTCAAAAATCCAACTCAACTATGATAAAGACTTTTATTTCATTTATTTCATGACTGACGTTCTCGAGACAGAAAATATGTCGTAAAATAGAATGGATTTTTAAGTATCGACTATACTTAACATACCGAACACCCTTTCATATTCTTCTGAAACTCTTAAACGGTTTCGCCAGATAATCTTTCCTTTGTAGTTAGTACGATAAACGATAAACTACTTGAGAACAAGTAGGAATTGTTCTCAAAGTGTCGGAACACTCTAAATGAAAAATACTTCGTCTAACTTAGGAGATGGATAAAATACCTATTCAATACCAACAGAGATGTTTAGTGTGTTTACGTAAGATAAGGAAAATTACTCACTGACTTTGGGTAGGTAGTTTTTGGAGGAACTGAGTGATGACTGGGGTATGAAAACGAGAAGGTCTGTGAAGTGCGGATGATGATAGTGTTTAGTGTCACAGACAGCACTGATAAAGAACGATGTGTCACTGTGTCCACCACTAGAGTAAGAAAAGTAAACAGGGTTTACTCTTAGGTACAAAATTTCTCATACGTCTTTACGGCCACTGGGTTGAAGTAAGACTATTTTAATGACCACAAGAACAGGACGGGGAGATAATTTTGACAACCACTTTGACGAACCCTGGAACCTACAGATACCGTTTGACCTATAATCGCGATGAGTGAGTGTGGTGTGTAAAACTAGTAAGGAGTGACTGTTTACTACGGTTTGTTTCGTTTTCCGTTCTCGTGATCCTGTGTAGGTCGTCCTAAGTCAGGAGAGTGAATTCTACACACCTTTACATAGTACGGATGTCACCTCCACGTCCTTACAAGGACGGAATAGATGAGAGTCACACCACAATGTGAACTACGATGTGGTTGCGACGTGAAGTCGTCGGAGAGTCTCTTTACATAACCAACAGAAGTTAAAAAATAGTGGTGTATCCGGTAGTGAAACTTTATTTCTAGATCGTTATTTAAAAATCAAAACCACTTATTGTATAACACATATCAAGAACGTCATGACCCGTCCTGGACCTTAAAAACAAACACAAAACGAGAATTTCCGTATAACGGTTAGATTATATTTATTAGAGTCATTATCTAATTTTAGTTGATCTCATGAGGAACCACGTTCGTAATACATTTGTAAATAACTATAATATGTTCGGACAGTGATTAAAATCTTCTAACGAATATTAAATATTGATCACTTAACTTTGTCAAAGTTTCTAAAGATTCGTCGTTTGTTTTATAACACTATGGTTGGAACCAGGATATCATATTATTTCTTAAACCCACCGGTAACAGGAGACCAAGGACCCGTCCTCGGAGATTCGGGAACTTTAAAGGGGTTACTATCTACACAGATAATAAGTGCCACCCGGGGACCTTAGTCCGGACTCAAATACGATTACTCCACTGCGTACCACCAGGGAATTTATTAAAGTACTACCCCTGTCCGGTCCGACCTTTCTGGTAAGTACATTAATCACCCGACCTCGAAACTTGGTGCACTCTAGTCGGACTGGAGGATCTCCTACTGTACCAGTCATTAAGTTAGTTAGTACTGATCCATTACTTTAGATTAATTTTTGAGACTTGTGACTTTCGACTCCACTCGAAAGGACCAACTACGACGTGTAGCTACAAAACCCTCCCACTTTGTAGAACCTCTGTACATTTGAACTATAACACCCTGGGAGGGTCTAGAACGGGTTACCCAGAGAAGGAAACCGATCCGACTATACATATGGGTGGGATGTCGTTTTGTGATTTCTTTTACGAAAGGACTCAAGATACTCAGTGAGATCTCTTAATAGTTTGGACTCTTCCATCCTCCTTACAGACTTAAATAAAGGTCAACCAGTCTTTACGTCTACCGGATTCTTAGAGGTTTGAACGTCAATCACAAATTTCACTCCCGTCAGAATGTCCTCTGACACGGGAATTAGACGTTTTAGACTTTGTTGACACTGGTCAATCGTAGTCTTAACATAATGTCCAGGGAACAATGTAGAAACGTGTGCATGCACACTATTTCCAATTCATTCTGACCCTTATAATGTTATCAGGACTTGACGAAGTCAAATCCGTAGGACTATAGCTGGAATGTGTGCAACCTTGACCACTAGTTCTATGGTAAAAGTATGGAAATTTTCCGTCAGTCTCCTATATACACTTGATTCAGTACCACCTATGGTATCCGTAGCACGAGCAAGTCCAAGTCAGTGAGTCAGTGCAGGTTGAGACACCGGGGTACCTGACATCGGACGGTCTGAGGAGATAGGTACCCTAAAAAGTCCGTTCTTATGACCTCGTCCAACGGTAAAGGATGAGGTCCCCTAGAAGAACAGGACCCTAACTTGGTCGCAGAGGACGTAGTCGACCATCTAAGAAATGGTGACTGGTGGACCCTTCGGGTGGGATCCGTATTAGTGATCGTTTTTTTTAAGAACGTAAACAAGTTTCGTATGTCAAAATCTATTTCAATAATACTAAGGGAAGACTAACTGCATTCTATTTATGAAATAATCTTTTCATATTTCCTACCTTAGTCTTTCTTGGAATTTTAATATATGGAATCGACAAACAAAGTGTCCCTTATTTTATTGATTCCTTTTCCTGTAATGCACTAAACGGGTTATCGATAAATTGTAGTCTCGACCCTGATCTAGACATTATAGAGTTTAGTGTGACACTATAAGTTTGAGGAACACCACTTTGTACAAGTCAATGGTTCCGTCTATTTAACATAAGATCAACAAACGGTCACTCTCTCGTTTTTTATCGATACACCCTATGTTAGTGTACGAAACAGAAAGAAGACAACTAGTAATTTCATAGTGAAAAGTATCGAAGAAATGTAAAGACGACTGAATGGATTGTTTTCTCCATCGGTTACACCTTTGGGTGAGTAAAGTATTCGTAAATATTTCGTAGATAATATTTAATATATAATATTTAGACATGATCCTTGAATCTCTACAGTTCTAATTAATAATTCGGGGAGAAAAGATCACTCCTCTTGAACTGGGAAGTAATTTTTTATTTGTGTCGACATATTCAGGACACCACTTCCGGTACTCTTTCGTGTCCCTTCTTTCAACCCCTATAGTACCCACCCAGAAGAGACCGGTTCATTCCTTAAACCGGTAATAAGACATTCGGACTGTTCGGTAATTTCCCAAAATTCGTTTTGTTTTGTTTGTTTGAAATTCTTTTTTTTCCTCCTTTTTTTTTTTTGGAAGGAATAACGTATGAAGGGATAAAGTATGTGCCCTATACTGACGGTTAAACGAACTTCGAGAGTAATCTTTATAAAAGAATAGAACAACGAAAAGAAAGGTGTATCGAGTTGTTGGTGTCACCAAAACGATTTTGCTACTTCAGTGCATATGAGATTGAATCATAACAAGTTAGAGATAGTATCTTCAGAATATTATTTCTTCCATCTTGGTTAAGGAACAGACTTGTCAATTTTGAGTCAAGACATTAAGGACTGAGTTCACTCTTAGTGCTACCTTAGATTTGGTCCGTCTGTCATTCCCTTAGTCCATGGGGGGGACTCACACATTCGTGTAAGATCTCGGGGATGTGTGGACGCCGGGTGACTCGGAGGTTCCATGACAGGCCCCCCTTTGGTTCATTCTCTAAAAGACCAACGTCTTCTGGAAGGTTGTGTATCGAGAGGTCAAGGTATGCCTTTTCACCCTCCGTACGACGACAAACGTCTTTGGAACCCATCGAGGAGTCCCAAGGTCCCTGCTTCTTACTATGTCAGGTAGTTTTGTTTGTGTGTTCATATTTAATAAATGTACTTTTTAATTAATTAACCAAATCTCCGGATCGTCAATTCTAATAGTCAAATACTAGGTCTCGATTTCGGTTTGACTCTCTGTAGGATGTTTGATTACTGTTCTTGAGAAGTTTTCACAGTTTCGGTATTTTCTGTTCCTTCCTGATTCTTTAATAGTGTTTCTGGTTCCTCTGTACTGATTCCTCAGTGTAGTCACATTATGACCTAGAGTCTAACCTGGACCTTGTCTTTTGCCAGAATTCATCTGAGGTTTATCTCAGATATGAATTCAATTGATATAGTATGGTTACACTAAAAGAATCAAAACTATCAACAAGAATCACAACTATCAACCATTTCGTTCTCCAATTGTAATCCCCTTCGTTCCACTTCCTATAGAAACGTTGATAATCATTTAGATAAAAAAGTTTTTTTTTTTCGAACATACCAAAAAACCCAAAGAAACACCAACAAGACAAACCCCTCCAAAATCGAAGAAGAAGAACAACAACACAAAACAAAAATTTCCTTATATCCAAAATCTCAGTTTCAGAACCCCAAATTTTGAATCAAGATAAAGAATGATCGTTACATGGGAACCCGTTGAAGGAATTAGAGGAAATTAGAGACGGGTACCCTTACCCGAAGGGGTTACCAAGTCTTCCATTTCTTAGACGGACATTACGTCCTCTGGTTCTCTCCACTCAAAGTAGAAACCCAACCCTTCTAGACGACCCCTTCTTTTACCGTTGGGTAAGGTCATAAGAACGGTTCCTTTAGGGTACCTGTCTCCTTGGACCACCCGATGTTATGTATCCCAACGTTTCCCAACCTGTATTGGTTCTTGTGTTAGACTGTAAACTTTTACCCTTATTATTTTCGTATAAACATTCACTTATTCCAATTTATTTTATTTGTGTCATAACACAATCCATGTATTTAAGGATGTTTCGATATAGATCATAAACGATTACTTGTAATGGTATTCGTAATTTAAATGGTAATAATAACAACAATAATAATCCTAAAAGACCAAGACCTCAGTGAAGTTCTTGACTATTTTCCCGTCACCATGATATCTATCGTGTATAAATGAGAGAACGAGTAAGACATCCTCAGACTCCCTCATTTGCCCGAGGTCATAGAAGACCCCATTTAATTAATTAGTTCGGATCCCATACATGGACCTCTTCCGTTACCGTTGGGTGAGGTCATGAGGACGGACCTTTTAGGGTACCTTCTTCCTCGGACTACCCGACGTCAGGTACCCCAGAGCTTCTCAGCCTGTGCTGACTCCCTGAAGTGAAAGTGAAAAGTGAAAGTACGTAACCTCTTCCTTTACCGTTGGGTGAGGTCATAAGAACGGACCTCTTAGGGGCCCTGCCCCCTCGGACCACCCGACGGCAGAGACCCCAGTGTGTCTCAGTCTGTACTGACTTCGTTGAATCGTCGTCGTCGTCGTCCCATATATGACAACGACTCACACCACACTTTCCCCACCTCCAACTTCACCTGTTCATGTACCTGTCTCCACCGAAGTGGTCGGATATTGTTTACGGGAGTAGTTAAATATATTAAGAGAAAATTACTTGTCTAATAATAGGAGTTATTCGATGATGTGGTCGACGGACTTTCCATGGTAGTTCTAATTCTTTAGGTACTTAACAACATTTGACAGTCAATGTTGGTCTAGAAACACAAGGTTTCTCGACTACTCTAAAACAGAAGTCTTTAGACCATAACTATAAAAACGACTTAACCTCCGGTGAAAATCTGTATGATCCTCATGTCAAGGGTTCTCAATTCTCACATAGTCCTGTCGTAAACTTGTATACTCACTGACTCATGAAATTTTTGGAAGACCTGGGTAAGAAATTTGTTGCTTTGTATCTGTCAGGGACTAATTGTTTGAAAACTTTATAGTGAGTAAATAGTCAATGAAAAATCTCGTGTCTTATGTCGAGTGTATTGTTACGTCTTAGCTTAAATTTTATAAAACGTGACTGTGTTTTATAATTGATTTTATTTTAAGTCAACGTTACAATCATTAGGTATGTGTGTGTGTTTTGATAAAATATTTAACTTGAAATATAGTATAGACTCCCGAAGGGACTAACGAGTCAACCATTTCTTAGGTGGACGTTACGTCCTCCGGGGCCAAGTTGAGGACCCAGCCCTCCTAGGTGACCTCTTCCCTATCCGATGGGTGAGGACATAAGAACCCGAAGGGGACACCGAGTCGACCATTTCTAAGGTGGGCGTTACACCCTCTGGACCGAAGGTAGGGACCCAAGACTGGGAATCTCAGGACTATGAGATCAATTAGGTTTCTGTGAATATGAACAGGAAGTGTAAGAGGAAAAGGGGTCTACGGTAAGAGGTTTCGTCGTAAAAATAAGGACTGGTGGAGGGGTACTCGAGACTTAACTTGATAAAGAGGAGGAAGCTGACGGAGTTCCATGACCGGTGGAACCTGAGTCAGAGATTTCTATAATTAGGGATTAAAATGTTGAAAAATTTCTACATTCACTCTGAAGAATCTCTTTCTCCCTT
This sequence comes from Capra ibex, assembly GCA_006410555.1. Lineage (NCBI taxonomy): Eukaryota > Metazoa > Chordata > Mammalia > Artiodactyla > Bovidae > Capra > Capra ibex. Next base: position 35,100,429 of record SJYO01007492.1, on the reverse strand, counting down.
CAGATGTTTGATCAAATTAGACAGACATCCTGTTAAACCGTTTTATGTAGTATACAGAAATATTCTATAAAAGGGAACTTTGATAGTTAAAATACAGATACTTAAATAAGATTCCCTCATATATCCTTCTCACACGTTTTTAGGTGTCCTAAGAGTGGAGTCACCACAGACATTTGTCTTTCGTCGGAGATCTTTTTGTCTTCGTTGGAGATTATTCGTCATTAAACATTTTATCCAATATCTTATCGATGTTTTACCCTGTCACACGTCGGTAATTTTACTACAACGGATTCTTACGAATGTCTTTTCTGTTTTATAAATGTAACATCAATTCTTTTATTTCTTCTAATGTTTTATCATCGTAAAATCAAACTAATGCTATCATTACTGTTATCGATTTTAAATGCCGTATTAATGATGTACGGAAGACTTTGTCCATGATGATTATTAGGGTAAAATTAATGTTCCTTTTTCTCTGTTTTATTTTAATTAATTGAACGGTTCCAGTTTGCCAATCATTTCTGTTAGACCGAGGGTTTTAGTGTGGGTATTATGTCGGAGAGATTATGGCCCTCTTTATAGTTATTGGAGTCTATACGTCTACTGTGGTGGGAATACCGTCTTTCACTTCTCCTCGATTTTTCGGAGAACTACTTTCACTTTCTCCTCTCACTTTTTCAACCGAATTTCGAGTTGTAAGTCTTTTGCTTCTAGTACCGTAGGCTAGGGTAGTGAAGTACCCTTTATCTACCCCTTTGTCACCTTTGTCACAGTCTGAAATAAAAAAACCCGAGGTTTTAGTGACGTCTACCACTGACGTCGGTACTTTAATTTTCTGCGAATGAGGAACCTTCTTTTCAATACTGGTTGGATCTATCGTATAAGTTTTCGTCCCTGTAATGAAACGGTTGATTCCAGACAGATCAGTTCCGATACCAAAGAGGACACCAGTACATACCTACACTCTCAACCTGACACTTCTTCCGACTCACGGCTTCTTAACTACGAAAACTTGACGCCACAACTTCTTCTGAGAACTCTTAGGGAACCTGACGTTCCTCTAGGTTGGTCAGGTAAGACTTCCTCTAGTTGGGACCCTAAAGAAACCTCCCTTACTACGACTTCGACTTTGAGGTCATGAAACCGGTGGAGTACGCTTCTCAACTGAGTAACCTTTTCTGAGACTGCGACCCTCCCTAACCCCCGTCCTCCTCTTCCCCTGCTGGTTCCTACCCTACCGACCTACCGTAGTGACTGAGCTACCTGTACTCAGACTCACTTGAGGCCGTCCACCACTACCTGTCCCTCCGGACCGCACGACGCTAAGGTTGACTTGACTTGACTTGACTTATGTACAAATATACGAAACTCTTTTCGTACCTTCTTAAATTGTCTTTCTATTGTCATGAATTGTCTCTAACCCATACATGGACGGTATTCGTCTTAAAGATCTGACTGTGGATTTCTATAGGGTTGGGTTAGGTTACATTGCTCTACATGGAGGGTACTAATACGATATAATATTCCATGTACCTGGTATAATTGTGTCACTCTAACAGGTCCACCTGGATTATTTCGGTGTTCTCCAGGTTATTCTCACATCTTGAAAGAAGTCGTCCATCCTTTCTCATTCGCTCTGGGGTTCCTAAGTCACGTGTTAAAGATGAAATAACTGTCTCCCCTGGTGTACTCTTCCCTCCAGTCGGCGGAGATTCTGGTCTGTCGTCGGGGGTCGACTGTCGGTCCTTTATCCTTGGAGTTTAGATACCGACATTCCTTTACCTGAGACTGTTGTTGGCCTTAGTCAAACCGTCTCCTAAGAAAGGGGTCCGGAGATCCGACCTCGGGTTGGAGTGAGAATGAAACTACAGTAAGAGTCCCATCTCTTGGGTCCACTTGGGTCTGAAGACTAGAGGTCTTGACGTTCCATTATTACAACCGTTAAAGTGTGACGATCCTTCCTGACTACAACTTCGACTTTGAGGTTATGAAACCGGTGGACTACACTTCTGGACTGTATAGACTTTTCTTGGACTACGACCCTTTCTAACTTCCGTCCTCCTCTTCCCCTGCTGTCTCCTACTCTACCAACCTTCCGTAATGGTTAAGCTACCTGTACTCAAACCCATTTGAGGCCCTCGACCACTGCCTGTCCCTCCGGACCGCACGATAACAGGTACCCCAGCGTTTCTCAGTCTGTGCTGACTCACTGACTTGACTTTGACTCAAGTAAAGTCAAGTCAGTGAGTCAGGACAGACTAAGTCAGGTACCTGACGTCGTTTACTCAGTCAAGAAGTGTAGTCCACCGGTTTCATAACCGCGAAGTCTAAGTCGTAGTCAGGAAGGTTACTTATAAGTCCTGACTAGAGGAAGTCTTACCTGACCAACCTAGAGGAACGTCAGGTTCCCTGAGAGTTCTCAGAAGAGGTTGTGGTGTCAAGTTTTCGTAGTCAAGAAACCGTGAGTCGAAAGAAATATCAGGTTGAGAGTGTAGGTGTGTACTGATGACCTTTTTGGTATCGAAACTGATCTACCTGTAAACAACCGTTTCATTACAGAGACGAAAAATCCAGTGAGCCGATTCAAACACATTTGAACAATAGATCGTTATCTTTTGATTATCTCATGAGTGTTCCCTGAATCTAATCCTTTGTTATTTTAAATATATAATTTTTGGATGTTGTCGTAATATGAACTTCCTCTTTTAGTTCATGTCTGTGAAAAATTCTAGACCTTGTTCTATTTCTGTAGACAATAGTGATGGTAACGGATTGATTCATAACATTAAGGACCGGTTACGATAAAAAATTTACTCCATATATTCTTAATCTTTTTTTCTCTAGTTTGAAACAGTAGAACTTTACTAATCTTAGTTATTCACTGACCTTCGTTATTCAAATAGTTTCAACGACTTATGTGTTGGTTCAGTCTTTCTGTCTTTCGTAAAGAGATGTGACTGTAATGGTTGGTGTCTTATATTTTCTTTTGAGTAACTTTTGTCGTATCTTTAATATTTGATAGATCCTTAAATAAATGTGTTCTTTATTTGTCCGGTTTATTCCCGGGAATGTAAAAAGTGGAGAGGAAAAGACATAAAAGGTTTTAAATAAATTACTTGTGTATACCGAAACGATTATTTTTATGTGGTACGGTTACCACTATGAGTTTTATAAATCTTGTAACCATGGTTAGTCTTAACGTACCCGTTATTTCTTCAACGAGTCAGTAAGTCTATATACGGTCCACTTCTTCTCGGAGTGTTGGAGATTAACAATTAATAATATAAATAGAGGGACTTAACCAACCCTTCTTGTTTGAAGTCGGAATGTGAAATAAACTTTGAAAAGAGAGTTAATTAAAAAAAAGGACATGAGTGTTTCTTTCTCTCCTGTTAATTTAGTTATTCCGTTCGACCGAATGAAATTTTTGTGTGCTTTGTTTTTTTGTGTCGACCGTTTCTTCCCTTTTCCTATACAAATGTACCAAAATGTACCCTACCTGTTACTTTCTCATTCTTTCGTTTTGGTCCCTTAAGGGACCGTCAGGTCACTAGTCTTGAGCCACGAAAGTGACATCACCGGACCCAAGTTCGGGACCAGTCCCTTAATTCTAGGGTGTCCGAAGTGCCGAGTTGGTTTGTTTGTTTTTTTCATTTAGTCGGGTACACCGGACGTTCACTAGTCGTTCGACTCGTAGAATAGGACGGACTCCCTTGTCTCAGTTTTGTATACCGAGTCTAATGTACAGGGGTGTACTTAAGTCAGTAAGTCTTTACGTTTGTTCTCTTGGAACGGTAATGAACGGAAGTTTAATACTTTACTGGTCCAATTTTTAGGAACCTCGAACTAAAAGTCTGGGGCCTCTTTCGTTTTCTCTCATTAATTTCGTACACTCGTATAATTCATTCATAAAAATAGTTTAGGTGGTCTCACTATTCACATTGTTTTTCATCGAATTCTCCAGTTTAACCAAAAAAAAAAAGAAAAATAGTGTTACGACCATAGGGGTTGTCTATCGAACAAACAGGATTAAGTCTTAATAAAATCTTACAGTTGTGTACTGAAGATTTTTGTACGGTAAAATCTTAAAACGTGAATGAGGAAAGGTAGAAACCTATCAAAAGTTTTTACCTATAATAAGTACCTATAATAAGTACGTTGATCAAGTGTTAGTTTGTAGTTACCACGGATTGTTATCAACCGGAACGTGTTTCGGTATTTTATAAATTTTGACTCTTTTACGTGTATAGATGAAATGTTTTGTCTTTGTCTGAGTGTTTGAATCTCTTACTTAAATGTCAATGGTCTCCCCTTCCCTATCTAACCCTCAAACCCCAACTGTACATGCGTGACGATATAAATTTTGTCTATTGGTTACTCCAGTTTAACAAAAGTAAAATGTTTTTGTGAGTTCCTCGTGGTCTCTCTTTGTGGGAGACATATGAAATTGTTAATTAGTGTTTCACTTCCGTCAAACAACGGTTTGACGTGATTAAGTATAGTGAGTCTTTCCAGACCGTTCAGACTTTTACTGGTGGTTTGGATAGTTCTGGCAAGAAGGACATCCTCTGATAGTCGTTTACGAGACCTTTAAAGCAGGAACGTAATGATATTTTACAACGAAGGTACGGTGAGGGAAGAAAGGTCATATATTTAAGGGACAATAAAAAAGGTAGTTCGATGGTTCAAAAGACCATAATAAACACTTTGGTCTTTCGGTTCTGGAAGGAGACACCGATATATCATCTATAGAATAAGGATTCTCCAAAACGTTTATCATGGTGTTTTTACCAGAACGAATTTTCTTTTATAAAGGGTCTTTATTTGTTCTCCTCTATTTGTATACATTAGTTGTTCTTTAGTCCGAAACGTAAGTCCATTCACAAATCTATTTCCTGACTTCATCGGAAGTCTAAGGAGACGAACCCAATTGGTCACTTTCTATGTTCTAGGTTTTAGGACTGAACGTTTCCAGGTTTTAGGGTTTTCCATTTTACCACAGTCCAACCGTAGAAGTTCTTCTTGACTGGAATAATTTGCGTAAGTATAATTCTTTGTGTAGTACTTTTCTTTCCTCCGTCATGTTTGACTTTTACTGTAAATGTTGTTCAAATACCTTTTCTTTAGTCACACCCCTTTTCTACTCTAGTAAATTGGGTTCCTTCTTTTCTTTTGTTTTTCAAATATTTAGTCACTAACTTAGTTTTTTGTTCTTAACGTTAAGATCTGCCCTTGAGTCAGAGTACTAACCATCAATTCTCGGATGAAGTGATTTGCATTTCTGGTGGTCTCTGGTGTATTCGGACTTGAGTTCCCTCGAAATCAGTTCTTGAGAGATGGGAGGTGACGATTCACATCTGATTTATGTCTACTTCCAAGGTCGTTTCGACGAGGAACCTTCCAGTACCCGTGAACAAGTGTCCCACGAAGACTTTATGTCAGTCAAGACGAGTACGGAGGGGTCTATTTGGTGTTTAAGGAAACTTCAATCCTAGGGTAAAATAAGTACAAATATATGGGTACTTCGTGTGTACGTTAACGGGTATCATCTGTGAATCACTGACAAGAAGTTTAGTGATGAAATGATCTCGTAGTATACCTTATTACCAGTAGTATTATTAGTTTTGTTAGTGTGCCGTGGAGAGTGACCTACGAATGGTCCACAGTACACTTCTAAGTGTCCAATGAATTAGTCACTATATCAGTCATGGTGATAGGTATAAAATGTCTTTGATTTTGACTTCGGGTGTTTCTAGGAGTTATTAAACGGTTTCCTCTACACCGATCAGTATCCGACCCTTACTTACGACTAGGAAAGAAGGGTCGCTGACTTCGACTTCTTATCAATTCGCGAAACTGAATCTTCCGTATCAGAGATGTGTTCAGTCTTAAACGACTCCGAAAAATACCTCCCGAACAAGAAGAGGAGACAGAAATTTATGAAATTCGGGGACATCTTTTTCAGATATTTTATTTTACTATACGGGGCAACTACAAAGTGTGTTAAATTTATCACCCTTGATATCATTATTTTATCTATCATTTTATTTTTTTACAAAGAGTAAGGTCTTAGTTTCGGACTTTTGGGGTTTGTTCCCTAGACAATTACGGACACCGAGTACCAAGTAGACTGTACCTTATATGTGGGAGGATCTTTATGTACATGTATGAGTAAGAAGTGTGACATCAGTGTCTGTGTCATTACCAACTTACAAAGGGAAAACATCAGTTTATTAATCATCCCACAATGTTTTGACTACAGAGATCTCAGTTCTTTGTCTTTTAGTGAACATTGATTTCGTACCCCAATACATTAAACACACATACACACATCGAGACATTTTGATTTTGGTTTTTTTATTTGGTATTATTTCCCTTAGTTTTTTCTCAGTTTGTTGGAGTAGAGTTTTCGTTTTGTTCTACCTATTAACGTATAAAAGTCGGTTTGTTTACTAGTAGTTTTACGGAAAACCATCCAGTCATCTCTTCTGTATGACTCTAGTGACTGGTTCATCTTGTCTATTCTATGTTGATTGAAAAAAGAAATTTTAAAAACGGTGTGTTATATTGACGTGTAATTCGGAATCTTTCTTAACAAAAGTTTTATAAAGGAAACAATGAGTGTTCGATTTATCACTAAAGAATAAACGGAATAGAGGGTTGTATTCAAGATCTTTTCATAAGTAATGTGTATAAAGTTTACTTTAAAAAGTCTGTTGAAAGACGATATAAGGACGAGACAACATTAGATAGGAGATGCAACTTCGGTTTCAATAGAAAATTTTAGTATGTAGTCTAGTATAGAAATAGAACAATTCTTTCGTAAAGTTGGTTTAAATTAGGTTTGAGTGTCACTGGCTTTTGTAGAAACTGTTAGTTTCCAGGGGCTGTTAGACTGGGAACGAAAGGAGAGGTAGGAGTTTAGGACGGTGGGAGTAGACACGTGGGGAACAAAGTCAATTGCCGGAAACGAGACAAAGAGTAATGTTCTTCGAGTAGGAGTGACAATTGAAAAAACACGGCCAACAAGGGTGATGGGCTGGTGGGACGGTCATATAGAAGAACACCACCCGAGGAAAAACAGTAGGTCCCAATTGGAGTAGTACTCCGGAAGGGACTGGTGGGTTGTATTTTCTCGGGGTCTGGGTGAGACTCATTGTCGATATTGAAGATATGCTTCAATAAGACAATTAAAGGAACCAATGAAAAGAGAAAGAGAGACAAAGAGAGAGAGATAGAGAGACAGAGACATAGAGAGACAGGTTTGTCAGGGATGGGGACCGTTGGTGGTGGCAATCTTTTTACCTTGGAGGTACTTTTTCCCTTATAACGGACAGAACAGGTCGTGGTACCCGAAGGGACCATCGAGTCGACCATTTCTTAGGAGGAAGTTATACCCTCTAGACCCAAGTTAGGGACCCAACTCTTCTAGGGGACCTTTTCTCTTTCAGATAGGTGAGGTAATAGGATCGGACCTCTTAGGGTACCTGACATATCAAGTACCTCAGCATTTCTCGTCCTGTACTGACTCGCTGAAAGTGAAGTGACAGGTCGTGGTATCAGGATCTTCTGTCTTGTTACGGACTGTGTACCTTTCGAGATTCTTTTTATAAATGACTTATTTACTTGTAAAGATTTGTATAATATAAATAACTACGTGAAATTAACAAAAATTATCACTTAAAAGTGATTCCGGGATAGAAGTTGACAGATTTTTAGTTCCTGCTACCGAAGGAGGTTGACGTTTATACGGACCGATACTGACTGACGTTTTGTAAACCTTATTTGTCCGACAAGTCACTCTCTACTTGTGTAAAAGTTCTATTTTCAAACAAAACATCATTAGCTTTAAGACTTTGACCGAGGAGTACCTAGGGAGACCAAAATTAGTTCGGAGTGACCAGGGAGGTTTGTAAGTCGTTCCTGTCAGAGGAGACCAAAGGTGAAAGTTATCACCTTCTCCTCTCTTTTTGTGAAGAGTTATCCTTTTTTTTTTTTTGACATGTAATAGGTCCCATGAAACTCTAAATTATGGTTGATTGTCTCGACGGTAATAAAAAATTTTAAATAGGTCTATTTAATCCTGGTAAATCCAACTCCTGTCGTCTCTTTCGATTCCTGTAGTAGTCACGAGACCTTCCCTCTTCTCTTCGTTAACAAAAATGTTAATAACTTCCGTCTGAACAATCGTATAAACAAGTTTCTAAATGAGGGTCAGTCCGGATACAGTCCTGTTGTCACTTCATGGTTTTATTAGGAGGAAAAACAGGACAAGTGGAAAAAGATGTTTAGTGTTGGACTAGTCACAGAAAGTCGACAGAAGTATAGTCTCGAGAATAGACACTTAGAACTGAATTAGACTTCTATAAAATTGATTTGAAACGTGACATTGTATACAGGTTACTACAATGTTGACGAGTACTACGATTTATGTTCATTGTAGGTCGGAATATACTAACCTACGAAACCCCTTTGGAAGACTTGTATCTCTTAATATAAAAGGAACATACTCCTTTATAAATTGACTTTTCCGTTATCCCTAAGTCACGTGATTGTAGACATTACCGACGGTGGTACTTTAATTTTCTGTTAGAGCGAGGAACCTTCCTTTCACTACTGTTTGGATCTATCGCATAATTTTTTATCTCTGTGGTGAAACGGCTGTTTCCAGGTATATCAGTTTCGATACCAAAAAAAGAGTCACCAGTACATACCTACACTCTCAACCTGGTATTTTTTCCAACTCGTGACTTCTTAACTACGAAAGCTCAACACTACGACTTCTTTTGAGAACTCTCAGGAAACCTGATGTTCCTCTAGTTTGGTCAGTTAGGATTTTCTTTAATTGGGACTTATAAGTATCCTTCCTGACTTCGACTTCGGGGTTATGAAACCGGTGGACTACGTTTCTTACTTGACGACCTTTTCTGGGGCTAAGACCCTTTGTGACTTTCGTTTTCTTCCCCCGTCGTTTCGTACTCTACCAATCTATCGAAGTGGTTGAGTTACTAGTGTATAGACTCGTTTGAGATTCTCTATCACCTCCTGTCTCCTCGGACCGTACGACGTCAGGTGCCCCAACGTTTCTCAGTCCGTCCTGAATGACGGACGTGTTGTTGTCGTTGTTTGTAAACATTTCACGATTCTCGTATCAGACCGTATGCAGTCCTCGATCTCTACTCCTCAAACTTAATTAATTAAAAATGTGATGTTTTGTTTGAGAGATCCGTTTTTGAAATGTAAATTTTACTAGTGTCGCTAATGTCAAAGGTCAATATAAAGTACCTCTTCCTTTACCGTTGGATGAGGTCATAAGAACGGATCTTTTAGTGTGTCTGTCTCCTCGGACCGACAGCTGTCAGGTACCCCAGTGTTTCTCAGTCTGTGCTGACTCGCTGATTGTGAAAGTGAAGTTTTGATTGTAAATTTTTATTTTAGGAATCCACTGTAGTATACTTAAATTATTGGTAGTAATGTTCCTACGACAAAGTAAGTGATTAAAGTAAACACTACTTTTCTAAGATTCTCTACTCGACGTAAAAGGAACTTGGAGACATTCATCACATGGTCCGTGACGTCCTATTTATCTCATCTTTTTATGCCGGAACTGACACAGTAGTCCCCGAGGAACAAACAAACGTTCTAATCTGTCAGTGTTCTGTTCATCACGTTTAAATGTTGATATATCTTTAAACTACGATATGAAAGGGGTATCTTTCTCTCTATTTATACCTGATATTATCTCATCCAGTACTTCTTTTAATAATGTCTATATTTTTTGTTTAGTTCTGAAGGTCTTGACATTAAGAGATTATTTTTCTTTTAGTCTAAACGTAGTCATATTGTACAATATTGTTGTATAAGAGGATCTTTCTACTAGAAATCGGTTGTCGGTGTGTATGTAAACTAATATGAAGTACGATTTGGTACGTTAAACCTGTAAAATCAAAACTTTAAATCTAAAAGAAATTATTTAAAACCTTCCTTTTAATGTAATGAATTAGTTGTAAACATATACTCGCAAGACTAAACCCCGAAGGGACGGTTTCGGAAACTGACACACCTAGTGTTATTTGACACCTTTTAAGACTCTCTCTACTCTTATGGTCTCGTGGACTGGACGGAGAACTCTTTAGACATACGTCCAGTCCTTCGTTGTCAATCTTGACCTGTACCTTGTTGTCTGACCAAGGTTTATCCTTTTCCTCACGCAGTTCCGACATATAACAGTGGGACGAATAAATTGAAGATACGTCTCATGTAGTATTCTTTGCGACCTGACCTTCTTTGTGTTCGACCTTAGTTCTGACGGCCCTCTTTATAGTTATTGGAGTCTATACGTCTACTGTGGTGGGAATACCGTCCCTCACTTCTCCTTGATTTTTCGGAAAACTACTTTCACTTTCTCCTCTCACTTTTTCAACCGAATTTCGAGTTGTAAGTCTTTTGTTTCTGGTACCGTAGGCCAGAGTAGTGAAGTACCCTTTATCTACCCCTTTGTCACCTTTGTCACAGTCTGAAATAAAACCCCCCCGAGGTTTTAGTGACGTCTACCACTGACGTCGGTACTTTAATTTTCTGCGAATGAGGAACCTTCCTTTCAATACTGGTTGGATCTGTCGTATGAGTTTTCGTCTCTGTAATGAAACGGCTGATTCCAGGCAGATCAGTTCCGATACCAAAAAGGACACCAGTACATACCTACACTCTCAACCTGACACTTCTTCCGACTCACGACTTCTTAACTACGAAAACTTGACACCACAACCTCTTCTGAGAACTCTCAGGGAACCTGACGTTCCTCTAGGTTAGTCAGGTAAGACTTCCTGTAGTCGGGACCCTAAAGAAACCTCCCTTACTACGATTTCGACTTTGAGGTCATGAAACCGGTGGAGTACGCTTCTCAACTGAGTAACCTTTTCTGAGACTACGACCCTCCCTAACTCCCGTCCTCCTCTTCCCCTGCTGTCTCCTACTTTACCGACCTACCGTAGTGACTGAGCTACCTGCATCAGACTCACTTGAGGTCCTCAACCACTACCTGTCCCTCCGGACCGCACGACGCTAAGTACCCCAGAGTTTCTCAGTCTGTGCTGACTCGTTGACTTGACTTGACTTGACTATGGAGTCAACCATATGTTGGGCGAACGTTACGTCCTCTGGACCAAGCTAAGGAGTCAGTCCTTCTAGACGACTTCTTCCCTATCCGATGGGTGAGGTCATAACAACCCGAAGGGAACACCGAGTCGATAATTTCTTGGGTGGATATTACACCCTCTGGACCCAAACTAGGGACCCATCCCTTCTAGGGGACCTTTTTCCAGGACTGAAATTAATATTTTCGTAATAGATTACTATGTATAAGTGGACAAGAATTTCAGTACGATCGTGTAATTGAAGAGGGAGGGGAGGAGTTCGACCCCGATCCAGACAGACACTCGTTCCTCCGGATTCTGGTTTGAAGAGGGAGATGGGCGACGTTTCTTCCGAGAACAAAGGGTGTCTAGGGTCACCGGAAGTACCTGTCCTTTTTACTCCGATTAAGGTTTTATGTCTGGAAATAGGAAGTTTGACTTTATAAAAACAAAACCGACACCCCCTCCCCCCTCCCCGTAACCTGGTTCTTTGGGGAGACCTGAGTAATCCAAGATAAGGAAACGAATTCTGTACTTATATGTCCCGTAGGAAGTCTTTAGTGAAACTACGTACTTAAAATTAACGAACAAGCGAACAGAGTAATAGGACAAATCGTATATTTATTAGAGACCTGCTAAACTTGACTACACATAAACTCAAAAGTCGTCGATACATTTTGTTTCGTTCTTCAGGTTCTCTTTCCACTGTGGTTACGGTACCAATTCGAATGTAGTAAAGTATGAGTTTCGTCTATAAGTTCTGTTCCCGTGACTGTGTCCATTTGGTCCAATAAGTAAGTAGAATTGTCGGTTTATATTTTACCTAACGATTTAGTTGGTACTTTAGGTGTAGTTATATTTTGGTGTCTTTTTTCGTCTCATCGAAAACGTAAGGATGGTAAATAGAATCTGTCTGGATTTCGCCCGTTAGTCTTCCAGTTGTCGTGTGTTACCTTTAATGTGGATCTGTCTGACGACAGAAGAGATGGTAAGTCCTCTCGAAAATCAAGACCGTAGGTATTAGTGTCCAGTCGGACGATACTCGGTTCTCTCTACATGACTTTTCCGCTTCTAGAGAAGGTTTACGGTACGTAAAATTTGACGGATCAAAAAAACAAACAAAAACTGACTTTTGTCGTTAAGAAGAAAAAAAAAATTAACCTCCTATTAATGAAATGTTATAACATAACCAAAACGGTGTGTAACTGTACTTAGACGGTACCCACATGTGCACAAAGGGTAGGACTTTGGGGAGGGTTGAGGGAGGGGTAGGGTAGGGAGACCCAGTAGGGTCACGTGGTCGGGACTCGTGAGACAGAGTACGTAGCTTGGACCTGACCGTTAAGTAATGTGTATACTATTATATGTGCAAAATTACGGTAAGAGGGTTTAGTCGGGTGGGAGCGGGAGAGGGTGTATCAGGTTTTCTGACAAGATATGTAGACACAGGAAAACGACAGAGTGTATGTCCCAATAGCGAGTCAAGTCAAGTCAACTCAGCGAGTCAGCACAGACTGAGAAACGCTGGGGTACTTGACGTCGTGTGGTCCGGAGGGACAAGTTGTGGTTGAGGGTCTCAAGTGAGTTTTGAGTACAGGTAGCTCAGCCACTACGGTCGGTAGAGTAGGAGACAGTAGGGGAAGAGGAGGACGGGGGTTAGGGAGGGTCGTAGTTTCAGAAAAGGTTACTCTGTTGAGAAGCGTAGTCCATCGGTTTCATAACCTCAAAGTCTAAATCGTAATCAGGAAGGTTTCTTGTGGGTCCTGACTAGAGGAAATCTTACCTGACCAACCTAGAGGAACGTCAGGTTCCCTGAGAGTTCTCAGAAGAGGTTGTGGTGTCAAGTTTTCGTAGTTAAGAAACCACGGGTCGAAAGAAGTGTCAGGTTGAGAGTGTAGGTATGTACTGGTATCCTTTTTGGTATCGGAACTCATCTGTCTGGAAACAACCGTTTCACGAAAACGTATACGATAGATCCAACCAGTATTGAAAGGAAGGTTCCTTATTCACAGGAAATTAAAGTACCGACGTTAGTGGTAGACTAAAACCTCGGGGGGTTTTATTTCAGACTGTGACAAAGGTGACAAAGGGGTGGATAAAGGGTACTTCACTACCCTGGTCTACGGTACTAGGATCAAAAGACTTACAACTCTAGTAATGGTAGAAAGATTTAAGTTATGTATACGCAATCATATGACATAACCATAAAAAGAAAGACCGAATGAAGTGAGACATATTTTTCGAGGTCAAAGTAGGTGGAGTAATCTTGACTAAGTTGACATAAGAAAAATTACCGACTCATTATGAGGTAACACATATACATGGTGTCGAAAGAATAGGTAAGTAGACGACTACCTGTAAATCCAACAAAGGTACAGGACCGATAATATTTGTCACGACGCTACTTGTGACCCCATGTGCACAGAGAAAGTTAAGACCAAAGGAGCCACACATACGGGTCGTAACCCTAACGACCCAGTATCCGTCAAGATAAACGTTAAAAAATTCCTTAGAGGTGTGACAAGAGGTATCGCCGACATGATCAAACGTAAGGGTGGTTGTCACAATTGTCCCAAGGGAAAAGAGGTGTGGGAGAGGTCGTAAATAACGAACATCTGAAAACCTAGCGTCGGTAAGACTGACCGCACTTTACCATGGAGTAGCACCAAAACTAAACGTAAAGAGATTATTACTCACTACGACTCGTAGAAAAGTACACAAACAATCGGTAGGCATACAGAAGAAACCTCTTTACAGACAAATCAAGAAACCGGGTGACAAACTAACCCAGTAAATAAAAAGACCTTAACTCGACGTATTCAACGAACATATAAAAACTCTAATCAACAAACAGTCAACGAAGTAAACGATAATGAAAGAGGGTAAGACTTGCAACAGAAAAGTGAAACGAATATCAAAGGAAACAACACGTCTTCAAAAATTAAAATTAATCCAGGGTATACAAATAAAAACGAAAATAAAGGTTATAAGACCCTCCACCCAGTATCTCCTAGGACGACACTAAATACAACCTCTCACAAAACGGATACAAGAGGAGATCCTCAAAATATCAAAGACCAGAATGTAAATCTAGAAATTAGGTAAAACTCAAACAAAACACATACCATAATCGTTCACAAGATCAAAGTAACAAAATGTTCACCAACTGATCAAAAGGGTCGTGGTGAACAATTTCTCTGACAGAAAAGAGGTAACATATAAGAACGGAGGAAACAGTTTCTATTCAACAGGTATCCACGTACCTAAATAGAGACCCGAAAGATGAAACAAGGTAACTAGATATAAATACAGAAACACAGTCATGGTATGACAGAACAGTAACAAGTCACGATTCAGTACAGGCTGAGAAACGTTGAGGTACCTGACATCGAGTGATCCAAGGAGACATGTACCTTAAGAGGTCCGTTCTTATGGCCTCATCCATCGATAAGGTAAGAGGTCGCCTGGCAGGGTTGGGTCCCTAGTTTAGACCCACAGGGTGCAACTGTCCAACTGAGAAATGGTAGACTCGGAGGTCCTTTCTGGGTTCCAGGTGACATCAGACGTCGTTTAAACACCCTACTCCGTCTTGACTGGATGAAAGATGTGACCTTTAATCGGTACGAGAAGGGAAGTGACTGGACGAGGGGAAGACTAAATTGAAGTATGAGGGGTTTAATAGTCTTGATTTCGTAGGCGGTCTTATGCCTGGTGTCTTTTGTGTTTTTAAATGAGGGGTACAACATAAAAAAAGTTATAGTCTTAAGATCGTGGATTGGTTCTCAATAACCTCCGTACTGTCCTTCTCTTTCTTTTGAAGAATAAGACAAACTTACAATACTACTACGATATAAGGTAATTATTCTTACCGTACTTTTCTAAGAATCTGATAAGGTTATCATTTACGTGTTTGCTTTAAGTTTTGTCAGTTTTTCAGATAACGATAGTAACGTGATTATTTCGAGTGGAAGTCATGTTCTATTTATTAAATTTCGTTTTACAAAAATTTCCCTCTCCCTTCTAACGAAATATAAATATTTTCCTTATTAAATTTGTTTCTATATTTCTGTACTTAATTGGGGACTACTGTAATGTGACTTTAGATTTAGAAACTTTAGGTCACTTTTGGTAATCTTTATGTTTGATTGTTTTGTATTTATATTACTTTAAGATTCAAGAGTATGTATAATAAACTGTCTCGTTGATCTTTCTCTTTATTCTTTTATTCTAAGATGTTATTAAACTATATTATCGACATATAACTTTAAACATTGAATCTTTTATCGTAAGAAAAGTTTACGGGTACCTATAAATATTTTAGACTATTATTTTCGAATTCATTGAACTTTTGTCATTCTAAATATTTAACTATATTCTGTGAAAATTTGATAATTTGTTAGGAGACCCTTCTGATTGAATTTTTCTTTTTAAAGTGTAAAGTTTTTTTATAAGTATTTTATTTGTGTATATATTTACATATATAGGTGTAAACATATATATATTATATATATAATCATCTCTTCTTAGAATTATTCGTTTAAGAGTCATATTTTTAAACGATGATTTAAATATGAGAGTTTTTAACTAATTTAATATGATTTTACATGGTTATAACCTAGTTTTTTCATACTTGGAGTTTGGTTATCTGTCTTTTTTGATTTTGAAATACTTTTATTATGACTTTACTAAGGTATAGTAGTGTTTTGTCGATTGTAGGTTCAATAAAGTTAATAAGGTCTTGTGTCTTTTTTAAAAAGGATGAGAACAACTTTTGATTGTATTAAGATCATAGTTTTCGTTTTCTTATTTTGTTTACTTTTAATACCTGGTTATTTTGAAAATATTTGTGTTTTTGTACGTACTTTCTGGAGAGGTTTTTATATATGTTTGTGGTGGTACGTGTACTTATTTCACAAGTTGTAATAATCGGAAACACACACAATCAGCGAATCAACACAGATTGAGAAACACTGGGGTATCTGACATCGGGTGGTCTGAGGAGACAGGTACCTTAAGAGGTCGTTCTTACGACTCCGTCCATCGGTAAGGGAAGAGGTCCCCTAGAAGGGTACTCTGACTTGGGTACAGAGGACGTATCGCGATGGGTCCTTCGGGAAGTAATCGGAAATTCCTTTACGTTTAGTTTTGATCTTTACTGAATGGTATAGTTGATCTGTCGGTATTATGTTTTACAAAATTATTGTATTCACAACCGTTTTTACACCTCTATGACCTTGGGAGTATGCAACAACTGTCCTTTCATTTTACCACGTGGTACACCTTTTCTCAAATGACAAAGGAGTTTTTGAATTTGTATCTTAATGGTATACTGGATCGTTAAGGTGAGGATTCATATTTGAGATTTCTTGATTTTTATTTACAAGTTTGTTTTTAAACAAGTGTTTACAAGTATCGTCGAGATAAAGGTTGTTGGCATTTTACCTTTGTTAGGTTTGCAGGTAGTTGATTACTTGCCTATTTGTTTTACACTAGGTAAATAGACTTACTTTTAATAAGTCGGTTTTTACCTTATTACATAACTATATATGGCAATATACCTTCTTGACACTTTTTCAATACCATTCACTTTATTCGGTCTATGATTTCCATATTCGAAGGTAAATGTGTGTGATAGTTCTTATCCGTTTAAGTATTTCTGTCTTCTCTCTCATCACCAACGGTCCCTAGTGTTTCTTACCCTTTGCCCTTTTACTAACGAATTACCCATAACCCAGAAAAAATTCCCCCTTTAATTTTAAAAGACCTGTTCTGTCCCTATTACCAACGTCTCATGACACTTACATGACAGTGACTTAACGTAGAAAATTTCAGTTTTATCACTTAAAATATGATATACTTATAACAGTGTCATTTTTACTTTTTATTTACATAGTTCTAGCCACGAAAGAATATATTACTATACTTTTTATTTTATTTTATTATTTTGTTTTTTAACATAATAATACTATCCTTTTGTAAAATTTTAGAATCCCATTTTTACTACGCTTCGTGACAATGCTTCTTTGATGTCTTAATAATAAGTTTTGTACTAATACTAGTACTTTCTTTTGTGAGAATATGATATTAACTATTTGACTTGTCTTCACATTTATTTTACACTTCTTTTCAATTTCAATCCAGTCATTCTACTTTATTCCTATATCTTACTAAGTTTGTGTAAATTCTTAACGTATATATTATTTCCATTTTTAAATTTTGTCAACGTCTTTTTACTAAATTATTTACTAAACCCTATTGTTCGATTGGTAAGTTTTACTTTTTTTTTTACAGTACGATAATTGAACGTTTAATTTGGTTGTATTTAAAATTTACATAAATTTTTTCTTTTTTTTTACGTTTTCACGATCCTCTTTACTTATGGTTATAGTAGAATCGGACTCTTTCATGAAGAATTGTACTTTGTCTTTCGTCATTGATATTTTTTGAATAACTGAGTAAGTGATGAATATTACTTTTATGATTTAATTTTTCGATCGTTACTTGTACCTTTTTGTTGACGAAAACATTGTTGACTAAAATATTTATAAAAATGTATAGTCGTAATAGATTAGAAACAGTAGGTTTCTGAAGAACTTTTAGTAAATGTCTATTGGTATGGAAGTGTTTTCTTTCCTCTATTACGGGTTATTGGATTCTTTTTTCGAGTGAGACAATTAGTTCCTTGAATTGATCATACATAAGACAAAGACTACTCATTTTCCTACGTGGGTCATACGATTGCCACAAATAGAGACCCATTACTCTAAACTTACTACAAAAATTTAAAATTAAACATGAAATGAAAGAATGTTAGTTTAAAATACCAACTCCTTTTGGAACGGAAAAAATCTTATCGAACTCCCTTATATTCAGTTATAAGGAGTTATTCCTCTTCTACGGGTACCTTTATTTCCCTCCAGAAAAGAAAGGACGTCTCAAGGATCCTGTCCTCTCGTGGAGAGGTGGGAGTGTGGGTATATTCGGTCAAAAGACGACGGAAGTGACGGAGAAGGGACGAGGAGAGGGGTTGGGCATAAGACAGAGAGACAGTAAGTACACCAAAAATAAAAGGAACAAAAGACCAGGAGGCAGTACTTGTATTTACGTCCTTCGTTTTATTCCTTTCTGCGTTGGTGTCATTATTGTTATTGTTAATGACAACGACGACGAACTTCACTTTCAGTGAGTCAGTACAGGCTGAGAACACTGGGGTACCTGACATGTCAGGTACCTTCAGAGGTCCGGTCTTATGAGCTCACCCATTGGAAAGGGAAGAGGTCCCCTAGAAGGGTTTGGTCCCTAGTTTGGGTCCAGAGGGAGTAACGTCCTCCTAAGAAATGGTCGACGACGATAAATTATGATTACGTGGAAACCCGGGTCTCCGAGGAGGTGATAACGATTTCGTTAATTGGGAGACGGCACGAGGGTCCGTCCCGGTCTTTTTATGTTTATCAATAAAAATACAGATAATTTGGTTCTTTTTCTTCCTTTTCCTCCTATATGTATCCTCTCTAACCTCCTCGTTCATGTTTCGAGTATCTATTTGACTTCTTCGATCTTTCATACTAAAGATCTTAAACCGAGTCCTTATAAAAGGGTCCAGTACAGAAATAGAGGTACGAAATGAGAAGTGGATCTCTCTATTGGTCGGAAAACGCGTTGTTTTTCGACGACTTTCTTATTTAGTCACTTATTCAATTGTTCATCTAACTTCGTATTTACTAAATTAAAGGAAGTAAATATAAATAATTACAAGTGTCGTTAAACAAAAAGAAATTCAGGGACTATTGTGAAAGAATTGGATTGAAGAATCTTTCTCAATTAACGAAAACATTACGAAAGTGGTTGTAAAGAGAAGATATTGGACTCAGTGAAAGGAATAGTTTTCTATTAGATTTTTTATGATTAAACTTAATAATTTAAAAATAATAGACTAAGTTAAAAAGACGATCTGTATAAAATGAACTTTTTAGTAGATCGAAAATTATAATTAAATAATGACGACATGAGATTAGACATGAGATTAGAACAAGTCATGTCATTTGACGACATGAGATTAGAACAAATTCGGACAAGGTTTATGATTTCTCAAAGAATAAACATGTGAAAATATAGAGATCATTAATATATGTAATAATAGAGAAAGGACAAAATGTAATGTTAAATGTAGTGAACTGACACCTAGTGTAAAAAAGGTCATTAAAAGAAACATTTACTATACGATATCCATATTCAATGGTTTTGTTAGAGTGGGTGATGTAAGTATTGTCTTATGGACGATAAGAAAAACGGTATCAAAAAAAAAAAAAAGTTCGTTTTCGTAAATAAACCAATAGGTAAAATTTTTGTCGTCTCCCTATCAATCCCCCAGGTTTGAACTGACGTGGACGATAACATAGACGATAAAATAAGATTGTATTTCATATTAGTTTATAGAGGTATAGAGTTGAAGATATATACAGGAGGTAAAAGGAAAAGATATTTATGATAGTTAATTCCGGTATCTATAGTAATGGTTAATCTAGTGTCTCTAACAATAAGACGTAAATCTTATGACGGACCGTGGACCATCGCGAGTTATTTGTAAACAGTTTATTCATTTGTTTATTAAGGAACACCTGGTGGTTAAACTCCCATTGTCGAAGGACGATATCGTGGGAATAAGTAAATTGTTGATTAATTTTTCACGGAAACTAGTAGAACAACTGTTTACTAGAAAACAACCGAAAATGACCAGCCGTCGTAATTATAAATTGTCATTGTCGTTGGTATTACTATTGTCGTATCATTGACTTCGTTTACCAATAAATGAGACGGTCCGTGATATAATTGAACCACCACCAAATCAGCTATTCGGCACAGGTTGAGAACACTGGGGTACCTGACATTGGGTCGACCGAGAAGATGGGTACCATAAATGGTCCCTTCGTATCACCTCACCCAACGGTAAAGGAAGAGGTCTCCTAGAAGGGTTGGGTCCAAGACTTGGGTACCTGGGTACAGTGAACGAAACGTCCTCCTAATAAAATGACACCTCAGTGGTCCTTTCACGTTAATAAAATTAAATGTATATAATTAAATAAATCAGGAGTTTTTGTTGAGTTACTTCACTATGATAATGACATGGATAAAATGTATACTTCTTTGACTCCGTGTCTCACCAATTCCTGTGTATCGTTCACCTTCTTTATCCTGAACTTGGGTCTGAGAATTGGTAATGTACTACTGAGAGGTTCTGGATCATAAAATTAAAAATCCCACATAGAAAATGAGGTTGATTCAATATTCAAGAAGTTCATTTCTCGAATTAGAAGATGGAGGACCTTAGTCAGTGTCGGGGTTCTCTTCACGGAATATACATTGTCCGAGTTATTAAAAAACGATTAAAATCGTGACTAGTTATTACGTATTCAATTATAGATTATTCAATATGATATTATTATTTTTAAACTTAAGTTTATTCTACCCTTTCTAATCGTGCTTTGTAGAAATGAAGACCATGCCGTCACTTTACTCCGTCTTATTAGACCGATTTAGCAGGTCCTTGCAAGAGACAATTGATACTTGAGGGAGACAAGGAAAGATTACATTGGTTTAGAAGAGTTGTCTCCTTTTTACCTTTTGTAGACTTGATTTGTGTCTACTAATAAAGATTGACTCTACCCCCCACGATTACTGTCGTTTTCTAAAAACTCCTAAACCCCTAACACAACTCGTGTGATACATAGTTAGTAGTACAATACTCTAACATTTATCCCGTCTAGTATGGACTATCATGAACAGTTATTCATGATAATAGTATTAGTCAAGTGTCTACATGTTTTAACAGAATCTCATTGATGTCCAGTGTCGATTCTCTACCATCCCAACCCTGGACCGGATACGAATTCATTGATCTCATAAGATTTTACTTCCAAACTGACCCCTAATACGTGGTTTTAGATTTTGGTACCTTGCTGTCTGACCAAGGTTTGACCCTTTCCTCATGTAGTTCCGACATGTAGCAGTGGAACGAGTAAATTGAATATAAGTCTCATGTAGTACACTTTACGGTCCGACCTGTTTCGTGTTCGACCTTAGTTCCAACGGCTCTCTGTATAGTTATTGGAGTCTATACGTCTACCGTGTCGGGAATGCCGTCTTTCGCTTCTTGTTGATTTCTCGGAGGACTACTTTCACTTTCTCCTCTCACTTTTTCGACCGAATTTTGAGTTGTAAGTCTTTTGATTCTAGTACCGTAGACCAGGGTAGTGGAGTACCGTTTATCTACCCTTTTGTTACCTTTGTTACTCTCTGAAATAAAACCCCGAGGTTTTAGTGACGTCTACCACTGACGTCGGTACTTTAATTTTCTACGAACAAGAAATCTTCTTTTCGATATTGGTTGGATCTATCGTATAATTTTTCGTCTCTGTAGTGAAACGGTTGTTTCCAGACAGACCAGTTTCGATACCGAGAAGGTCATCAGTACGTACCTACACTCTCGACCTGATATTTCTTTCGACTCGTGACTTCTTAACTACTAAAACTTGACACCACATCCTCTTCTGAGAACTCTCAGGGAACCTGACGTTCCTCTAGGTTGGTGAGTTAGGATTTCCTTTAGTCAGGACTTATTAGTGCCCTTCCTGACTACGACTTCGACTTTAAGATTATGAGACCGGTGGACTACCCTTCTTGACTGAGTAACCTTTTCTGGAACTATGACCCCTTCTAACTCCCGTCCTCCTCTTCCCCTACTGTCTTCTACTCTACCAACCTACCGTAGTGGTTGAACTACCAAACGTGTTCAAGACCCTCTACCTCTACCTGTCCGTTCGGACCGTACGACGTCAGGTACCCCAGTGTTTCTCAGTCTGTGTGACTCGCTGACTTGACTTGACTGACTGATTTTAGATTTTACTAAGGAAAATGTATTAGGTTAACAGAGACAGAGGGGACGGTAGTGTGGTTCGGTGTGAAGTGAAACCGTAAAGTGACAGACTTAAATTAAACCCCTCACTCTTTTTGGTGGAGGGACAGACCTATTTCGGTGTTGACATGGTTGAGGAGACACCGTAGTAGTAGGACTGTGGATCGTGACTATTTAAATGGGTTTGAAACTTTCCATTATAAGCGTTTATAGTTTTCCGTTTAAAGAGGATAACTTCCTTTAAGAGAGACTTATGTCAATTTACCGTAACTACCTGGTCCATTTCAGACTATACCGATACTTACAGAAGGTTTCGTTTATATTTACTTTACGTAAAATATGTGGAGGACATTCCTATTCTGATTCGTTTATTTCAATCTTGACCGTTGGGTTTCTCTAAGTCCCGTGTAGTTGTAGAACTTGTCACGAAGTTTACAAAAACCCGAATTGAATTTTGAGGTTTCGTGTAATTCCGTCTTCTGAAAGTCTAGGTACTACCATATTTAAATTAGGTGTACACAGACTAAGTAAATGTGAACTTCGTAAGTTCATTGCAAAACATTTACGACAGAGTTACAGATGCTCTAGAGACCCGTAAAACACAGAAAGAGGAATTTTTTGTCCTTTAGTATGAAACCGTTTTCATTTATTTGTATTTTATGGTTTCATAATGTCTGGTGGTACGTGTTGATTTAGTTGTCTGAAAACACATTTAAGAGTCAGGTCGTCACAGAAAAAATTTAATCTAACTGAAAACGACCAGGTTAAAATATGGTGAGTAAAGGTACTTCCCTCTACAATATGAGTTTATACTCAAGCTAAGGTTTCCGGATATCTGTCGAGTTATCTAAATGGTTTAGTGTGACATTTGGATACACATTATATGAAATACAACTCTATTGTACATTTATTTGTCTGAAGATCTTCTTCCAGGATTCGGTCTAAGACACCCTTTGTCTGAAACTCTGTCACTAGACGTACGTCTTTAAGAAGACTTCCCACACTCCGTTACTCCTTTCGTCCTAAACCGTTTTCCGCCGTGTCTCGACCCTACGTCAATGTTCGAGATTTCACGTATCCTGGGAAGTCTTTACAGGGTGTCCTCCGTTCCCACACGAAATCCAGGGGTGTGGGTGGACAGTGACATGTGTCTTACTGGTTTCTCTCCCCCCGTGTTGGTGCCCGTTCCGTCGAGGGAAACCGACTCCCATTAAAGGGACTCCCCTTTTGAGTGGGGTATCCCCTAGGTTCCCCCTGTGGTCACAGATGATTCGTTCCGACAACTTCAAAAGACTCCAGTGACATATGTCTTACTGGTTTCTCTCCCCCGTGTCGGTGCCCGTTCCGTCGAGGGAAACCGACTCCCATTAAAGGGACTCTCCTTTTGAGTGGGGTATCCCCTAGGTTCCCCCTGTGGTCACAGATGATTCGTTCCGACAACCTCAACAGACTCTTAATTAGGGGACACTTATATTCTGGATGAGTCAGAAAGTCAGACTAATCGTTATGTTTAACTCGGTATATAAGTGAGTCAGTCGATCGTTTCCGAACTCCATTCGTTTGAGTAAAAAATCTGTTTACAGTTGTAAATGATACCTCGAAAATAAATACTGTTACATGTTGGTCACAGACATCCAGAATGAGGTTCTGTAAAAGAGAAGGACACAGGACTTTATTAGGGGAGTTTCTATTTTGTGGTTATTTTTTATGTAAAACCTCTTTTTTTTAACACGTATATCTCTTTTTCCGTCACAATTTCTATTATTGCCCCGTTTTTGTTGCAACTTCTTCAACATAGTGGGTCGAAAAAGGGAAACGGAAACTATTAAGTGTAAACTATGGACCAAGGAAAAGTAAGTAAGTAAGTTATTTGTAACCAATACTGGATGAAGAACATCTTTGATTTTATATTTGGTCGTTTACCGAGAATTTGCGGTTCTTGGTAACTCTGATTGTCTCCTTTGATTGTACATTTGTTACATTATTCTATTATAGTTAGGGTCAAATAGATACTTGAAGAAGGTCTAACGACTACTTTAAGGATTTAGGATCGTGGTCTGAGTTTAACATATTACAAGTCCTAAGAGGTCCTACGGTTAAGATTATGAGGACCCTTTGGAGACTTGTGCGAAAGTAGAGAACCTGGAGAGGTTAGGTTTAGAATTAGGTGTCAAAACTTCATAAGGGTTCCGGCTGGTTAGTTCAGGACTGGGGTAGTCGTCTGACTCAGGTTTCACCTTTACTCTTGGTGATGGGTGACTCGGGAGCAAATGTAATTTAAGTAAATCTTTTATGAATAACCCGGGTTGAGACACGGTCGGTAACCAAAATCTTAACTCCTGTGTCGTTATTTGTTCCAAGGAAGGAAGTCCCTCGAATGTACGATCTCCGTCTTCGGTTTGTTGTTGGTTTATTCGTCTATTCACATAGGGTACAATAGACTATGACGATTTACGATACTTTCTTTTATTTCGCCTCCTTACCTTATCTCTTCTCTTCCCAATGAAAGATTCTGTCGGTCCAATCTGATGTACTATAAATTCTGTCTTCAGTCCCTTCTCGGTGTACCTACAGTCCTCCTCTCATGAGGTTCGTTCTCTTGTGGTTCCGAAGTCCGAGTCCTACACAAGGGTTTAGAGGACCTTGACGAGGAGACGGTCGAGGGCAGTGACTGGAGTGTGGTGTATGGAGTACAGGTGGGTTTGTGTTCTCGTCGGACTTATGGGTAGTATCTTTGATATAAATTGATTAAGATTTTACACGGAATAGAAGACCTATACTTAAAACTCAACGTACACAGACTCAACAATTTCTTAAAGTATTTTCACCCCAAAGGGACCACCAGGTCGCCAATTCTTAGGTGGGCGGTCACGTCCCCTACACCCAATCTAGGGACCAGGACCTTCTAAGGTGTACGACTCTCCGTTGATTCGGACACTCACTGTTCTTGACTCGGACGCGAGACCTCGGGTACGAGACGTTGTTCTCTTCGGTGGTGCTCTTCAGGTGTGTGATGTTGATCTCTCGTCGAGGACGGGTGGTGGAGATCTCTTTCGAACGCACACCGTTGTTTCTAGTTACGTCAGTTTTTATTATTTACTTATTAAAATTTTCTTAAAGTATTTTCATCTTGGGTTCATAATAGTCAGGAAAGAGGTTTGTAGTAGTAACGTCGAAGGTGGAAGATTTGGTCCCTCGTGAGGGTGAAGTGTTCCCTTTGGTCGATTTTGTTAATAGTTGTTATAGTGGAGATTTAATCATCGTTACGTTCTTATCGGTTTTTCTAGACTGTATTTCGATATTTTGTTAGGTCAAACAAAAATTAAAATTTTACTTTGAGTAAGTTTCAGGAAATAAACCATGTCACTCTAGGTTACTCCCTAACCAATTAATATAAAAAATCAAACCCTTTATTAAGTTTGTCCATGTATAATATATATGTATATAAATATGTAAGGGTGTAAAGTAAACTTTATACATTTACATGTAGGGAAGTGGTAGGAAAACCACATCTCGGTCCACCTGTCCTGTGTATGTGTCTGACAGTAATATGTCAAAAATGTATACTATTACTCCTGGTCGGAGAGGTTCCTTCGTTAGAAATGATTATCAGTTTTACAAGATAAGACAACACAACAAGGTGGTAAACGGTGACCGGGACATTCTCGACCAGAAATACTGCGGTTATGGAAATCGTTAAGTCATCTTAAGTTAATTGGTAAGTCAATAAACTAAATATAGACTGTTTGTAGAATCACTGGTTTACAAATTGATGTACTGATCTTTATGATCGTCTTCTCATTTTTGGAATCTTTTTAATTTTAGTTTGAGATACATACTTCCTTTTGTGTGAAGAACCCATTTGAGTGGATATATTCAATAGTAAAACGAGAAGTATATGAAGGGTTAAGTTTTACTAGGAAGGTCATTTTCTGACGATTTCAACTTGATACAGTATTGAGCTGTCAACGACTGAATGCCTTGTCTAATTTTTAAGGTAAACCAAAGTTATAGACGATTAATTGAATGGATGTCTTGAGTCTTGGGTGTAAGACCATTTAGTAAAGGGTAGAGAACTGAAGTATGATGACTTCAATGTCAGTTGGTCAGTTGTTCATAAATAACGAGACGGTTTGATCACTTTACTCATATCCTTATTATTATTCAAGAAAAATCCTCAATGTATCAGATCTTTACCTTACAATTTTTCTGAGTGATGGACTTCTGTTTTCATTTCTTATAATTCCTTTACAATGAATCTTCACGACCATTCACAGAAGAAAAAGGTATAGTGAGATCTTTGTAGTCTTTTTATAGAAGTTCCAAATAAATAATCCTTTTTCACCAAGTGGATTCTACGTACGTTCTGTTAAAATATTACCGGTAAACTGAGAGTTTCTAAAAACATAATTGAACAACGATTTACCTTAACATTCAGTCAGTCATGGATAACGTAAAGGGACGTAAAAAGTCAACCCTAGCATTAATTTACTTAAATATACTTAATTGTTACAAATTTTGATATTTTAAGTCTATAACTTTTAAAAATGTCTGTAATTGTTCAATATGAACTTCAATTGTAATACTAATACAAAGATTCATTGTTAAGGACTTTTATTTGTATATGTCTGTGTGTGTATGTGTATATAGGGAGGAAAACAACCCCTTTTTTATCCCCTTAAAATCCCGTCACTTTGATAAGACATACTATGATACTACCACCTATGTATAGTTATGTGTAAACAATTTTGGGTGTGTGACATGTCGTGCACCTCTTGGGACTATATTTGATGTCTGAAATCAGTTAGTATTACATGGGTATAACCGAGTAGTTAACATTGTTTACTTGATGTAGTTACGTTCTACAAATATTATTCCTAATGACCCACACTTACCTACCTCTGTACTCCTCCATACATTTAAGACACGAAAGATGAGTAAAAAGACATTTGGATGTTGATGAGTTCTTTTAGATAATTTTCTCTAAAGATTGTTTGTAGTACTAGTAGAATGGAAACATAATTTGAGTTAGTAGTTTTAATTATGTCATAGGGGTAAAAGTAGTCGGTGTTCAAAATTTTCAAAATCTTTAATACGGTTTTGATAACTATTCAAAATTACGTCATTTAGGACGGTTAGGGTCTGTAGTTGTGGACGTAATGAGTGAAGGAGGAAAGTCAAATACGTACGTGGACATGGGAATAAGGTCAAACTCCGAACTTTTTACTGTCACTTGTGTCCAGTTTCTAACAGACGTCTACAAGTAAGTTTACTGTTTAAGTTGTAAAGTAGGAATAGTCCTACTCTCTTCCGTGTCACATCTCATCCCGTAACTGGACCTTCTACAGTGTTAATGTCACGTAGACACTCTTAAGTCTTCGACTCAAAGTCTCTATACAAAGTTTGTAAGTCTTCGAAGATTGTACATCCCACGTCTTACTACCGAACCAGTAATTGTGGATACGACAAGGAGGACCCGTAAGTCTCCTATTTCCTTTTTACCAAGTTATCCCTTTAGTCACAACCCATAATGAAACCGTGAGGGTTCGGACCTAAAAAGTGAGTCCAAGGTAAATCTTGACAGACTCCCGGAATTGTTTTGTGCATTCCGTGAACAACATTCAGTGTTCAATATTTAGGAAATCGGTTTTGAACGGTACTTCTGGGTTCTGAAGTGTTCTCTTTCTTTGATCCTTACGTTTCTTACGAACTTTGTTGAATTTTGTAGTTAAGTCGGACCTCATAGACACTATCGGGATGGTGGGTAGACTACGTCTTTGTTGAAAGGTGTGATTTTTCGTAAAATCTTCATAACTACGTAACCCCAGTATTCACATCGTTATTAAGTGTCAATTTATTTTGTGTCTGGAGTCTTTTACAAAGTATTTTTATTTTAATATAAAGGTGATCCTATATATACGTTCTATAATTGATTTAACATTATAGATAAAATCGTCGTTTTTTTTTTTTTTTTTGAAGTCCTTTTCTTTAATCTCTTTTTGTATATAAGTTTTATAAGGACCACTCCTACTTTGAAACAATGGAAGATAACGGACTGTCATCAATTGGATTTTGAGGATAAAAAGTTTCAGTTTTCGGTTTTGATTCATCTTAAAATTTCCACTGAACTTTTTTTTTTCGTTCTTGGTTTTGTGGTCACTAATCGGGTCAACAGGTCCCAATGGACACAGAGGAATTCAAGTGATGAAGTACCAAAAGTTCGAAAGAGGTCTCGAAGTGAAAATGTAAAAGAAATTTATAAAAGTCGATGGAGAAGAGGAGAATCGTAAGGGAAAGGTTGAGAGTTTAATCAGTAAAAATGAGTCTGAGTGAAAAATAAAATTTTTCGATGAGATAAAGTTTCAAATTTTCTTTTCCTCTTAATAAGATTCCCTTAAGGGAAACAGTTCATCGTATTTAATTTGAGAGGTTCTTACTTGTGACTTCACTAAGGTTTACAACTGTCTGAAAAGAGTCGATAAGTGCAAGTTTGTTGATTTGATACTCGAGTCTACTTTGGGGTTCAACCCAAGTGGATTCCGGAGGATTTAACTGTTATTCGTTCGAAGTTGTACAACTGAACGGTAACTGTCTACATCAGATAGGAGGTGATCTAACCCGTGGAGCCTAGTTGAGACCTTATGACACATTTTTTATGAATTTACTATGTTAAGGTCATCGATTTAAGTTTAACATTCCTTTATTCTCCATATCTTTATTTCTTTATAAAATTTTCGTTCTTTAGGAAAACGTCTTATTTTAACTGATGGTATCCTAGATAGACGTCGTCGTTGAGAGTTCTGAAGACAAGTGGTCTTGGTAGTCCTAACAAATAATTTCGAGATGACCGTCGTTAAGAATCTGTTACTTGGGTGTCCCCGCATCTTCTTGACGTAATTTTGTTTGTTCTTGTTCGTGAACGTATAGTGATACGGTCCAAACTGATACTGGAAACACAATACCGATGGAAACAGAATTGAGAAAACGGAATGGAGATGGACTCATAGTGGACATAATGATGGAAACTTATGATTAGACAAAGGGTGAACCATTTGTCTTTTTCCTTACCTTTATTAGAAGTGACGGTAGTCATCGATGTATGTGTTCCTACAAAAGAGAAAGTAACATACAATAGTGGAAAAGATAGTATTTGACGACCTGTTTCAATACCGGTATGAATAGTTAGTGTTCATAAAAAACAGAAGATAAATCTTTCAGTATATTTACTAAATACAAACAACGATTAAGAAATGGGAATCGGAAGTAAAGGTTTATTTTTATGGTTCTACAATTTATATCTGCGACCTTTATCTCCTTTACTTTACTATTCTCTTCTAAGGAACCGAGAGTATAGGGAGGGTCGTAATGATAGTAGGACCCAATTACTTGATCTCTAAAGAAATGGACTAGATGCGAAGGAACGGACTAGATGGGTAACTCCAGTGGACGTGATAGGTTGATAGAGTTGAGTAGTGAAGGGAAACGTTTGACTTTGGACCAGTAACACACAACTCTTCTTCGGTCAGATATTTGATGTTCGGGTGCACTAAAAGATAGTTCTGAATAACCTCAAGTAAGGTTATAACGAATATCAGTAAAAAAGTGTAAAATCTTTGATTAGTATAAGTCATATAACTGACAGTAAAGACACTTTTAATGAAATATGGTGTGACGTTATAAATTGTGATACCAATCTTAACAAATCACTCTATAAAGAAAAGAAAGGTCCGAACACCCTTTTATTGGTAGACACAGTATCAATCGAATTAGGATTTGGTCTCGACTCTTGATTTCGTTTAAGACTTATCCTCATTTAAGGTCGTGAGTTTTCTACTTTGTCGTAACGGGTAGTTCTGATTGTAGAAACTTTTTCTGTTTTTTGGAACATAACTTATACCTAATTGACTTTTTTCGTTGTTGTTGTTTTTTAACAGTTTTGGTATCTAGGAATGGTCTTTACCTGAGGTTGTTTACGTCCTTTGTGTGTAATATGGGTCTTCGACCTACTGGTAAAGTTTCACTACTCTGGACGGAACAGACACGACGACTGAAGATTTAAATTGAAAGTTTTCACTTTAAGGACACTACCGTAACGTTTGTTTACTTTGTGGGTCCCGATCCTCGGGGTCTTTTCGTTTTTCATTTTCTATTTTGGATAGAAGGGTCAGAAACTAAACTAGACAAAACATCTTTGTGGTCCAGGAACTTCGAACTTAAAATATCAGTGCTACGGGTTCCTACCCGTCGTTTCGGTGTTTTTGTCGTTTCTTCGTGTGGGGTGAGTTGTAGTAAAATTGTACGAACCAACATTAAAAACATCTCACTTTATAACCAAACCACTGAGGTTACGTAGCGAGTTACCGGTAGTTTGACGGATCTTTTTCACCCGTGTCTGGTCTCTTGTGGTACGTCTATGGTTTTTATGACGTTTCCTATAAACTGAACAGTTTCATCTAGGTCAGAAATAGTCTTCGTATGTGTTTCTGGCGATATCAAGGTAACTACTCCACGGGTTTCTTTAGACACTAATGATCTCGTGATCGGTTCTCGTTTTTGCTACTGAACATGAAGACAGATTTAGAGACCATACGGAAGTACTCTTATCGTTACCGTTCCGACAAGCTATTCTAAGGGTGACAGTACTTCTAATAACTTTTTCTATAACTTTCCAGAAGAAGGTCAACCGTTCAACATAAACTTTCCTCGAGTCTACGTCCTCTGTGACCGACATATCTTAACAAGCACCTGTAGCAACACCTCTATTCTCGACCGGTGAGTTCAGTAGAGGCAGAGTTCTCAAATCCGAACGTCAGGTCTCTAGACATCGTATTTCTGTCTCTTTAGTACTCGGGACCTTTTGACGAGTAGACCGTAGGGTCGTGGGATACCACCCTTAGTCTAAATAGGTCGGATAGTCCTCGGTCCAACGTAGTACGACTTTTGTCGTGTGTAGACGGAACCCAAGGTGTAGAGTAAAAGTTCCATTTCTTCGATGGTCTTGACTCTGGAGAACCAATTGAAGACACAGATGAGACGGTTACTCGTAGAGGATTTAGAGGAGGACTGTGAAGTGACTGTGGGAATTTGAAGTCTAAATGGTTCAGTGAATTGTTCTGATCTAAATTTGGGTTTTCTCAAAAATTTTCATACTATCAGATAAGATTATTGATTCACTGGAAGATTTGAAAAACGAAAAAGGAGACTACTTGAAACGGGGTTTGTACATCTAATAAGGAAACCCTCGATACAGACAAACAGTCCGTCTGTTTTTAGTAGAAGGGGTTTAAAACCTTCCCACGTCCCACCTCGGCGTTCGTGTCACTGCGGGGTACCCGAAGAGACTTATTCAAGACTTAAGCTCGATTTTGGTACACTAAATCGAGTTTATTGTCGTTTGGTGTGTATAGTCACTGGGTACCTTCCGATGGTGGACACGTCTTTACGTCCACCCACTGTCGTTCCCTCTACCTGGTGGGAGTGACACACATGAAGACGGATCTACGACGACTAGAATTCAATGTCGAAGTCCCGTCGTTATAGTTTCCGCTTAATAAGTAAACATCGAGAAAGGGATTCCGAAGGAACCATCGAGTCTGCCATTTCTCAGACGGACGTTACGTCCTCTAGACCCAAACTTGGGACCCAGTCCTTCTAGGGGACCTCTTCCTGTACCGTTAGGTAAGGTCATAAGAACGGACCTTTTAGTGTACCTGCCTCCTCGGACCGCCTGTTGTGGGGTGTCCCAGCGTCTCAACCTGTGCTGACTGTGTGTCGAGAAAGGGATTACTCGACTCCGGACTCAGTGTCTGGGAGATACGGGTGGCGGCGGCGGTGGGGCGGGGCTCGAGAAAACCGGCCGCAAAGGGGTTGTCGAAAGGGCCTCCGATCCTTAAGGCTTCGGTCGGAAAGGACCCTGGCCGGGTTCGCCCCGGCGGGGCCAGACGGGCGACCCGCCGGCGGAGGAGGCTCAGAATGAGTGTCGCGAAGAAAACGGGCGACGATGGGCTGCGGGGGTCCGGAGACGAACGTTGTAGGAAGGGTTTGGAGAATTGACCGACTTTGAAAGACGCTAACGAGTTTGCGGTCTCCCGGCCAGAGGGAGGGTGGGGCCCCCGCGTTTTCTGAACGCGACTAGGCCTGCACCCTCAGCTTCACAGCGCCCGTCCCTTCGCTCCCCGCTTTCTCCTAGAAAAGGAAATGGGCAAAGGGAGGAGACTCTGGGCAAGAGGGCCCAGGGTCGGCGCGTGGAGTCTTAGGCCGGCCCAGCCAGAAAAGAGACTCCGACATAGGGCTCGACCCCCGTAGACAAGGTTTGAACCGGTCGCGTCCGAGTCCACGGGAGCCCACGCCGACGGACGGCGGCGGGGCCCGCAGGCTCTCACCCCACCGATCTGGAGTCAGTCGAACTCGTAGGCCTCTGGCTGCGCACCCTTAGCTCGGCGATCTCCCCACCACTGGAACCGTAGGGGCCGACGCCCGTCACGAGATCCGCCTCGTCTTCCCGCGCGGCCGGGCACCCGGTAGGGCGCGGGACGAGACGAAGCGGCGGCGGCGCCTACGGAGAACTCGCGTCGCGGCGCGGGCGCGGTGCCGAGGGCGGGCCTGAGCGAGAGCGGCGCGCAGGAAGGCGCGCGAGCGAGTCGCGCCTTGGACGGACCACGCGAGCCGACCAACCTAGGAAATCGTGGATCGTCGCGAGCGGCGGACCCGCCCCTCCTCCCGCGCCAACTGGAGGCGGGGAAGGAGAGGCGGGGAAAGCGGAACTCGGCCTGGGCCTCTTTGAAGTCGTGGATGAGTCTACGATGTCGGGGGGAGGAGTCGTAGTGATTCCGGGAGAATCGACGGGCTGGTGAATCCCTTTTCAAAACAAAGTTTGAGTGAAAGGTCGATTTCCGCGGTAGAGATGCCGACATTTTATCCTTAGTCCTCTCGGCTCCTTTCGGGCGTCTGTCGTCAGCACTGTCGAATAACCTTGACAGTCTGACATCAAACGGCTGTCAAGTAGGGTTTAGGTCGACTTTTTCTTGTTTGGTCCATGTTTCTTTCTCCACCACGTAAACTCTACCACCCGAATCCCCGGCTATGGGGGTTCTTCACTTTTTGTAAGCCCGGTGCACAAAAGTTACCCTTCAGCGCCGGAATCCTAAGAGACAGTGAATGTCCTGCCCTGACAAAGATCGAAAGATTTCTTCCACCCTTCCCTTTCCCACTCCGCATAAGAGCTTCCTGCGTATGTCTATTTCGTTATTGTAAAATTACTAAAATTTTCGGGTCACCACTCTCTTAAAGATCACCATATAAATGAGTTTCTTTGAGATTATTTAGAACGACTTTAGCAAAATATTAGTTCATTTCTTTATAGGTGATAAAGTAATCCTTAACATTAAGTTCAGTAAAATTATAACATTGGTGAAAAACGAATATAACAAAACTAGGTATGGATAATTACAGTAAAAGTATCGAATACCTTTACATAATGACTGAAAACGAGAAAAACAGTCATTTTATAACGGTGTTGAATACACTTTTTGGTTACGGAGTACCTTTATTTGGGAGAAAAGAGACAAGATTTTAGTTTTCCCCGGAGATTTGAGGATCTTTAATTTTTCCTAGTATTTTACGATGTCACTCTATTTAATCGGTAATTGATATCTTTTCTTACTAACGTCAAAAAGAGACACCATCTGTGTCTAAAAAAAAAATTACTATACTAGTATTGAACATTTTATTTGATAATGAGTCCATCTCAGTGAACTTTTAAGACCAATTGGTTTATAAGATCAATCATCTCTTTCTCATATAGACTTACTGGTCACAGGTTTTTTGTTGATACATTATTTGGCGTACGTTTTATACTTAGTGTGTCTCATGATAAGATAGAAAATCACTAATTATAGTGAACTAGTGTAACCTATGTTAATAGATCAATGAATACGGAGAGGGTGACTTGACGTAAAGACGTTTCCAGAATTAATAGAGAGGTAGGAGTGGATCCTGATAGGAGGACCAGTGAATAATTGTAACAAACTTAAGTAGTCACCATGTTGGTTGTAAAGGTCCTAGTGTGAAGTTCTAGAATTTTTCAGGGGTAGAGAGTGACCGTGTAGAGTGTTTGTTGTCGATGAATTAGATGACCCATTTTTTTTCTTTTAAGAGTATTTTCGTTAAAATTCAGTATTACAAATAATACATATAAGTTTTATAATAATTAAATAAAAATTTCACGATCTATTTAGGATAATTTCATAGATGAAACTTTATTTTCACAGATGAAACGTACATAAGAACCTCAAGGTAAAAATCTTAGGTAAAGATTAGTTCTATGTAAAGTGGACTTAGAGTTATTTTCTAAGATTTCTTGGATGTAGAGAAGAGTTCTATCTTATATAATCATAGTCATCTCTTCCATGATTGATTATACCTTCTCATTTATTAATTGATTGATGAGAATTTTCTTTTTTTATGTATAGACCGGAATAGTGTGGGTTTAGACCGGGGATAAGTTTCAAGGGTTACCGTCGGAGACTGACGAATATATTCCTTCATGATTCAGTGAAGTCTGCACAGGTTGAGAAACACTGAGATACCTGATATCGGGTGGTCCGAGGAGACAGTCATAAGAGGTCCCTTCTTATGACCTCACCCAACGGTACGGGAAGAGGTCCCGTAGAAGGTCTGGTTCCCTACCTTGGGTTCAGAAGACGCCGAGGACGTACCGTCCGTTTAAGAAATGACGACTCGGTGGCCCCTCGAGGTCATATTCCTTCTCGACCGTTTGGTCGTCTACCTTTGTTTGTCTAGTTTTTAATCAACCACCCACCTCCCCCACTCTCTACCACTCCCCTCCTCTACCCTTCCTCCCATCGACTATTTTAAGAAGACTTTTTGTCATCAACCATAGTAATGACGACTCTTCGCCTGCGTGTCTTTTGAGAATTGAATGTGTAAGTAAGTCGTTTAAAGAACTCGCAGATGAAACACAAAGATTCTCCGTCTTTATGTCGACACGTCTGTTTTGGAGGTTCGGGGACGAGACCACACCGAAACTCCACTCCCTCCCGTGAATGAAAACACCTCGGATACAGATTTTGGAACTACACTAAACCACCGAAGGGAAATTACCGCGGTTTCGACTACAGTCGGACAGCTGTCCTCTATTGTACTGTCCACATACGAACCGTTAGTGGAAGCAAGTCCTAATCTGCGTCTTGGGACACGAGTCTATTCACACGTGTAATATTAATTTCAGTCTCTTTGGCCCTGAGTTGCTGTGACTCCTACTTCGTTTTTGAGGTATTTTTAATTGTCCGCACAACTTCAACTAAAAATATCAAAATTATTTTGACAGATCCTTTTGAAAAGACCTTAAATGGTAACTGTAAGTACGATCTTTGATACAGGGTCACACCGTCATTAATTTTGTTATTGAAGAAAAAAAAATTAAATAATACATTGAGAAACTTTGTGGTTTTCATTGTATACATTACGTAAACATTCAACACTTAATTTTATATTTTATTTGTGGGTACGTGGATGATAGATTAAATTCCTGACACACCTAAAGAATCCCGACGACAATGTTTCATGATGTCTGACCCGTCGAATTTTATGACTTTGTATAGAACGTCAGACCTCAAATCTTTAGGTTTTAGTTCCACAACCGTCCCAATCCAGGAGGATCCCCGACCGTGGGGTGAGGTCATGAGAACGGACCGTTTAGGGTACCTACCTCCTCGGACCACCCGACGTCAGGTACCCCAGCGGTTCTCAGGTTGTGCTGACTCGCTGAAGTGAAAGTGCAAAGTGAAAGTACGTAACCTCTTCCTTTACCGTTGGGTGAGGTCATAAGAACGGACCTCTCAGGGTCCCCGCCACCTCGGACCACCCGACGGTAGAGACCCAGCGTGTCTCAGTCTGTGCTGACTTCGTTGAATCGTCGTCGTCGTCGTCGTCCCCGACACTCCCTCTTAGACAAAGCATAGGGACCGCACCGAAGACTACTGAACGACCGTCAGAAATAGTAAGGGCCGAAAATCTGCGTAGCGGGGGCGAAAGTAGAAGTACACGGTAAGAGAAAGAACCAGGAGTGTACCAGTAGAAGAATATTCCTCTGGTCAGTATAACCTAAACCCTAGGTGGGATGAGGTCATACTGGACTAGAATTAGCCAATGTAGACGTTGTTGGGATAAAGGATTATGTCAGTGTAAGATTCTGTGACCCTCAAACCTAAAGTCGTATAAACCCCCACACCCCCCTTTCAGTAAGTTAGGTGACGTTTCCGATATGTCCTTGTAATGATTATAACAATATAGATAGAAGTACAAAGGCAGAGATAAAGTGAGAAGACATAGGAGGGGGCCTCTATTGTCTCTGTTGGTGCTAGGACTTAACATACAAACAGTAGTAAGAGAACGTAACATGACAAAATAATGTATTTATACGTATACTTGGTTACATAATAAATTAAAAGGAACAAAACATTGAATTGGAGGACATTGAACAAAAAAATTGTGTTCTAAATATTCTAAGTGTCTATAACAACACACGTCATTCTCAAATGTTTTAAGATGTCAGTGTTTTTAAACCTATAGGTTTAAAAAGTTTATAGTAGGACAATTACCAATAGTCCTAATAAAGGTCAAAAGACAAGAATCCTTTATTAGATGAGACTTATTAGGACATAAATAGTGAAACACACCCTCAAAGAGATCTGGTATATGGATCTCACTTTAGTGACCCAGTGTCTCAAACTCTTACAGGTTGAAAGGTTATATTCCGACGCGGATCCTAAAAGAAAGTATAAACACTGTTGTGAACCTTAACAGATAGAGAAATTAATAATGATTGGTCTACCAACATTTTATTATAGTGTAACCCCTGGATTTAATATAAAGAGAAACGTAAGGACAGAGAAAAAGACACTTTATGGACAAGTAGAGAAAACAGGTTTAAAAATAACATAAGCAACAGAAAAATGATTAAGAAATACACAAGATCTATGATTAAGAGATAGTCAACATCTCTTTTGTAGAAAAAGATTCAGTGTCGAACGGAGAAGTAAAAGGAATGAGAGGAACGAAACGACAGTAACAAAATGTGCCACGAATTCAATTACACTAGTGTAAAGTTCTAGAGTTTAGAGTAGAAAATACGACATGAAATCGTAAAAAAGACAGTGGAAAATTTTCGGAAAGGTCTTGGACCTAATATTCTATAAGATGATGTATACAAGATTTGTAAAATTGTAAACACGGAAGGTGTAAATTCAGAAATTAGGATGTCTATTAATAAAAACTCAAAACACCTCATCCTTAGGTCCCTCAAGGAGATATATCTATTAGTCATAAACACCACGGTAACCATTCATTAGGGTGATAATACCAAACGTGACACAGGAAAATTTAAGTATATAACTTCAGGATTTGGGGTTGTTGAGTTTTTCACTGGAATAAACCTCTATTCCGGAAATGTCTCCATTGGTCCAATTTTACTCCGGTAGTCCCACTCAGGGTAAGTTAGACTAACCACAGGGATATTTTCTCCCTCTAAGTCTCTGTCTCTGTGTATGTCTGTCTTGTGGTGCACTTGCACTTCTACCGTGTCAATGTTGTGGACGGGACCTTTCTCCGGATCTTGTCCCAGAAGGGAGTGTCGGGAGTCTTGTTTAGTTACGACGGTTGTCGAAGTAGAACCTGAAGGTGGAGGTCTCGACACTCTGTAAAGTCAACAAATTCAGTGGGGTAAACACTATGAAACATTACCGTCGGGATTGTCTAAACATGTAGGAGGGAAGGAGTACTTATATTGTAAATATATAGAGTATCTGGTTATAGGTTAAGTACCCTTTTATTAATAAGGAACTGTCTGGATGGTATGAGTGACCCAAGGTGACCTGAGGTCAAGGGGACCTTTCATGATAAACCTCTCACGATAACAATAGGAATCCTATTTGAGACTTAAGAAATTCCACCAAAAGTTCTGAGAAGAATTAGATACAAGGATGAAGACGGTACTCCGAATTGAGAGGAAGGAGTCGGGATTTTGAGAAACGGGGTCAGGGTGACTGTAGGAGTCGAGGATATTGGACAGCGAACCGGAAGACGGTGACGATAGAAATCATTGGAAGGAAGTTAGGGAGTGTGTAACGGACTAGGGATAAGTCCGAGGTTACAAGTTTTTAATCACACGAAAGACATGGAGTGCGATTGACGTGCAGACAGTGACAGTAACATACAGGTCGTGAAACGTGTACGACACCTCCGCGAGTCCTTTCTTTCTTACCTCACCTGTATGAAGTCTTCGTCTTTAGGTTCGTGTTTCTTCATTGAACGGACTAATCTCACCGTTTACGTACACTGTTTTGGTGTAGATAGACTGGTTTTTTGGGTATGAGAATGGTTGTGAAGCATAACGGAGACCCAAGTTATTCTGTATTTCACGACAGGAAATACCTCAAACAACGACGATTCGGATGGTGGTCTTCCCGTCTACGGACGTAACAAAAAGAAAACCATGTTCTTCAAAACGTTATTAGGTAGATGTGAGAAAGTGTTCTAGGTTCTGGGTGTTGCGGTGATAAGATCGTGACTACGAAAACAATTACGAAGTTCTGTCCGTTTTACCTTTTAGATCCACCAACTTTTCTTCCTTTTTCAACCTTCCTTTGTTCTCTTTCTATTATACATGACTAAAAGACGGGAAACGGGTCGTGACACTACTCAAGAAGTCACATGTGTAGTTATAATGGTCCACCAAAAAGATAGGAGTAACGTATCTCCTCTCTACTCCTTTGATTTCGGGTCTGTTTTTATTTAAGAAACGGGTTCTAGTGTGTGGACACGACTTTCACTGCACGTTTGGTTTGGTATTTTATGAGTCGTTAAAGACGAAGTAAGTCCCTATCCCCCGGTCACGTCTAGGAGGATTTAGAGGATAGGTAGGGGTGTAGAGGGGTAATCGGACCTGGGACGATAACCGATGAGGGTGACCTCGAGACCCACGGATAGTGGTAAGTGATAAATAAGATGTGTAAATGATCTGAGTTTCACTCGTTACACAATACGATTGTTTAAAACTTTACATCCCTAGTCCATCGAGGACAAAGACGGGAGTTCCTCGAATTTTTAGATCTGACCGTACGATCAAGAACAATTACTGGGGGACAAAAAAGGGGAGAAGAAAGGTAAAGTAGAAGTAGGAAAAGGTTCTAAGGTAATCGGTACAAGTGTATAAAGAAGGACAGAATAGACTGAAGTTATAAAGTATATCTATAGATCCTAGGTTGATTCTTCGTTTAAATTAGGTGGGTCATTGAATAATAAAAATTCACCGGGGACTCGTCCACTCTGTGTTCTGTATGTCACAAACTGTTTTCACTTCACTGTCCTGTTCAAACGTGGTCCTCTCTCTTACCTGGTCTGTGTCGTAGTGTCTTTAAGGACTTCTGTGACCCCAAGTGTCTGTCCCCGGTGTTTCCTTCTAACAAAACGTTTCTTTGACGGTGGAAGTGAAAAAAGACGTACGAATGTATACTTTTCTGTATCTTAAATGTCGATAACTCCTGACTGACACAGAGTTACGATTTGCGAAATGTATATATAATTTAATTGAAAAGGTTCTTGAGATAAATTTTTTCCGTTTTGGTACTGGGAGTGAAACGTGTCTCCATTAACTCCGTGTCTTTCTAATTCCTCAATTTGACGAATTGTGTCTCTTACTTAAGTCATGGTCCAGACGAGTTGAGGAACTAGGATTGAGGACCGGGTTGACGGAGTGACCGTCGATTCTGTGGGGACGTGCGACACCAAACTGTACGTTCCAAAGGGTTATAACCGTCGACAGTGTCTTACAGGAAAACACCGATTCACCAATAGTCCCCAGTAGCACTGAGAAATAGACGTAAGTTATGAACAGATGCTAAAAGAGTACCTAAAATGAAGTCACTTCAAAGTTTTGTGGCTGTAGGTTTGGGTCTCGTTTAGACTTTGGTGGTGTTTCTAGTACTCTGGTAGGAACGGTTTCATTTCTTTTAGGGGGAAATTTTTTTGTAATTTTTACTCAGGGAACGACCTTCTTCCTTTATAACTATCTAAGTGATAAGGGGGTTGAACCGTGTTTCCTCTTTAACGGAAGAGACTTTCTACCTCGGTAGAGTCCCTACATTTTTTTTTATAGGTTTTCGACTTGAGCTTATCCTGACGGACGAAGTCGTACGTCGGTCACGGTAGAGCTTTAAAGAGTTAGTAAAATCGAAACTTAACACATAAATTCACTTCAGGTTACTCTGTTACCTCGCACGTGGGGGTCGACTCTGGAGGTTTAGGACATGTATAAGTGGAGGGGTCCTACCCGGAGGGACCCTACCCAAGAACCGGTGGGTCAGGGGACAGGGTCTGGAGTCGGTCGGAGGTAGCTGTGGGAGTGTACCATTGACGACGGTAAGAAGTGGCTCCTTCCCCGATCGGTGCTCTAACCCATCCCACCCGTATTCCCGGTGAGAAGTGGTTCCTTCTCCGGACCGGTACTCGAACCCATCCATCCCACCCCTATTCCGTAGAACCCCGGTTCGTACCGACGACATGAGGGTGAGGTCCACTCGAATAGACCCGACCCCGTCCCGTCCGAAGAGTGGGGGAGTAGGTCCATGACTCGTGTAGACCCGTGTCTCCAAATTCTAGAAGTGTACGAGTCACCGAGTTAGCACAGGTTGGGAACACTGGGGTACTTGACGTTGGGTGGTCCGAGGAGACAGGTACTCTAAAGGGTCCATTCTTAGGACCTCACCCAACGGTAAAGGAGTCCCCAGAGGGTAGATGATACTTGACTCCGTCATCCGGGTACCTTTATCCCTCGGTGGACCGAACTAGGGAGACCGGGTTCGGGGTATGTCTGTCACGTGTACCCAGGGATCCAACTACCCTCTTCCTTGGGTCATCGGTAGTCCGAGTTCGTTTAAGTGTGTGTGGAGGTTCTGGGAACTCATGGACACTCCCAAAACATAACTGGGGACAAGGGACTCCCGGGGAGTCTTTCAAGGTGAGACCCCTTAAAAGAGAGGTTCAGAAAGAGTAAGACAGAACTCAAACAGAGAATGGTCGATCTCCGTCGGAACTTTCTGTTCGGTGTTTTGTCTTTAACACATTAAAACCACTGAGACGTGGGTTCACTTTACACTATAAACGTAAACTTAACCGTAACGTGTTATATCTTTCCTTGTTCTTTTAAGTAGGATCATTAGATTGTAAAATTAAAGATAAAAAAATCTTGTAGTTCATCGTTTATTTGTTGTGGTACTGTTGAGGTCTCTCTCTGGTTTTTTCCCTTTTTTAAATATAACATCATAAAAATTCACATGAAAAGGGGATGAAAAATATAAAGAAAGAGTCGAAGGTGTGTAGTTTGTGACCTAGGTTCAAAAGACCCAAGGAGATCCGATGTTGTATGTTAGTTATTTGTAAACCATTCACTTACTTATTTAAAGATATTGTTAAAAGGGAATACCGTAATTTTTGAGAGATGGACGATTTCACTGTCACTCCGACACAGGAAACATAAAAACATAAAGGGATTTTGAGTCGTATTAAGGAAACAACTACTAGTAATATCACATAACTTAGTGGTGTATATGAAAATAAAAGGGAACAGAGTCATTGACATAGAGACATCTGTAACACTTCACCTCTAGTTTTAATATCCGAATTATTTATTTTTGTTTTTTATGAGAGCTTAATAGGTTGTGTGTTCTGTCTTTTTTTTAACTCTCCTTTTTCAACAAGAGTCTACCTTAACACGTTGAGTAATCGGTAGAAAAGGTGTTGAACGAGGGTTGGGTCCGTTTCGACTCCGTAGTTAGAGTAAAAGATTTGCGGTCAATCTTGAATACGATTGTACCAATTTCAACAAAGAGGAGGATAGTATTTTTAAAAAATTTAGTTTAACTTTCAACTTTTGAGACGCACCAGTATTTAAAAAAAAATCAAGTTTTTTAGAACCGAGAGTCTACACTGAAGAGACTGTTATTCTACGAGAGTAGAACACTTTCACAGACGGTCTTGGTCAATAGTGATTGGTCTCCCTTGTTACAACGACAGTCTTGCGACACAGGAACTGTTTGTCTTTGAATCGAAAAGGTGTGTACAACCCTCAAACAGGAACGTGTAGTAGGATTAACTCTTATTTAGAAATAAGAGTTGTCCTGTTAGTAGTCTGTCTTTACAGAGGGAAAGGTCTCCCCTTTGTAAAGAGAATGTGTAACTTATGGAAGACGTAGAGACGGTGTCGACTACCAGATTCGTGTTGACTTAATCCGACCCTGAAACAGAGTTTTACACTTGTAAGAGGACTATAGTGACAAGAAAATTTATTAGGGTTCATGGGTCACCCAGTTGTAACATCGGTAAACACTACAGGGGAGAGAGGGATGAGGTTGTTACCGAGTTGTACGGTTGAATCAGTAGTTAAACGACTAATAGAACTTTTTCAGTGACCTGGGAAGACTAGAAGTCTACAAAGTAGATATGTGACCTCTCGTTCTCCGTTCCCTCTCTCTTTCTCTGTACCGTCCCGATCAGAAATCCTAAGATACAACAACAAATCAATGAGTCAATACAAGTTGAGAAAACGCTGGGGTACCTGACATCGGACGGTCCGAGGAGACAGGTACCCTAAAGGGTCCGTTTTTAGGACCTCACTCAACGGTAAAGGAAGAGTTCCCCTAGAAGAACTGAGTCCCTAGTTTGGGTGTAGAGGACGTAATGTCCACCTAAGAAATGGTGACTCGGTGGACCTTTCGGGATCCTAAGACCTAATCAAGAGGTCTTTTTGCCTTATTTATTCCATACACACACGAACACACGTGTAAACTCTAACACGTATATATGTAATGTTTATATGTGTTGTGAGTATAAGTATATATGTAGCACATATTTTATATATAATGTATACATATGAATTATATGATGTACTCATAAGTCGGGTGTCCGTCTGAGTCGTCTTGGTACGAGGTCAAGCTCAGGTTTCCATCTGTCGACCTCTTAAGGGAGAGAGAACCCCTCCGGACGGAAAAACAAGATAAGTCCACAAGTTACATATATGTGTATGTGTATGTCGGATCACCGAGAGAAAGAGACACCTTGGATTATGTTTTAGGATTAGGATGAGAAACTGGAGATGTGTTCTTGTTGGTAAGGTATATGGTCCACCCACCAGTCCCGTGCTCGTGGACCTATCGTGAGGTGTTTTCTTATACTTAGTGGGTCCCTTGATCTCCTGTCTTAATTTTTTGATTGTCCTTTCGGTAAACATTTCTGATCCACTTACATCACCCTAATCACCTTTACTCGAGTGACCTGTACGTTCACGGATCCTGAGTAGGGTGTATCAGGTACCCTTTCACATACGGCCCTCGGTCGGACTCCTTAGGGCGGACACTGTTCCAGTACTGTTTCCTTCGGACTGTTTTGCGTTCCTGCACTAATCCGAAGTCCCCAAGGGGGACCTTAAAGGACTCGTAGGTGGGAGGTTTTTTATTCTTAGACGGACGAGAAGGTGAGAAGACTACAAGAGACCCTTTTCAGTTTAGTCCCGAAATCAGAAGACGTAAACTTTCCCTACAAAGTCGAGTTTGGGGCAGACTATCGAGAGATCGAACGGATTGTCTAAGGGGGCTGGAGAATGTCGAACACTTAACGAACGTCGGGGGTTGGCGTTCTCCGTGCTTCGAATTTTCGTAGAATTTCTATGTTTCGGAAAAGATTTCTCGATTTTTAGTACAACCACTGTCCTAAAGTGACAACTGAGTTACTAACGACGGTCCGGAGGTATAAGAAATAGAAAATCCGTGGACCCTCCTACAATTAGTTACATTTGCCCTATACCTTTTTCTATATATCATCAAAACTATAATCGTTGTAATCTTAAAACTCAATTAATGAAAAGAAAACAACATTTAGTGACATGAGGAAAATGAACAATATTTAACGACATAGAAACGATACATTCTTTCATTGGAATAAATCACGAAAGACTCTCACAGTGGTCTGAAGCCCTTCTAGTTGTATTTATTCAGAAGGCCAACTGTTTGGGAATAGTCTTTTTTCCGACATTTTACAATTAACCGGGAAAACCCGCTTTCTACTACATTTAATGGATTCTGAACGCATATGTTGATCCATACGTCTCTCTTTTCGGACCAAAACTATTCGCAGATCCGACGATCGCGACGTATTGATACACAATGGGTAACTAGAGATACA
This sequence comes from Capra ibex, assembly GCA_006410555.1. Classification (NCBI taxonomy): domain Eukaryota; kingdom Metazoa; phylum Chordata; class Mammalia; order Artiodactyla; family Bovidae; genus Capra; species Capra ibex. Next base: position 35,056,128 of record SJYO01007492.1, on the reverse strand, counting down.
TATTAGTTTTTCATATTTTCCGGAAGACTTGTTATCTCCTACCCGTTCAGTGACCTGACCAAAGGGGGCACAGAGGAGAGATTAAAGACCGACTTAAGGATAGACCCCGCACCTCCGAGTGGTACAGATGAATGAACAGGATCGAAAATTCTAGGTGCGCTCCCCCTCGGGTTCCGTCCCGTGGGGGGCTATAAATTCTCCTGCGGCCGTCGGATTGCATCTACCACGTTCGAGGAACAGACCTTGAAATAACCGAAGGGTGTATTTGGTTCAATAAGTCGGAAGAAAGAGGTGAATTAAAAGGATGATGTGATAAAGAAGTATTAGATTAGAGTATAATTATTTATTTATTCAAAAGGAGCGACTGAGGCAGATGGGAAGTTTAAGGGACCTAGGTGACCCCGACCTGGGGCCGTTCACATGAGGTCAAGGGGAACCGAAGACTAGACTCAGGTGACTATCGAGGTAGTCTTGTCCGGGTAGTTTTGTCCTTAGACGATCTCTTCTAAGATCGTTCCTGTCTGTGTAGGACGATTAAGATGGTGACCGAATGAGTAAATAAGTTGTTTGTAAATAAACTAATCGAACTTGTTTCAAGACCTACGTTACTAAAATCCGAAAGACCTCACTCAAACGGTAGTGCAATATGTCGATTTTGAATTCACCTGTTCTCTGGAAACTATCTTGGCCGTACTATTAGTGGTGGGTTTATATTATGCAGTTCTTCTTTCTCTTCAACTCGAGTATTAAGTGTGGTGTAGACGTCCAATAGACTCTTAAATTGGTGTAGTCCCACACCATATCTTTTGTGTGACCCATTCGGTACGACGGTGACTTTCGGACTTCCACGAACCTTACACTTTACTTTGTGACGAGATCCTAATCTGACCGGTAGTGACACAGTAACACGGAAGTTGAACGGTTCTTTAGAGGAGTTCACCAGTCAGATCGACAAACCAGTCCTTCCGGACTCCGACTGGGTAGATTGATTTTGAATTAATGGAGAGGGAGTATACATCTAAGATGATCAAAGTCTATGTAATTTAAGTCTATGGTCAAGTCAAGTCAAGTCAGTGAGTCAGTACAGGTTGAGAAACGCTGGAATACTTGACATCGTGCGGTCCGGAGGGACAGGTAGTGGTTGGGGACCTCGAATGAGTTTGAGTACAGGTGACTCAGTCACTACGGTAGGTTGGTAGAGTAGGAGACAACAGGGGAAGAGGAAGACGGAAGTAAGAAAGGGTCGTAGTCCCAGAAAAGTTTACTCAGTCAAGAAGTGTAGTCGACCGGTTTCATGACCTCAAAGTCGAAGTTGTAGTCAGGAAGGTTTCTAATAAGTCCTGACTAGAGGAAATACTACCTGACCAAACTAGAGGAACGTCAGGTTCCCTGAGAGTTTTCAGAAGAGGTTGTGGTGTCAAGTTTTCGTAGTTAAGAAGCCGTGAGTCAAAAGAAATATCAGGTTGAGAGTGTAGGTATGACCTTTTTGGTATCGAAACTGATCTGCCTGTAAACAACCGTTTCATTACAGAGACGACAGATCCAACCAGTATTGAAAAGAAGGTTCCTCATTCGTAGAAAATTAAAGTACCGACGTCAGTGATAGACGTCACTAAAACCTCGGGGCTTTTATTTCAGCGAGTGACAAAGGTAACAAAAGGGTAGATAAACGGTACTTCACTACCCTGGTCACGGTACTAGAATCAAAAGACTTACGACTCAAAATTCCGTCGGAAAAGTGAGAGGAGAAAGTGAAAGTAGTTCTCCGAGAAATCAAGAAGCGAAAGACGGTACTCATACCGTAGTAGACGTTTAGACTCCAATAACTATAAAGAGGACCGTTAGAACTAAAGTAGAACACGAAGTAGGTCAGGTCGTAAAGAGTACTATATGAGACGTATATTCAATTTATTCGTCCCACTGTTATATGTCGGAACTGTTATATTTGCATCTGTATCTGATATGGTTTTCACGTACTACATTAGGTTCTGATACACGGTCTTCTTCCTTTTTTTGACTCTTCTTTAATGAAGTAGTCTTAATTTTCGAACTGGAATTTTATTCGTTTATAAATATTTTATTTTTCTCCGTTACTATAGACAATTTGGATCAACTAAAGTTCATGTCAGTAATATATAAATATGAGTTTTCGTTACCTTTTGAAAACAGAGTGTGTGTAGTAATCAAGTAACTAAAGTAAGAGGGTTTGACCATAAAACTTTGATTAAATCTTCTACATACACACAGATACCAATAGGGGATAAATTGAATTGTCTGGTCTGTAATTACTGAAGGAGAAGGATTGTCATCTGAGATGTTTCCGAATGTATTTATCGGACTTTTGATGAAGAGATTAGTAGGAGACGGAGAGTGGAATTAGTGGGACCGATAAAAAGGACGGAATCCCACACACATGAGAACAAGAGAGGTAGGTCTTATTAAACGGGTGTCTACTGGTGAATCGATTGAGGAAAAGGTTGTAGTACAGAAACAAGTTTAGAGTGGTAGAGTTACTCCGGACAAGGGATCAATACGGTATTTCACTTCGTGGTGGGGTGGTATGGAGTGGTCGTGGGACGTACCTAGTCCGGGAGAGGGAGGGAGAATGAGACACGAGGAAAAAGAGAAAAGGTATCACAAAAGATGGACGATTGTTTTATATACTAAAGGAATAAAGAATATTGTAAACACGATAGAGGAGAAGATCTTACTGTAGAGGTACTTACGGAATCACAGGGTACCGCCGTCATTGTTTGATGGTGTCTGAACCACCGAATTCGTTGTGTTTACACGAGAGAATGCCAAGACCTCCAGTCTTCAGGTTTCAGTCAAAGGTGTCCGAAGGTAATTCCACAGTCGTCCCTCCGAGACTACCTTCCTAGGTAGAGAAAGAGAAAAAGTGGAAAATCTTCGGTAGGAGTAAAGAACTGAACACCCGGGAAGGATATTGAAGTTTCGTACGATGAGGTTAGAGATAGGAGAGGAAATGACTTACTTTTAGAGACAGAGGGAGAACATTTCTGTGAAGATTAGTGTAAATCTCCGAGTGTTTCCAATTAAGTCCGATTGAAGCGTAGACTTCCAGGAACCGAATTAGGATGGTCGTTTCTGGGAAACGGTGTTTTTCATTGTATAAGTGTCCGAGGACCCTGGTACTACAGTTGATAAAACCACCCGTAAAGAGTCGGATGGAGTTACTCTTATCCTTACAACAGACGAGACAAGGGAGTCCAATAGAGTTGGGTTTGGACCTTGTGTCATTCCTGAGTTATTTACAGTTAATCGTTTCAATTTGACATATTCCATTTTAGTATGTTTATCAAATTTTGTAAATCAACTCTTAAACTTACATATTATAGACTAGAACTCTACACCAAAAACGACAACACGAGTCAGCCCAGGTTGAGAGACACTGAGATATCTGACATCAGGTGGTCCGAGTCACCCTAGGGAAGACGACACTCTAAAGGGTCCGTTCTTATGTCCTCACCCAACGGTAAAGGGAGAGGTCCCCTAGAAGGGTTGGGTCCCTACCTTCGAGGCAGGGAACGTAGAGGACGTAAACGTCCACCTAAGAAATGGTGACGTGGTGGACCATTCGTGGAGTATTACACTATTTTCGTAGGTTTCTTCGGTCTGACGGATCACAATGAGTGTATTAGAAATTGGAGGTAGCGTAGAATCTTGTAAAGAAAAACACTTTATTTACTTAAGAGATAACTTAACTTAACGGGGACTTAATCTGACTTTATACTGGAGAGAAAACAAAGAAAAGAAAAATTTTTTAATAAGGTGAAAAAACAAAACAAATACACGATATGTTAAGAGACACGTCCTGACGAAGAGTCCCACGTATGTAAGTCTTAATGATTAAGTATTACGAATTGATCGGTAATCAGTTGTCAATAACTTACTGTATAATGAGAACCGTACGAGAATTTTACAAACAATGGAGTGTCGTTCCTTAATATTGAGGTCTATTGTTGGGTATTATAACTGTGAGTTTTTACATATAAAATAGTGAACTAATAAACTCTAAGTATTTTGAACACCTTTATTAGTCTTCGTCACCAGTGAGAGTCAGTTTTTGATAGAATAGAAATTAGGTGGAACAATTCGTTAACTAGTTCGATACCTATATTCGAAATAGATAAATAAGTAAACAGAACGAGGTGTTTTTTAGACTCATACCGAATATCAAACTTATTTTGTCTACCAATTAAAAATAAAATAGAAAATTAAAGAAAAATAACTTCATGTCAACTATATGTTATAATTTATTCAATGTCCACATGTTATATCACTGAGTGTTGAAAATTTCTAATATAAGGTAAATTTGAACAATATTTTATAACCGATATGACGGACACAATATATTATATAGGACATCGGGTAAAATATAGATTATCAAACAATTTAATTTTTACGTTTAAGTCTTAATTATTAATCCTGACCCGTTTTATGGTTATTCTCTCATCTGTATTTATGGTTCTTTTGAATTTATACGTCAAATAGTCGTAATATCTTAATGACGTAAACTCAGAGTATAAACCTACATTCGAAGAATCATTCTTGGTACATCTTCTTCAGTACATCAACGAAGTCTGTTTCTTTCTTCCCTCTTTACAGTCAAGAAACCCCACCCTCACCCCCCTAACGAGGATCGTACACTTACTCTCTCTAGTACTACCCTCTACGTATTATACTACAGTGTACTTCACACGTTTATACTGATTCTTGTGAGTTTAGTATTTCTAGACCGAGACTTTTGACCGGGGTGATGAATTAGAGACATTCGGAGTCAAAAGAGTAGACAATTATCTATAAAATTCATGGATGGATTATTGTAATAACATTTCTAATTTAATACGAACATACGATTCGTTAAATTGTACCTATCGTTATAGATGAACTTTCCTGACGACATGTCTTATTCATTACATTCACTACGTTTCACTACGTAATAACAGTCTGTCTCGTTGTCTGCGACACGGTTTCCAAGTTCGTTACATCCGATGATAATTGTAGGTGGTCGTAAAATGTAGATTCTGTTTACAGGATGGACCTTGGATTGACCTTCGACTTTCAATTTACACTCCGAGATCACATGACAAAATATATTTATTGTTACCGTACCTTAATTAAACTACTAAAGGATTACATAACGGTAGAAACGATAAGTCAAGTCAAGTCAACGCAGAGTCAACACAGACTGAGTCAACACAGACTGAGACATTGGGCTACCTGACGTCGTGTGGTTCGAAGGGACAGGTAGTGGTTGAGGACCTCGAACGAGTTTGAGTACAGGTAACTCAGCCACTACGATAGGTTGGTAGAGTAAGAGACAGTAGGGGAAGAGGAGGACGGAAGTTAGAAAGGGTCGTAGTCCCAGAAAAGGTTACTCAGTCAGGAAGCATGGTCCACCGGTTCATAACCTCAATGTCGAAATCGTAGTCAGGAAAGTTACTAATAAATCCTGACTAGAGGAAATTCTACCTGACCAACCTAGAGGAACGTTAGGTTCCCTGAGAGTTCTCAGAAGAGGTTGTGGTGTCAAGTTTTCGTAGTTAAGAAACCACTAGTCGAAAGACATATCAGGTTGAGAGAGTAAGAATCTACTGATGTCCTTTTTGGTATCGAAACTGATCTACCTGAAAACAACCGCTTCATCATAGAGACGAAAAATTATACGACAGATCCAATCAGTATCGAAAAGAAAGTTCCTCGTTCGTAGAAAATTAGAGTACCGACGTCAGTGGTATACGTCACTAAACCCTCTTTTTTTTTTTTTAAAGGAGTGACAAAGGTAACTAAGGGGTAGATAAACGGTACTTCACTACCCTGACTTACTGTACTAGAATCAAAAAACTTACAACTCAAAATTCGGTTGAAAAAGTGAGAGGAGAAAATGAAAGTAGTAGAAACTAAAGACGGTATTCCCATCACAGTATACCCATAGACTCCAATAACTATAAAGAAGGCCATTAAAACTAAGATCAAACACGAAGTAGGTTGGGTCGAAAAGAGTACTACATGAGACGTATATTCAATTTATTCGTCCCACTGTTATATGTCCGAACTACATGAGGAAAGGGTTAAACCTTGGTCAGACAATAAGGTACAGGTCAAGATTGACAACGAAGAACTGGACAGGGGAACATTAGTTGTTTTCTTAGACTTTAAACGACGTTTATTACCATTATAGACTTTAATAACTCACGGACGGTATGTCGGTCGGTAACAAGGGTCATTAAGTGTGTCTGATATAGTAACTTAAGAGTGACGTTTATGATAGGACAAGAAGTAACGTGTCTATTTCTTTGATTTCAAGGTCCTCAGATCCATCGAACGGATTGATACGGGTCGTTCCTTCATTGACTATTGAGATCAAGAGAGGTTTAAACTAACTTAGGGGTAGAATATTATTGTGATCTGACCTTTCAAGTTAATATCTTGGAACTTACATTGAGTAAAATTTCTACCTCTTTGTTCAGGGTGTTCTGTGACGTCTGAACAGGTTTTAAGAGTCCATTAATAGTGTTTTGATTGTATTCAAGAAATGAGACATCCCCTCTCACCCTTTCCACATTGGCTATTGAGACAGTCCCTCTCCACACCAACCACTCACGTAAGTTTACATACTACTCGAGTCATGACGAGACAATGTTGTATGTAAACTGGGAGTTTTTTTTTTTTTTTTTAACCACTGTTTTTAAGTAATTTTAATTAGTTACAAACTAATTCAGACTACTAAGACAGGATCACCGGGTAAACTAGAGGAGTAATCCGTCCTGGTGACAGAATAAGAGAGGTGTTTTACTCATTACTTCGCGTCACAACTAGTAGACTCGTGTCATTTGGTCCGGGGACAAAACGATGAAACAAAACTTGACGAGTCGTTAATTGTTGTACTGATTAGAGTAAGTTACCCTCGAGAGAAAATAAAGAGACAGACAGTGGTCTGTAGATCATTGGCAAGAGTATCTCATAGTATACGAAACGTCTAAGAATGATAACAGACAAAAGTACGACCAAAAGTATTCATTTGAAATCCACCAGTAGACACACGAAACTGAAAGTTTTCATTAGTTGTAAAAACTCGTAAAAGATACGAAGGTTCTTAAAAGAATTCATGAAATAAACATAATTGGAGTGATTGTGTAAACAGTGGGACGAATAAATTGAATATACGTCTCATGTAGTACTCTTTGCGACCTGACCTTCTTTGTGTTCGACCTTAGTTCTAACGACCCTCTTTATAGTTATTGGAGTCTATACGTCTACTGTAGTGGGAATACCATCTTTCACTTCTCCTTGATTTTTCGGAGAACTACTTTCACTTTCTCCTCTCACTTTTTCAACCGAATTTCGAGTTGTAAGTCTTTTGCTTCTAGTACCGTAGACCAGGGTAGTGAAGTACCCTTTATCTACCCCTTTGTCACTTTTGACACAGTCTGAAATAAAACCCCCCGAGGTCTTAGTGACGTCTACCACTGACGTCGGTACTTTAATTTTCTGCGAATGAGGAACCTTCTTTTCAATACTGGTTGGATCTATC
>SJYO01007492.1:34909892-35048557 GCA_006410555.1 Capra ibex | reverse complement strand
CTCTGTAATGAAACGGCTGATTCCAGGCAGATCAGTTCCGATACCAAAAAGGACACCAGTACATACCTACACTCTCAACCTGACACTTCTTCCGACTCACGACTTCTTAACTACGAAAACTTGACACCACAACCTCTTCTGAGAAGTCTCAGGGAGTCTGACGTTCCTCTAGGTTGGTCAGGTAAGACTTCCTCTAGTCGGGACCCACAAGAAACCTTCCTTACTACNAGATCAGTTCCGATACCAAAAAGGACACCAGTACATACCTACACTCTCAACCTGACACTTCTTCCGACTCACGGCTTCTTAACTACGAAAACTTGACACCACAACCTCTTCTGAGAAGTCTCAGGGAGCCTGACGTTCCTCTAGGTTGGTCAGGTAAGACTTCCTCTAGTCGGGACCCACAAGAAACCTTCCTTACTACTATTTCGACTTTGAGGTTATGAAACCGGTGGAGTACACTTCTCAACTGAGTAACCTTTTCTGAGACTACGACCCTCCCTAACCCCCGTCCTCCTCTTCCCCTGCTGTCTCCTACTCTACCGACCTACCGTAGTAACTGAGCTACCTGCACTCAGACTCACTTGAGGTCCTCAACCACTACCTGTCCCTCCGGACCGCACGACGTCAAGTACCCCAGTGTTTCTCAGCCTGTGCTGACTCGCTGACTTGACTTGACTTGTGTAAAATAGGAGTCCTGTCATGATACTCCGTCCATGAGAATGATAGGGTTAAAACCTCTACTCCGTTGTAGGTTTCTCCTATTTCTTACACAGGTCCTATTCCTATTCCTTACACGGGTCCCAAAGTCACAATCATCCCCCATCCGACTCTCTGTTTGAGTTCGTCATTACTAGGTCTCAGGCGTGAGACTTAGTTTGAAACGACTGATTGGGGTGTCGTTTCTACGGTTTTTCTTTGACCTTATATAATAATGTCAGTAAAACAAGATGTTTTTGACTTCACTAGTTTTCTCCTTTTCCGTTATACATTCGTACCTCGAGAAGAGTGACTTCTTAGACATGTAACGGATACGGGACTTTCCGTCTGAGTAGACGGCTCTCGTGGACTCACGACACGATCTGTACCCCGTGTTAGAACAGGAGAATATTGACTCCTCAGGTGTTCGATCTTGTGACGAAGTACGAGTGAGTCCAAAATTGGGGTGTGTGTCGTTGGTACGAGAGTAGGAGGGATTATTTTGGTTGTTCCCTAGTTACGATTTTATTATATACCAGTCCTTCTTATTCTTAATTTCCTAGATCGTTTTGAACCTCGTGTTAATGACGTACAAAAATAGGTAAAATACTATACATTGTGGAATACTCAAGTATCATAAAAGAGTGTAATGTTAAAATTACTAAAGCATATCTTTTACATATAAATATTATATACATAAATATAAATTATCTGAAATATATAAACGTTGTAAAGAGTGTAGTGTTTGTGAAATTTTTAATAAAAGTAAAGAAAATTTTAATTGGATAAAGGTCAAATTTTACCTGAAGTATCAAAAGGTATGAAAACTTTTGATTTTTTTATATATGGTCTGTATAAGATAACGTTAAAAGAGGAAATACCAAAGACTTCAAGTAAAGTGTTGGCTTCAAGAATACCTATAGTAAACACTATCTCCTAGTCCGTCGAACTATAGGTAAAATCTCAAGTAAACAGAGGGAAGCTGAGTTAAGGATATGGCAAGTAACTCCAAATTCTATTCGTCTTGCGATTAATAATCTCTTTACGTTTGGTTTTGATGTTACTCCATAGTGGAGTATGGTCAGTCTTACTGGTAGTTGTTTTTCGGATGTTTATTTTTTACGACCGCTTACATGTCCTTTTTTCCCTTGGGAGAATGTAACAACCACCATTATATTTAACCACGTCGGTGATACCTTTGGTCATACTTTCAAGGAATTTTTTGACTTTTATCTCAATGGTATACTAGATCGTTAAGGTGAGAACCCGTTTGTAGACCTTTTTTCATTTACAGATTAAGTTTTTCTATGTATAAGTATCGTTCATGATAAATATAATCGGTTCTGTACCCTCGTTGGATTTACAAGTAGTTGTCAACTTGTCTATTTCTACACCATATATGTATGTTATTTTATAATGAGTTGGTATTGTTTCTTACTTTATTACGTCGTTTTACCCTCCTAAATCTCGAATAGTATAATTCACTCTGTCTCTTTCTGTTTATAGTATACGATAGTGAATATACATCTTGATTTTTTACTATGTTTACTTGAATGAATGTTTTGTCTTTGTCTGAGTGTCTGAATCTTTTGAATACCAATGGTTAGTCCCTTCCCCCACCCCTTCCCTGTTTAATCCTCAGACCTCACTCGTCTATGTTTGATCATATATATTTTATTTGTTTCAGAATGAGGTATCGTGTCTCTAGACGTAAGATATGGGTATCTACCTTTTTTTTTCACTTTTTCTTTTGTATATGTACGTATATACACACACACACATACACATATTTTGACTTAGTGAAACGACATGTGGACTTTGATTATGTTGTGACATTTAGTTGATATGAAGTTAAAAATTTTATTTACTTATTTTACTTTAAAATTCGAATTTTTTTCTATTCGTCGTGTGTAGAGAGACTTCGACATAATGTGTGATTCTCGTGTCCAGGACCGTGGTTGTAAGAACAAAGTTGAGGTAGAAGTAGTACATAATCAATACTTTAAGTCACTCCATGAACTAGGGAGACACGGAACTAAAGGACGTTTAACCCCTATTGTCACGGTGGTGATCAAGATTATAAGAAGTTGTACGTGGTCCTACCCTCTAGACCAAGGAATTTTGTGACTTTATAAAAATACGGTCATCTATTGAACGACGGTAGAGTTCGTAGTGTCACGGGTGAGTATGTCGGAGGTGGGTCCGGAGTGGGGGACACACCGGAGATACAGTCTTTGTAATTTAAATTTGTAACTTTTAGATCACGAGACTTTTCGTCTTTAGACTTTTGGGACTAGGTCGAGACATGGGGTTTAAGTAAGGTCACCCGGTCTATGGTTCGGAATATCCACCGATTTACGAAATATAATGAAGATTGATGGAGTAGTTCAACAATGTTCGTCGTTTATTTAAAGTGTGTAATATTCTTTACGAGCTCTTTTGAAATAATAATGAGACTAGTTTTGATAACTCATTATTATATATCACTGTTGATAGTCAAGTCAAGTCAAGTCAAGTCAAGTCAGCGAGTCAGCACAGGCTGAGAAACGCTGGGGTACTTAGCGACGTGTGGTCCGGAGGGACAGGTAGTGGTTGAGGGTCTCAAGTGTGTCTGAGTGTAGGCAGATATACGTGGTGAATTTTTTACAATGACCATCATAAAGGAATGAATAGTGTATCGGAGTTAAGAATTCCGATAAACTTTCTGTTTCGTTCACGAAGAGTCTGAATACTTTTAGTTCGTCACTCTTCTTAGGGAGACTCTTTTCGAGTCGACATTTATGTACACGAATAATTATAATTATTATGTTTTGTTTATCGAAAAGAATTTTTATGTCTATACTTCCCCAATTCTCCTATAGGTTATTGTTGACTACGACGATAGAAAGATTATATTATCCTTGAAAAGATTGTATTAGTTACGAATAAATTTCACAGAAAAGAAATCTCAGGTTATGTTTGAATTACTTTTTCATTCTTGAGAATTTGTCGTAAGTCAAGTCAAGTCAAGTCAGCGAGTCAGCACAGGCTGAAAAACACTGGGGTACTTAGCGTCGTGTGGTCTGGAGGGACAGGTAGTGGTTGAGGGCCTCAAGTGCGTTTGAGTGCAGGTAGCTCAGTCACTGCGGTAGGTCGGTAGAGTAGGAGACAGCAGGGGAAGAGGAGGACGGGGGTTAGGGAGGGTTGTAGTCTCAGAAAAGGTTACTCAGTTGAGAAGTGTACTCCACCGGTTTCATGACCTCAAAGTCGAAATCGTAGTAAGAAAGGTTTCTTGTGGGTCCCGACTAGAGGAAGTCTTACCTGACCAACCTAGAGGAACGTCAGGTTCCCTGAGACTTCTCAGAAGAGGTTGTGGTGTCAAGTTTTCGTAGTTAAGAAGTCGTGAGTCGAAAGAAGTGTCAGGTTGAGAGTGTAGGTATGTACTGATGACCTTTTTGGTATCGGAACTGATCTGCCTGGAAACAACCGTTTCATTACAGAGACAAAAAGTTATACGATAGATCCAACCAGTATTGAAAAGAAGTATTGAAGAAGATTCATTCGTAGAAAATTAAAGTACCTACGTCAGTGATAGACGCCACTAAAACCTCGGGGGATTTTATTTCAGACTGTGACAAAGGTGACAAAGGGGTAGATAAGGGTTCCTTCACTACCCTGTTCTACGGTACTAGAAGTAAAAGACTTACAACTCGAAATTCGGTTGAAAAAATGAGAGGAGAAAGTGAGAGTAGCTCTTCGAAAAATCAAGGAGAAGTGAAAGACGGTATTCCCACCACAGTAGACGTATAGACTCCAATAACTATAAAGAGGGTCGTTAGAACTAAGGTCGAACACGAAGAAGATCGGGTCGCAAAGAGTACTACATGAGACGTAAATTCAATTTATTCCTCCCACTGTTATATGTCGGAACTCCATGAGGAAAAGGATAAACTTTGGTCAGACAACAAGGTACAGGTCAAGATTGAAAACGAAGAACTGGACGTATATCCAAAGAGTTCTCCGTCCAGCCACCAGACCATAAGCGTAGAGAAAGTCTTAAAAGGTGTCAAATAACACTCGGTGTGTCAAATTTTATCAAGTCTCTCCCAAAGAATTCATAATCTTACTTATAAACTCGTTTTCTTTTTGTTTCAATTTAACGTATCTAGTTATAAATTTTAGGGTAGTAAAATTTTAATATGTTTTTCGACACAAATATTGAACTGTGGTAAAAAAGAGAGGATTACCAAGGGTCATAAATTTGCGTTTTTATCTTAAACGTATACATATACATACATCGTCCCATCTCCATCCGACTTCGATTTTATTGGTCGATGTTTATTTTTCATTCATGGTTGACGGATTTACTTACGTGAAAAAAAATTTGATTTATTGTTAAATCCTTTTCTGAAAATTAATGACCTCGTAATTGTTAGAATTGACACTTTGATGATGACACGGGTTGTCATAAAAGAGAGATATTCGTGACTTCTGACTAAAATACTAAGGATCGAGAGTTTTAAGTAGGAACCATAAAAATACTCCAGACTCTACTAAAATATTTTTGATTCTGGAGTTAAGAGACTTGTAAAAGGTCTTTTCTTTCCAAATCCCAATGATACTTTTTATTATAGATGGTAAGTGGTCGTAAAGACCTTTTGAGTCCTTTCATCTACCTCACTAAGTTCTCCCGTCTTTCATCTCCAGGTTTCTGATAAACCCTTCTAGGAGGATAAAATCCGACAAATATCGTCAACGACATTTGATACTCGGTACGGTACGTCCCGGTGGGTTCTACCTACCCAGTGTCACCTCTCAAGACTGTTTTACACCAGGTGACCTCTTCCCTTATCGTTTGGTGAAGTCGTAAGAACGGAACTCTTGGGGTTCTTGACACACTTTTCCGTTTTACTATACCATGTCTTTCTGATTGAGGGGTCTAGTCATCCCCGGGTTTTACGAGGACCTCTTCTCGTCTGTTTATCAATGTCTTCCTTTTTTTTACGATTCGGTTTCGTCTGTGTTACGGGTCGACACCACTTTCATTTCAGACTACGATATTTCTCGTTATGACCTTGGACTTTACAATACAGGTACTTAGTTCCGTTTAACCTTCATCAGGTTGTCCTCTACCGTTCTCACTTGTAGCTGTAAAATCCTTAGTCACTTGATTTTACCTGACCTTAACCTCTTAAATTAAGTCTACTGGTAATTTAGATGATGTCACCCGTTCTTAGGGAATCTTCTTTACCTCATCGGGAGTATCAGTTGTTCTCTCAAGTTTTGCGTCGTGAACCCACGTTAGAGTTTTTACTGTCTTACTAGAGACAAGTAAAGGATCCGTTTGGTAAGTTATAGTGTCATTAGGTTCAGATACGGGGTTTGTCACTACGACTTCTTCGACTTCAACTTACCAAGATACTTTTAGATATTCTAGAAGATCTTGATTGTGGGGTTTTTTCTACAGGAAAAGTCGTTTTCCTTGACCTTACGTTTTAGTCCTTCAATTCTCTATAGACCTCATTGTCCGTTCAAACCGGAACCTTATCTTTTACTTCGTCCCGTTTCCGATTGTCTCAAAACGGTTTTCTTACGTGACAAGTATCGTTTGTCGTAAAAGGTCGTTGTGTTCTCTACTGAGATGTGTACTTGCAGTGGTCTAAAGTTATGGTTCTAGTTTGTCTAATATAAGAAACGTCGACTTCTATCTCTTCGAGATATGTCAGTCATTTTGGTTCTGATCCTCGACCGACACCGAGTCTAGTACTTGAGGAATAACGGTTTAAGTCTGCGTTTAACTTCTTTCGTCCCTCTTGGTGATCCGGAGTCCATACTGGATTCAGTTTAGGGAAGGTTAATATGTCACCTTCACTGTTTATCTAAATTACCTAATCTAGACTACCTGCCCTACGGACTTCTTACTACCCGTCTCCAAACATTGTAACATCTCCTCCGTCACTAGTTTTGGTAGGGGTTCTTTTTCCTTACTTTATTCCGTTTTACCAACAGACTCCTCCGGAATGTTTATCGATTCTTTTCTTTTCTTCGTTTTCCGTTTCGTCTTTTCCTTTCTATATGGGTTGTCTATATAAGAAAACCTTACGTCGTAAGGTTTCCTATCGTTATTCTTTATTCTTTCGGAAGGAGTCACTAGTCACGTTTCTTTATCTCCTTTTGTTATCTTACCCTTTCTGATCTCTAGAGAAGTTCCTTTAATCTCTATGGTTCCCTTTTAAAATACGTTTCTATCCGAGTTATTTCCTATCTTTACCAAACTTGGATTGTCTTCGTCTTTTATAATTCTTTTCCACCGTTCTTATGTGTCTTGATGTAATTTTTTAGCATTACTGGGCCCAGTGGTACTACAACACTAGTGAGTGGATCTCGGTCTGGAGGACCTCACACTTCAGTTTACCCGGAATCCTTCGTAGTGATACTTGTTTTACCTTAAAGTCGACTCGATAAAGTTCAAGATTTTCTATTACGACACTTTCACGACATGAGTCATGTGGTCGTTTAAACCTTTTGAGTCGTCACCGGTGTCCTGACCTTTTCCAGTCAAAAGTAAGTTTAGACTTTCTTTCCGTTAAGGTTTCTTGTAAGTTTGATATCGTGTCAACGTAAGCAAAGTGTACGATCGTTCCAGTACAAGTTTTAGGAGGAGCGATCCGAAGTTATTATGCAATTGGTTCTTAAAGGTCTACAAGTTCGACCTAAATCTTTTACGTCTCCTTGATCTCTAGTTTAACGGTTGTAGGTAATCTAGTATCTTTTTCGATGTCTTAAGGTCTTCTTGTAGATGAAGACGTAGATGAAGACTGATACGATTTCGGACACTGAAACACCTAGTGTTATTTGATACTTTTTAAGAAGTTTTCTACCCTTAAAATCTGGTGGAATGGACGACGGACTCTTTGAACATACGTCTGATTCTTGGTTGCCAATCTTGATTTGTACCTTTTTGTCTGCCCAAGTTTTAACTCTTTCCTCACACAGTTCCGAAATATAACAGTGGGATAAATAATTTGAATATACATCGCATGTAGTATACTTTACGTCCCGACCTACTTCGTGTTCGACCTTAGTTCTAACGGTCTTTATAGTTATTAGAGCATATACGTCTACTGTGGGGAGAATACCGTCTTTCACTTCTTCTTGATTTCATGGAGAACTACTTTCACTTTTTCCTCCCACTTTTTCGACCGAATTTTGAGTTGTAAGTTTTTTGATTCTAGTACCGTAGACTAGGGTAGTGAGGTACCGATTATCTACCCCTTTGTTACCTTCGTCTCTGTCTAAAATAAAAAACCAGAGGTTTTAGTGACGTTCTACCACTAATGTTGGTACTTTAATTTTCTGTGAACGAGGAACCTGCTTTTCGATACTGGTTGGATCTATCGTATAATTCTTCGTCTCTGTAGTGAAAGGGTTGTTACCAGACAGATCAATTTCGATATCAAAAAGGTCATCAGTACCTATCTACACTCTCAACCTGGTATTTCTTCCGACTCGTGACTCCTTAACTACGAAAACTTGACACCACAACCTCTTCTGAGAAGTCTCAGGGAACCTCATGTTCCTCTAGTTTGGTCAGTTAGGTCTTCCTTTAGTAGCCTTCCTGACTACGACTTCGACTTCGAGGTTTTGAAACCGGTGGACTACACTTCTCGACTGAGTAAACTCTTCTGGGACTACGACCCTTTCTAACTCCCGTCCTCCTCTTCCCCCGTTGTCTCCTACTCTACCAACCTACCGTAGTGGTTGAGTTACCTGTACTCAAACTCACTTGAGGTCCTCAACCATTACCTGTTTCTCCGGATCACACGACGTTAAGTACCCCAACGTTTCTCAGCCTGTGCTGACTCACTGACTTGACTTGACTTACCTTAAAACCCGAAGGGTCCACCGTGATCACCATTTCTTGGACGGACGGTTACGACGTCTGCATTCTCTACATCTAGGTAAGGGAACCAACCCTTCTAGGGGACCTCCTCCCGTGCTATTGGGTAAGGTCATAAGAGCGGACCTCTTGGTGTACCTATCTCGTCGGACCACTCGACGTCAGGTCACCCAGGGTTTCTCAGTATGTACTGATTTCATTGAATCGTACGTGTGTGAGTTACATCAGAATCTGAAATTCGATTAGTGTCATATAAAGAGAATAATAAAGAATTCCTCTTCAAGTTTTTTGAAGTTTTATTCTTACGTATAAGTCCTAATCTTTTATAAAGGGTTCTTTACCCTTCCAATGACAAGTTTTCTTTTTTATACAAGTATCTTTATTTAAAAAATTAAAAAAGATAATACAAAATTACTTATAATGTTTACAATTATAGGTGTGAATTCTTATTTTATAGTTTAACGTTTTTATTAACTTAGTGTTTTATAGTGAGAGGATGAAGGGAGAGGAAGGGAAAAACTTCACTTATTTGTATCAACACCTTTCTAAAATTTTTATATTTCGTGTTGATCTTCCACCTTATTTTTTCTTATTCTAACAGTTCCGTCTCTCTTCATTGTCACCTGTTTTTGTTAATAATAATGAATATTTAAAAAGTATTAAAACGTTCATTATTATATTTTTTAAAATATTAAAAATATACTCTTTAACATGTTGTCTTTAGGTGTCCGAAGGACAGTACTCTATAGTAATTGTCATTTTTAAATAATTGAATTGTTTATTAAACCTCCGTAAAGTACTGTGAAACTCCTATACACACACACACACACACACACACGTGCACGTACACACACACAATCAGCCAGTCAGTACGGACTGAGAAACGTTGGGGTACCTGACATTCGGCGGTCCGAGGAGACAGGTACCCTAAGAGGTCTGTTCTTATCACCTCAGTCCAGGGAACGGGAGGAGGTCCCCTATAAGGACTAGGTCCCTATCTTTGGTACAGAGGACGTAGAGGACATGATGTCCGTCTAAGAAATGACGACTCGGTGGTCCCTTCAGGAGTCTCCTGTATCGTCACTTTTTTTGTGGTTTTAGGGAAGGGAATCTTTGGAAAGTAAGATTACCCTTCTCTGGACCCAGGACCGTGATCGACAAGGGAGACCGCACCGACGAGAATGACAATGAAGACAGTTCAAGGAGAGTATGAAGTCCGGGGGTCAAACCTCCATTGGTCTGATTGGGTGCTTCCTATACTACCACCGAACCTGGTTCGACACTTTTACACTCTTCTCCAACTTGTATAAAACTCCCATCTCAGTTATTATAAGTGACTACCTAACCTGTGTCTCATATTCCTTCTTAGTTGTACGGCGGGTCTAGAACCGGTTTCGTTGCTTTTCCTACTCCAAGGATTATCGACTCTTCTCATTCTTATCCACATCTCTACCAAACCACTCCACCTATCCTTAAGTCAACGTCTACACCATTCAAAATCTACGGACAATCTTGATGTTCATCTATACAACTCGTCCGTTAGCATATGTATTCGAACCTCTAGTTCGTCTTCTACATTTAAACCCTTAATAGTTATAAATGGATATCTACTGAAAAGCTTTATCCTCTGACTTTCTAGTGACTTCCTCGTTGATATCTGTCTTCTTTCTTCTCCTCCTGAGAGTCAACTCAAGTCCGACTACTGTTTCCCTATCGTTTTTTCTGATTCTTCGTCGTCCTTCCACCTTCCGTTTAGTCTATCCACACTATAAGACACCCCGTTTTCATTTCTTTTGTTCATTTCCATCTCCTGTCTTTTCATTAGTTGATTTTACGATGGTCCTCCAGTTTATTTAAGGATTCTTCACTACGAATTCTTTCACCTTTATATACCGCTGAAACTGTTGTTTTGGTTGACTTACGATATAATTTATGATGTGTACGTACGTTCTATCCAGTGAAGTCAGTACAGACGGAGAAACGTCAGGATGCCTGACATCGGGTGGACCGAAAAGACAGGCACCCTAAAGGGTCCGTTCTCATTACCTTACCCCGACGGGAAAGGAAGAGGTCCTCTAGAAGGTTGACTCTCTAGTTTGGGTGTAGAGGACGTGCACGTCTAAGGAATGGTTCTTTAGGGACCCTTCGGATTATATATCGTATACACTTTTACTTTCTTTCTCTTTCAGCGAGTTAGGCCAGACTGAGAAACGCTGGGGAATTATGTCAGGTACCTTAAGAGGTCCGTTCTTATGACCTCACCCATCGGAAAGGGAAAAGGTCCCCTTAGAAGGGTTGGGTCCTTAGTTTCGGTCCAGAGGACGTAACGTCCGCCGAAGAAATGGTCGACTCGGTACTCCCTTCGGGTTCTTATGATCTCATCCATTGGATAGGGAAGAGGTCACCTAGAAGGACTGGGTCTTTAACTTGGTCCTAGAGGACGTAACATCCGTCTAAGAAGTGGTTGACTCGATAGTATCTTCGAGTTATATTATATGTCATATGTCAAATATCATGTATCGAATTCCGAGTCCCCATTTTTTAGACGGACGGTTACGTTCTATATTAGGTCCCAAGTTAGGGACCTAACCCTTCTAGGGGATCTCTTCCTTTACCGTTGAGTGAGGTCATAAGAACGGACCCTTTAGGGTACCTGTCTCCTCGGACCACCCGATGTCAGGTACCCTAACGTTTTCTCAGTTTGTTCTTAATCTTTAATTTGTTGTTTATGTGATATATAAATTATTTGTATATAAATTATATGGTTTAAGATATTAAACCTAAACATGACATAATATTCTTGTAAACCTTTCACTCAATATTTCAGTCCAGAGTCTTTTTCCAGGAGTCTCGAGTGGAAATACAAATATATTAAATATATTAGAATCACTTTCACTTCAGTGAGTCAGTACAGGCTGAGACACTGGGGTACCTGACGTCGGACGGTTTGAGGAGGTGGGTACCCTAAAAGGTCCGTTCTTACGACCTCACCCAGTGGTAAAGGAGGAGGTCCCCTCGAAGGGTTGGGTCCCTAACTTGGGACCAGAGGACGTGGTGTCCGTCTGACAAATAACAGACTCGGTGGTCCCTTCGGGAGTATATTACATCTCTATTTAGAGTCATTATAACACTAGACGTCCCTCAGGGATATACTGAGAAATCCAATGAAAAACGAGTTTCCACAGATCGTTTCTCTCGTTCACCCCGGCTTTCACACACTTAAACGTTTCGACCCTTCCGTGACACGTGACAAAGCATTCAATGAAAAGAGAACATGGTGTAACGTTCGTAAAGAGTACACCAGTGTGAACCTGTAACAACCGTACGTCTGTCACAAATTTTGGATCCATTCTCACTTTATTAGAACCCTCTTTATTTTTATTTATTTTCTCCCTAAGGTGATCCTACAACTCGTATTCTCTTGGTTTCTTTTTCGTTGTATTTATGTTGTACCTCTAGTAATTACTTAAATTGTTTTCTCCAAAGTCACCCCACTACACCAAATATCTTCGGTCTAACCTCAACCAAATTCTCACTTACCTCATTCTTCCTTCTTTTTGTACACATTTCTACAGAAAGTTTCTCACAACAAAATGTACGTAATTGAGTCTGCGAATGAGGAACCTTCCTTTCAATACTGGTTGGATCTATCGTATAAGTTTTCGTCTCTGTAATGAAATGGTTGTTTCCAGACAGATCAGTTCCGATACCAAAAAGGACACCAGTACATACCTACACTCTCAACCTGACACTTCTTTCGACTCACGGTTTCTTAACTACGAAAACTTGACACCACAACCTCTTCTGAGAACTCTCAGGGAACCTGACGTTCCTCTAGGTTGGTTAGGTAAGACTTCCTCTAGTCGGGACCCACAAGAAACCTTCCTTACTACGATTTCGACTTTGAGGTCATGAAACTGGTGGAGTACGCTTCTCAATTGAGTAACCTTTTCTGAAACTACGACCCTCCCTAACCCTCGTCCTCCTTTCCCCTGCTGTCTCCTACTCTACCGACCTACCGTAGTTGCTGAGTTACCTACACTCAGACTCACTTGAGACCCTCAATCACTACCTGTCCCTCCAGACCGCACGACGTGAAGTACCCCAGAGTTTCTCAGCCTGCGCTGACTCGATGACTTGACTTGACTTGACTTGACTTGAGTAAAATAAGAGAGTTGTCGGAATACCTTATCCATGAGAACAATAAGAGTAGAATGTGTACTTCATTAAACGGGTTCCAGTGTGTCGATGATTCACGAACTCAACCCTAAACTTGGGTCGAGTGACGTTAAGAATTCGGGTACGAGAATTGACGATAAGTTATACCGTTCTATGTATCGTGTTCTATTTCATGTCTAAAACTATAAGTGACTAAGTAAGTAAATTACATATTCTCAATTTAGTGTGTTATTTAAGAATCTACAAATAGATTGGGTCTTCGTTAAAAAATTATACACTTTTTGATGTAAAACACAAGTTTTAGAACATAAATATTATCTCCTTACTTTACGATTATTTAAGGAGTTTATAAGCGAGTAGTGAAGAATACGTGAATTCTATTACCACTCCATTGTGGTTCATATTCTGAACAGACAAGAGTTGATCGACTTGGGTGAACCGATGATGTAACTATTTTACTACTTGGTTTGGTAGTTGTGACACACATTAGGTCTATCTTAAACGACTATAATCTTACACCCTGTCACCTTTCTCTATAAACGTTCCGATAATATTTGAGTAAAATTTTATGAGTTTAGATCAAATAAAAGGTCCGTGAAAATTTTGACACTTTCCAATTCCAAAGTTGTGAGAAATAGGTAAAAAGAGAAAATATTAGACTAATGAACTTTTAGTGTATATAATCCGTATATACAGACCGTCCTGACCGTATACTGAAATGTCCAGTATACCAATATTTTATACATCATTGTGTTACAATTCTCATTTACTAAGAATACAAAACTGAAGAGTCGCACCTAAAATTCTCCACATATCGACTCACAAAATATTGGTAAGGATACAAGAACTCTTCTTAAAGGAAGTCATAATTCAACAAGGTCGTTAACAGTGTGATATTACACAGGAAAGAAGATGTAGTTAGTTTTAGTATTTCAAGAAAATAATTTATTTGGACATTTAAAAATATAAAAAGGAACGTAACGAGATCACAAAAAGGTCTACTAAATTAAAATAGTATCCTAAAAGGTACCCAATTGAAGTCAGTTTAAGAATTCTAAGTACGAACCAAAAATATGACGTAACGAAGGGTTTAAGAGATGTTTCACTAAATGTTGTCCTAACTGTTTGATCTTTTAAGAGATACACATGAATATTTATCATAGACATTATATGTCACGTACACATAAGTTAAGGTGAATTGTCCTTAATACATATATTAATATATATCCTTAATATCCTTAATATATATATATAGTCATAAATACAATTATTATTGTAATAATAATAATACTTATCGTATACAAGAGACTGTGTATAAACTTTTATTGTTTATAAAAGTCTTTTCTTAAGTTATATTTTAACTATTCTTAGATTTGAGATTTAGTTTCATCTTGTTAGGTGAATATATATATATTATATATATTTACCTTATACGATATGAGGATAATATATATTAATATAAATAAAAATTCAATCAATTAAATTTAATGTACTTACGTATGATTAAATGATATATTAATATATAAATACATTTATAATAATCACCTGATCTCGTTGACATAACAAGATGAAACTAAATCTAAAGTCTGATAATAGTTAAGTTATATAATCTAATAAAAGGTTCTTATAAACAATAAAGGTTTATTAAATCTCTTATACCAAGGATATATACTTGTCTTACACAACTTGTCGTCTTTGAACAGCAGAATGAACTGACCCTCTACGACGGTCTGAAATGGTTAGTCAACTTGTCGTTAACTCGCGGAGGATTACGACCTCTCGGTGAGTGTTGTTTTCGGAGATCGTATCGAGTTAACAGTACGAGTGTAGTAAAGTACTTGTCTTACGGGTACTCTAATACGAGTGGTCTAGTTCCTATTAAGACCCCGAGTCGACTCTTGACCGTTCCTTAGTGTCAGTAGAAACGTTGGGGTCAAGAACTACGTGTTCCAAAAGACGTTTACAAACGTCTTACTTTGTTCCCATTTCTTATTCTTCTCACCCAATTAAATTCACAGAGATTTTGAGGTGACATTGAGACATGGAGGAAAGGTAGTTGACTTATAAACTTTCAGACAAAGGGATTAAGAAGATTGAGGAGTTAGGGAAAATGGGTTAGATAACTACTTAAATTGACCAGGATGAAGGGGATATTTAGGACTGAGGTAGATAAGGACAGGAGAGGAGAATGGGTGTTGGAGCGGGTTCGGTGTGAGATTTAGAGTGGACTTTATGATGTTGTCGGAAGAACGATCCGAGGACGAAGGTTAAACAGATGAAGGTTACAAGGTATGTATGGTGAAGCTCTTGTCAAAAAAAAAATTATATTTGGATTAATTACGGTGGTAGAACGGATTGTACGTGGTTGTTGAAAGTTTATATGAATTTACTTTCGGTTAGAGAGAGGAGGTTTTCAAAACGTATTAGGTCCGGGACAGATGAAGGGTTGACCGTAGAAGACGGTAAGAAGGGGTTCAAGTGTGTAAAGGTTCGTGTGTTCGGGTCAACTCCAAAAGGTTTGTGTGTTTCCATAAGTTCCAAACGTGTATGTGAGAAAGCTGACGGTCAAACTTTTGTATTCTCTTTTTAGGAAGGGGTTGTTCCCGAACTAAGAAATTACAGTCCCTCATATGGATCTGTAAAAGACCACTCTAAAAAAAATTTAAGGTGTCCATATTTTTTTCACGATGTACGAATTTTTTACTAAAAATATTCTAATAGGGGTTGACTCTTAGTTTTCCAAAATCTAAAGATAGAATATAATAACTCATATCTTAAATTTTTCATTTAGAGAATCGGTGATGATCTTTTTTTTATCTTAAGATTTGTTTTCTTGACACTGGAATCTTTATAAATAATCTAGTTCCTCTCTTTTTGTTATTTTATTGTCTTTTAATCTTATTGAACTATTCAAACTAAATAATTGTACATCTTAAAACATGGGTTATTTTATAAGTAAGAAAAGTCTATAGTACCTTAATAGAAAGTTTAATTATTATGTCATTTGGTATTTTCTTTAATATTATTTAAGGTTTTTCATTCTTATAATGTCACACGGAGTAATTGGTGTGACGATATTTTCGTCAATAATGATTCGTCCATAGGAGGTGTGAGGGTGGTAGGTCGATTAGTAGACATTGAAATTTTTAGAAGGAGGTTTATTAAACCCAATTTATCTTTATCTAAGACTTTAATATCTTAAAAATTTCCCTTTCCGTTACTATTATGTAATTTTGATATTCTACTTTAGTTCCTCATACCTTATTTTTATTATATTGAGGTTTATATAAGCAATCTTTTATTCTTTATAGTTTGTCTAATAAAGTGATAAGAAGATTTCCTCGATCACTTTCTTATTCATTTATTCGGTTTTCCCTCAGTTTTCTTCCTGAGACAACTCTGTCTTCGTCCTTAATTACTTTATCTTTACATTATAAAGATCTTTAATACTTTACCTAATTTTTGGAAAAGATCGTGTTTATTCTGTCTGTTTCTAGATCGTTCAGACTTATTTTTAAATTTTTCCCTTTCTTGTTTTCCATACGTTTTAATCGTTATTCTTTCGGTTATGTCAGTGTCTGTGTCCACTTTAAACTTTTAGATTTATTTTATCCACTATGAGAATTTTTATATATATTTAATATTTTTAGTGGGGTTCTTCTCCGTCTACTGGATTCTCTCGATTAAGATTTTTTATTTTATTTTTAGACAGTTTAAACATGGTAGGATTTTCAGTGGTCCGGAAGTTGTCGATGGTAATAATGACAAGTTGTATTCGTTCTCCTTAACAATCGTCAATCGTGAAAGGTCCGTAATAAGACTCGCGAAATAAACAATCCACTGACTGATGTTAGAATGAAGAAAGATATCAGTTTCTTCGTCCCTGTCCGTTTCATTAAACAGTCGAAAGTGTGTCGATAACCCCCATCTGGACCATAACCTTGTGTCAACAAGTCAACGGTTCAGCACAGGCTGAGAAACGCTGGGGTACCTGACGTCGTACGGTCCGATGGAACAGGTAATGGTTGAGGGTCTCAAACGGGTTCTGACCTTGTGTCTGTATTTGTATACGTGATGTACCATACATCATTGGTGTTTCGGATTGTAGAACTGGAGATTTAATACACGGTCTCACTAAAGTGTACTTTTGTTCCATAATAAAAATTCTCTATGTCTTTTTTGTAACTAGTAAAGTTTTTTTCATCTTTTCCAAAACTATTTTTCATTTTCGATAAGGACTCAAATTTATCTGGGTCTCTCTACAACACCCCTCCCTCCACCCTCCCCCCAAGTACAAACCCTTGCGTACATTCTTAATTTCTAAAATTTTAATTTTTTTTTATTTTTTAAATTTTTTTTTATTTATCTTTACAAGTNTGTCTTTTTTGTAACTAGTAAAGTTTTTTTCATCTTTTCCAAAACTATTTTTCATTTGGATAAGGACTCAAATTTATCTTTACAAGTTGTAGGAAATGTCCTATTTTTTCATAAAGAGTCTTTGGTGGTCGTCTGTGTTATGAGTTTTCACTTTGTTCTCTCGTCTCTAGGAATTTGACAATACTTCCCTCCTCTACACGCGTCCATACAAATCTTTTTGGTAGAAAACGTCTTGTTTATTCAACCAAACAAATCGAAAATTCGTTTAATTTACTCAAAGAAAATGTGACCCCGTAAAGAGTCCCGAATTTATACGATTGTACAAACAAGGCACTGAGGAGACCTTACCTTAAACGACACTACAAAGGGTTCGAAGAATTCTGATGACTTGGGAAACAAGAGGGGTGACCCTCGATCCCCTGTGTGGATTTGTCAAATCTTTTGTGTCGAGACTTCGGACTATCACGACTTCCATAACCGTGATTTTAATGATTATTTTATTCCTAAGAGTGAGACTACGGATGATAAGCGCTAATGAGGTCATTGGATCGGTTACGTATTCTCCTTTATTTGTCTCCATCTATAACCCTTCCTTCTTTTTTGTTATAAACATTTACTATACTACTGGATGTATCTTTTAAGTTCTCGTTTTATCGGATAGTTTAATGACAGAATTTTACTGTTATTGAATCTATATAAAAATCTATGTTTTATTCATACACATCTTTGACCGGAGGTGTAAGTTATTTGAGTGTTCCGTCTTAAATATCCGTCAGTGTTTCCCTACTTTTATTCCTATTCTTTCCCCCTTTTTAGTAACTTGTATTTTATGTAGTTAATTATTAAAGGGGTAAAATAGAGTTCTCATCGTTGTTCTAATCTCCTTTTTGTGTAAAGGAAACAAAACTTAAAACATAAATTCCTTTTAATTTTGTTCGGTGTACTATCGCCTATTATGTTAATTTTCATTTAGACGAATATTTATCGACACATTTGAAACCGTTCAGTTGAAAGGATCGTCTTAGAGTCCTAATTCTTCTTATAATGTTTAGTGGATTATACCTAGTTTTCGGAATATTTATAAATGGAACTATATCGTATCGGTGAAGTCTCTTAAATAGTAATCTTTCTTCAGTTTTTATACGTGTTACGGGTCTAGTGTAAAATTCGCACGTTGTAGCGTTTGAAGTCACGTGCGTTTTCCGATAAAAGAATTTCTTTAATGTAATGTAAGTGTTACACATGGATTTGACACAAATGATGTGACTGGAATTTTTAGGGTACTGGTGTACTCTTTTCAAACGTTTCACCGTGCTCTCTTCTCATTGGATGTTTTGTCATGTGTCAGTAATGGCGTTGAAACGTGAATCCCGAAGTGAACAAGAGAAAAAATCCGGTGAAAATTCGTCCTTCATTGGTTTTGTCGGTGTATCCCTACGGGATGTCTAGTTTTATAATGACCAAGAATAGAAGTACATGATTCTAATATAATTCTACTAAACATAAAACGAGGATCCCAAGGGTATACACGTTTCAGATGTGTTAAGAAACATTGGTTTTTTTAAATTGTTTATCGTAAAAATTAAAAGATCCAATTGGTGTTTCGGACAAGAATCAGGAGAGTTTAATATGAGAAGGGCCACGGAAGATGGCAAGGTATAAGTTTCCAGAGGTTACTGTACTGGATTTCTAAGGGTCCTTCTACAACTTCTGAAGAGTTAACACTCTCTTAAACAAGAACACAACTCGACATTTGACTAAGGGACATTGAAGGTGAGTCACCGGTACGTTTTATTCAAATAAGGATAATATTCGTTCTCAAGAAGGTTACAAAAATTCTATAGTTCGTACATCGTGAATAGGAAGACAAGAGGTCTATTGGGTTAAAAAATGTTGAAAACATTATAAAGGTAGTTACACACCTTTCTAGAAAATTATATATCTCTCACACTTTTTTCAATTGTATCGGAACCGGTCAAAGGGGTTGGCCTTATCCGTAACATTTTTATTATCGCCCTCACAGTGAATTACTACATCGTAAGAACGATGTGACGGAAACGATTAAATTTTGTCGTTTTTTTTAAAAAATTTGTACAACAGGTTTAATAATTAGATAAAAACTTTCTTAGTTACGGACGGATAGTTCATAAATTCACCCCCGATCCCATACAGTACCGGACTTTCAACAAGTTCATCATTTTCGATTCTGGAAACAGTAAGACAAGAGAACTAGTTCTTGAGAGTTTTACTAAAGAAGACAACCCATCTCAGTGGTCTTTCTTGAGAGGGTGGGTAAAGATATACTCTCTACTCTCTGCCTTTCTTACTCTGTGTGATAATTACTCTTTAAAGAATCGGGGGTTCCTAAATACTTCTAAGGAGTATTGTCTTATAGAATTGTCTTTTCAAGGTTATTTTCGTTTGTTTTCACATATTTAGTAGGTACATTCGAACATTTTGGATGAATCAGTATGTTCGTCTAAATGTCATATTTCTTTTATCTGTCCTCTTTTGACTTCATACTTTAATTTTATACCCCAACTCCCTTTACACCATTGTAAGTTCATACTATTTCTGGTTTCCGTAATGGTGTCAGTGTACAGACCTGGTTTCCTACGTACTCTCGGTAACCTCCTCCTTCCTCCTTTCGTATCGAGAGGAGAGAGTTGAGTGGAGTTTCGGGAGCTGAGAGGTAGTGACTTTGTGACACCGCATATCCCTTCTGCTGAGGTGTTTCGTTCCAGACCTTAACTAAGTCAAAGAACACTATTAAAAAGTTGATCCTCTAATTCTGTGTCCGTAGAAGGGGTTTGGAATAAGACGTCAATTAAGGGCAAGACACAAAAGTCAGAATGGTAGAGATAAGTTGGTAGGACTTCGTAAACCTGTACGAGATTCCAGAAGGAAGGACCTGGAGTGGGTGGGAGTCAATACCAGGGTATAGGAACGAGACGAAGTGTTGTTGCGAATCGTTTTTCAAAGTTTCATAGGACGGTGGTGAAACAATAGGAGGTAAGGGAAAGAAAAGTTGTAAAAATAATTAAAAATTAATTTATTTATACGAAAAAGTGACATGGAACATTTCTTTACGTTACCAGATTCCTAGAGAATACATTCCAGTGTTTACAATTATTGTACCAAATATAACTAGGTGTACGGGAAGGTAGATACGTTTGTATATACGTAAATACTTCTTTGTAACAATAGTAACAAACAAAATTGTTTGACTTTAACGTGTCGTATTTCATAAACGGTAAACGAAATGACTAAACTCTTAAGTACTATCTTAGGTGAAGTCAGACCGAAGACAGAAGGGTGTGGGGACTTTAACAAACAGTCGGAGTGACATAATGGGGATACAACTCCGAAGAGTCCACCGAGTCACCATTTCTTAGACGGACGGATCGTCCTCTGGGTGTAAGTTACGGACCCAACCCTTCTATGGGACCTCTTCCTTTATCGTTAGGTGAGGTCATAAGAACGGACCCTTTAGGGTACCTGTCTCCTCGGATCGTCCGATGTCAGGTACCCCAACGTTTCTGAGTCTGTGTTGAATCGTTGATTTGGGGGTGGGAGTGGTGGGGACAGTTCATGTTGTTACATTCATGAACGTACAACAGTTCACGTTACCAGTGAAGCCGTTAGAAGTGGAACGGGACCGAGGACCATCTCACACTCTCCACTGATGAAAGAATTTCGAGTTAGAAGTGAACCAAAACACTACGGGGTTAAGGACGACAGGAAGGATAGAGAGACCCATAGAGACTTTAGAGAAAATGACCGGGGAGGGGATAACTGGGAATTTACAACCTACAGAACCGAAAAAAAGTGAGAAGATGGAGACGTTTGAAATAGACTGTAGATTATCTTTATATAAAGAGTACAAGTTTTAACTAAAAGTAGAGGTCGATGGGTAAACGAGGTTGTTTGTAGGTTCACCCAGTAATCCTCCCATCCATCAACCTATATGTTCAAACCTCTAGTTCCTTCTCAATACTCAGTATCATATCTACTAAAATTTCGGTACCCATACTTGTTTTATTGGATTCTTCTCTAATCTCAGTCTCCGAAGGGGGTCAGGAAACTTCTTTATCTTCTTTCCTCACAGAATAATTAAATTTCAAACTTACATAAAATTTTAGTATTACGTCGTACCACTGTCGTTATCTAAAAAAGTATTGTTACCTAGTCGAGAGGTCAGGGTTTAAACTTACCAAGTCTGTTCTGTCGGTCCTCAACATCTCCAGGATGTCCTGGGTGTGACTCGGACCGACGGAGGTTGATGCCACTGTGTCGTCACGGTCCCCGAGGAAAAGGATTAGTCGGAAGTGTATATTTGAAATGAGGTCAACGTGAAGAAACAGTTTTCGGTTTCCCATTGATAGGTTGGTAATAAGGAAGTAATAGGTATCTTTCTACGAGTAGGGAACTTAAAAGACAACAAAACTCTTTACGTTCTTTTGTATATAAGACACCCGAAGAATAGACTTTTAGTCAGGGTGACGATCCCGGTTGACTCGATCTACGTTACGACTTTAGTTTAACGACTGGATCTCTTGTGTACCCGACTTGTTGTCAGCGTAGTTTAGTTACTTTATCGGTAATTAAGAACAGAAGGTACAGTTTACTTGAGTTCAGAATTTTTTTTAAAAACAATAGTATTAGTCTGACGAGTACTATCACTAGTCGGAGAAACTTCTTCTATTACACTAACACTTCGAACTCTAGACACAGAGAGAGACTCAATGTCTTTTAAGTAAATAAAACTTCGACTCGGATATATTGTTATGAATTGGTTATTACACAGGTTTGTTTACAAATTACAGTATATAAGATTCGTAGTTCTCTTACTTAATGACAAAACTCCTTTAGTTCTCATAGTGGATGTTCATAAGTGTCTTATTTTGATAAGTATCAGATGGAATCGTTAAGTAAGGTTAAGTAACAGTATAGTCTATAGTTCATTCAAGACCCTATCTACTAGACGTTAGATTTACCTCTCGGTTTCCTCAGTGTGGAGGTTTTGGTCGTGAGTGAGAAGGTAAACTATTGGTTTGTGACCAACAGTGGTTGATAAATAATCTGTGAGTAGGGACCTCTGTGTAGTCGTATTGCAGGTGAGGGAGTTCCGTGAGTACCAGAGTTATAATATATATGTTACTACCTTACACATACATGATACTCCTACACAAAATAAATTGAAGTTGGGAATCTTTCCTCGAATGTTTCCTGGTCCCTTGAAATTTTGTGATCATTTAACTACTACCACTTATTTCCCAAGTGGTAGTGGTCGACTTTTTTAAAGTTCTTCCAGTTTCAAAATTTTCGATTGTTTTTCTCTACTTGTATTTCTTTTAACGTGGTACAGTCTCAACTCTTTAAACTAAATAGGAATTCTTTTGTTACGACTCATATACTCTTTTATAGGAGGGAAAATCTTCTGTCAAGTCGTTGGATCTTTATCACGACTTGTTTCTCTCAGATTTGTGGTCTTTATGTTTGTAGTCTTTACGTTGAGTATTTTATCCCAACTTATCGCACTCTCGATTCCCATCTCGGGGTCTGTCTCTGGGGTCCAAAATTAAGACTCGGGTGACAGATAATGCAACACACTGAAAACCCGTTCTATAGTCTGCAGAGTTACGGAATAGAAGGGAAATTTTGACATGTGGACTACGTTTCTTGACTGGGTAACCTTTTCCGGGACTACGACCCTTTTTGACTTCAGTCCTCCTCTTCCCCTACTGTCTCCTACTCTACCAACCTACAGTAGTAGTTGAGTTGTCTGGACTCAGACTCGTTCGAGGTTTTCAACCACTACCTGTCCCTTCGGACCGTACGACGTCAGGTACCCCAGCGTTTCTCAACCTGTACTGACTCGTTGACTTGACTTGACTTATCTGACACAATTTCTAAATAAAACTTCGACTTTCATTCACTAGATGAATTTTATGAATCGAATCGAGGACCGTGTATCCATTCTAGGTGTGTTTGTAAAAGATAATAATGATCCAAAAGACCTCTTAAGTATGAAAATAAAGAGAACATAAATATCTCAGGTCGTTCATCTACTATGTGGCGGACTCCACAGTGGTTCTTTTATAACTGTTCTTAGCACAGGGTTTTCCTGAATATTGACCGTTGTCTCTCTCTTTATTGTCCGTTAGTGACACATTATACTTGAGTCTTTTCCCTTCATCCTTACAAATATTGACAGTATTTTTTATTATTTTTGATTTTTCAAATCAATTGGTGACGTAACTGACCGGAGACAAAGAATTTACGGGACTTACCAAACCGTTTAACTTAAATAGTAGATAAAATCGGAGGATTGTTTCGTATGGTCAAGGGATTCAATTGTGTCTTTACCGCCCCTCTTCCGCTCGTCTCATGTGACGTTGTCCTTAATCCGACAAGTTTTCTTAACCATCTCTCTTCCGGGGTAGGAAGGACGTTTCTTTTTGTCGTTTACACTCAAGAGAAGAGATATGCACGAGGAGGAGAGTGGAGTAGATCTTGTCTTTAGACGTTTAATTTTTCGACCATTACACAATACCCCTTTAGCCAGGTTTGTTACTTGTAGACTTAATTTCTTAAAAGGAACGTCAAAATGATGAAATTTCGTATATTTTATTACTTCGATAAAGTGTGTGTGTTCCTTCCTATACATGGAACTTTCGTTCCTGTATATGGAACTTTATACATACATTCTACACACACACACACACACACACACATATTTTAGTATCAGGGACGAAAGTTCTACGAGTTTTAAATCTCCTTTCTTGAGTCCGATGACGTTAACACAGATTGAATGGAGAAACGGAGACAAGTACAACGTAAGGTTAAGTAGGTCCTCGGACCCATTAGAAAGATTTTAGTTAAACTAACTCTGAGGGGACGAATTTACCGAAGGGATCACCTAGTCTGTGATTTCTTAGGTGGACGTTACGTCCTCTGGACCCAAACTAGGGACCCAACCCTTCTAGAGGACCTCTTCCCGTACTGTTTGGTGAGGTCATAAGAACGGACCTCTTAAGGTACTTGTCTCCTCGGACCCCCCGATGTCGGGTACCCCCAGTGTTTCTCAGTCTGTGTTGTCACTTATTGTGTTGAAGTATTCTGTGTTGTTGAGGAGGTGAATTTTCGGACGTAACGACAATCTCATTTTACGTTTGTCGACTCGTATGGTATCGGTTGGGATTAGATCAAGGGTGATGAAGACGTCGAAGTAGGAGATAGTAGTGGAGTGGTAGGAAGAGGAGAGAAGGAGGATATTGGATATGAGGGTCGGTGTACTCACTGTCTGTAAAGGAATTTTCACGGACAGAAACGAATACACAGAGAGAGACGGATCTTACGGTAACGAAGATAAGATGGACTATTTGGAGATAGAACCTTCCGTAAGGGACGTAGTAGAGAAGATACTTTTGAAACTGACTGTGTGTGTGCACGTATGTGTATGTACGTGTGTACACGGAAAAGTGAGAAGTACCATGGGATTGGGTCAAGGTGGTGACTCAGTATTATGACACATGGTACGACATCACACACCACAGGTCTAGGGGTGAAATCTTGACTCTACGACTCAGAGTCGACTTACGGGGGTCGCTTTAAACGGATCCGGTCGAGTTTAGGTCCTACTCAGTTATTTTTATCCTATGTTTCGTGGAGAACGAAGTCGTACTCTACTAAGACTTCAGGTAAGGACGAGGACTCGAGGACCCTCCTGTATTATTGTCAAGTTGAGGAAAGTGCCGAACTAAGAGAAGGGGGTGAAGGGGTGTCTCTGGCTGGTCACGTGAGGGGTCGATTGAGGTGGAACCTCACATAAAGGGTCCTCGGGATTGAATTCTGTGGCAAAATGTGAATGAACAAATATCGATAAAAGTGTATGGTCGGCATTCATAAAATTCCGTACCCGACATACGTAAACACAGGGAGCCACGTCCGATGGTTATTTCAGAATGGTTTTATTACTTATTTGTAATTATACTTGGTTCAACATGTTTCTAACGGGAACTAGTTCTCATTGTTTCTGACGTATCACAGAGGTCATTGTTAAAGGGAAGAAGAGATGAGGTTTGTAGAAGCGTAAATTGACCTGGGTACCGGTGATGGGTACCGGTATGTCTTTCCTTTGATGTCAAGAGTCGAATGGTACCTGGATCAACACCGGTATACTGGTTCATGACCAGTCCCCCTACAATCTCGTTTTCACTATGTACGTTGATAATGAGGTACAGGGATATCATCTATTTGCAGACAGGGTCGAAACAGGAGGGGTGACACTATACTTATGGTACTAATATTAAACCGGCAAGAGACTAGTAAATATGTTCCGGTTTTGAAACCCTACCGTTTCGGACCGAAGACTTATAGTTCCTCGAGAAGACAGTTGTAACCCGAGTCTCACAATTTACTTTCTCTATAGGTAAAGTTAGAGTAATTAGAGGACATAGAACCTCAGATAAATATCATAGGACGTGGGATTAATTAATTAATTATGATTATTAACGTTTACCGATGAGGCGGACTCCTAGTTGGACGATTTACGGATAAACAGTTTAATTGGTTTACGTAGATAATTGGTTCTTAAAAAAGACTTTGTAAAAATGCTTCAACAGTCTTTATATACCAGGAGGTTACTCTCTGACACCCTTCGGTCTAGATTGGAGGAATCTGGAGGTTTGAGAGGGACAGAGGTAGGGGAGACACTAGGAGACGAGGAATCAGAGGGTGAGGGCTCTTGTCTGTCGACTTTGTCTCAAGTCTGACTGAGAGGAGGAAAAAAGATCGTCTTCCAGGGATGGAACCGAGAAAAGTAGTACCTCAAGTCTCTCTCTGTTTAAGTTGTAAGGAAATTTTTGACAATATTTTTTTTCTTACTTTTGAGTAGTTGTAGATTGTAACAGGTTTCGAAGATTGTTATTGATTTTCATAATTATAATAGAATAGGTTATATTTCAAAATATTTATAAAATTTCTTTGTGTCCGTAAACCATTTTCTATTTGATCCTTTGACCAGTAAACCAACTAAAAAACCACTTCTCCAAAAGTTTATTAACTAAAGTCCCTGAACCTACCCAAAGAGGAAGACCTTTTGTATTTGACCGAACAAATTCCAGATAGGAGAACGACTCTTGTGATTTTTTTTTTTTTTTTTTCCTGAAAAAAAAAAAAAATGAAAAAACTTTAAATAAACAAAAATTGACTTCCTATTGACGAAATGTTATAACATAACCAAAGACGGGATGTAGTTGTACTTAGTCGTATCCATATGTATACAAGAAAGGGAGAATTTGGAGGGAAGGTGGAGGGTGGGGTAGGGTAGGGAGTTCCAACAATGTCTGTGGGTCAAACTAAAGGGACTCAGTATTCCGTTTAAGGGTAACCGATAGATAGAATGTATACCATTACACATACAAAGGTACAATGAGCAATAATAAAAAATTTTTAGATGAACTCCCATAGTCATTCAATGGTCATCATAGTCATCACCTTCAAGTTCTCTTCCTTTTGTGTTTCCTTAATAAGGATTTAGACAAGAATGATAAAGAGTACTCAGTAAATGACTAAGCTTTGGACGTCGATTTCCAGTCTTCCCTATTTTCACCTTAGAGTCCTGGGCAATTCTTCCTCCCCAGAACCTTTTGTTTCGAAAGTTCACCCAGGAACCTTCGTACATGGAATCTTCACTTTCATTTCACCTTGATGGATGTCGACTTCTCGTCGAGGATGAGTCGAGTTGGGAACTGACTTAATTTCTCCAGACGGGGACAAGGTTGACGAAGGGACTTCACTTTCATTTAAGTGAGGCTTCCTTCTGTTGTAATGGGTCTCCGAGTTTAATAGGGATAGTAAGAAGTATTTGTCACGACAATACCGACTTAATATAGGGGGTTTTATATATACGATTTCGGATTTGAGTCATGAAGTCTGATACTGCCATAACCCTTCATCCCGGAAATTTTTCGATTAATTTAATTTTGTTTCGGTACTCCCACCTGGGATTAGGTTAGACTGTCCGTAGGAATATTCTGTTGTTCTAATTCTGTGTCTGTCTGTAGTGTCTACGTGTTTCCTTTCTGGTGTCCTCCTGTAACACTCTTCTATCGACAGAAGTACGACTCCTTTGTTCAGAGTCCTTTTTGGTTTGGACAACTGTCCAAACCTGAAGATAGGAGGTCTTGACACTCCTTTATTTAAAGGTAATAAATTCGGTGGGTCAGACACCATAAAACAATACTGTTTGAATCGTTTGATCATGTGTACAGGTCTTCAACTAAAAAAAAATTCCTTGCTGTTGTTGTTTTTCTTTCTTACTCTTACTTATGAGTAATCGATGAAGGTAGAGAAATCTCAGTCCTAGAACAGACCCCAGAGAAGTGTCTGAAGTAACAGAGTGTTTATATACGGATACTAGTATAAAGAAAACGGAATTTCACGGTAAAGAAGGGTCAAAGGACCGTCTTGAGAAAAGGTAAGAGACACCGAAGGGGACTAGGTGTCTTTAGTGACATAAAAAGGTAGGAAATATGTGATAACAGGGACCATGTCTCTGTCTTAGTGAATCTTCTTTACCTCATCGGTAGTACCAGTTGTTTTCTTAGACTTTACGTCATGAACCTACGTTAGAGTTTTTTCTGTCTTACTAGAGTCAAGTAAAGGTTCCGTTTGGTAAGTTATAGTGTCATTAGGTTCAGATACGGGGTTGGTCATTACGACTTCTTCGACTTCAACTTACCCAGATACTTCTGGATGTTCTGGAAGATCTTGTTTATGGGTTTTTCTACAAGAAAAGTAATATCCCCTGACCTTACGTTTTCATCCTTCAGTTCTTTATGGATCACATTGTCCGTTTAAACCGGAACTTCAAGTCTTACTTCGTCCGTTTCCGATTATTTCAAAACGGTTCTCTCGCGCAACCAGTATCGTTTGTGGCAGAAGGTTGTTGTGTTCTCTTCTCAGACGTGTACCTGTAGTGGTCTACCAGTTATGGTTTTAGTCTAACTAATATAAGAAACGTCTAACTAATATGAGAAGTTATGGTTTTAACTAACTAATATAAGAAATATAAGAGGTAGAAGTTTCTACCTCTTCGAGACATGTCAGTCGTTTTTGTTCTGCCCCTCGACTGGCACCGAGTCTAGTACTTGAGGAATAACAGTTTACGTCTGAATTTGACTTCTTTCATCCCCTTTGGTGATTTGTAAGTCCATACTGGATTTAGTTTAGGGAATACTAATATGTCACCTTCACTGTTTATCTAAGTTCCCTAATCTACACTATGTATCTCAAGGACTTCTTGATACCTACCTCCAAACACTGTAACATGTCCTCCGTCCCTAGTTCTGTAGGGGTTCGTTTTACTTACGTTTTTACGTTTTACCAACAGACTCCTCCGGAATTTTTATAGACACTTTTCTTCTCTTCGTTTTCCGTTTCCTCTTTTCCCTTCTATATGGGTAAACTTACGTTTCAAGGTTCCTTATCGTTTCTCTCTATTCTTTCTGAAGGAGTCTCTAGTTACGTTTCTTTATCTCCTTTTGTTATCTTACCCTCTCTTACCTCTAGAGAAGTTCTTTTAATCTCTAGGGTTCCCTTGTAAAGTACGTTTCTACCCGTGTTATTTCCTGTCTTTAACATACCTGGATTGTCTTCGTCTTCTATAATTCTTCTCCACCGTTCTTATGTGTCTACTTGACATGTTTTTTTCTAGTACTGGGTCTATTAGTGCTACCACACTAGTGAGTACATCTCGGTCTGTAGGACCTGACACTCCAGTTCACCTGGAATCCTTCGTAGTGATACTTGATTCTATCACCTCCATTACCTTAAGGTCAACTCGATGAAATTAAAGATTTTCTATTATGATACTTTCATGATGTGAGTTATACCGTCGTTTAAACCTTTTGAGTCGTCACAGGTGTCCTGACCATTTTCAGTCAAAAGTAAGGTTAGGGTTTCTTTCCGTTACCGTTTCTTACGAGTTTGATGGTGTGTTAACATGAGTAGAGTCAGTCAGTCAAGTCAGTGAGTAAACACAGGCTGAGAAACGTTGGGGTACTTAGTGTCGTGCGGTCCGGAGGGTCAGGTAGTGGTTGAGGGTCTCAAGTGAGTCTGAGTTACAGGTAGCTCAGTCACTACGGTAGGTCGGTAGAGTAGAAGACAGCAGGGGAAGAGGACGGGGGTTTAGGGAGGGCCGTAGTCTCAGAAAAGGTTACTCAGTTGAGAAGCGTACTCCACCGGTTTCATGACCTCAAAGTCGAAATCGTAGTAAGGAAGGTTTCTTTAGGGTCCCGACTAGAGGAAGTCTCACCTAACCAACCTAGAGGAACATGAGTAGAGTGTATGATCGTTTCATTACGAGTTTTTAAAGGTTCGGTCCGAAGTTGTTATGTACTTGGCACTTTAAGGTCTACAAGTTAGACCTAAATCTTTTCCGTCTCCTTGGTCTCTAGTTTGACGGTTGCAAGTAACCTAGTAGCTTTTTCGTTCTCTCAAGGTCTTTTTGTAGATGAAGACGAAATAACTGATACGGTTTCGGAAACTGACACACCTAGTGTTGTTTCACACCTTTTAAGACTTTCTCTTCCCTTATGGTCTGGTGGCCTGGACGGAGAACTCTTTAAACATACGTCCAGTCCTTCGTTGACTGGACGTATGTCTAAAGACAGGTCAATCTTGACCTGTACCTTGTTGTTTGACCAAGGTTTAGCCCTTTCCTCATGTAGTCCCGACATATAACAGTAGGACGGATCAATTGAATATACGTCTCATGTAGTACTCTTTGGGACCCGACCTACTTCGTGTTCGACCTTAGTTATAACGACCTTCTTTATAGTTATTGAAGTCTATACACCTACTGTGTGGGAATACCGTCTTTCGTTTCTTGTTGATTTCTCGGAGAACTACTTTCACTTTCTCTTCTCACTTTTTCAACCGAATTTTGAGTTGTAAGTCTTTTGATTCTAGAATCTCGTCATAATGTATAGGAAAGAAAAGAAATAAGTTGAGATGGTCGAACATTACGGATTATTTTAGATATAATCTTTAGGTAACAAAGTTCATTTATTATATATTTATTCTATATAGGATTAAAAGAAATAATTCTTATAATTATGAATTTACAATCGTTTGAAGTGTCACACATAGAAACCCTAAAAAGGGGTCGGGGAGAAAAGGGTTCATGGTACTAAGGAGTGTAGGTGGATCGGAGTAGACGTATCATTTTTCTTATCGAGGGTCCTCAGTGTCAAATACGTATACTAAGGGTATGGGATTTTGACTGATCTCTCATTCATGAAATTGGTTCGAACTGGTTTTTTTTAAGACGGAGATTTCAAATCTTAAACCTTGTTTTCTTTTTAAATCAGAAAGAAAACTACCAGCTTTAACAATGTTCAGTTAAGTCTTCGATATACTCGGTACAAGAGGGGACATCGGGTCTCTGTATTTTTACACAGACATCCTCTCTTTTTACTATGTTTGAGTAGGTTTCTCATCAATTGCTGTCTCAGTCCTTTCCGTACTATCGTAATGTAGGGGACCAAGGTCAACATTCATGATACGTTAGACACCCGTGGTGTTCAATACGTATATAGGAGAAAGATGAAATAGGATCGAGTCTACCTTAAGACGACGAACGTGGTTGTCAGTATTCTCTCTAAATAATCTTTGAGAGGTTGATTTCAGATTACGGTAAAAAAAAGTTGTTTCATTACAAAAACAACAAGTTAGTGATTCAGTACAGACTGAGACTCTGGGGTCCCTGACATCGGGTGGTCCGGAGGGACAAGGAGTGATAGAGGACCTCAAGTGGGTTCAGGTACAGGTAACTTAGTCACTAGGGTAGGTTGGTAGAGTAATGGTTTCATTAGACTCCTTGACATTAATTTATTACGTTATGTAAAGGTTGTGGTAGGTATTCCATGTGAAACTACTCTCCTACTAAACCCTTGAGGTGTCACTCCCTAAATTCATTCTCTCACGTCCAATACGTGTCGATGTCTTGTGGTTTGTAGACCTCTCTACGATTCCTAATATCTTCTCGTCATTTAAACGACCCTACCTTCCCCTGATTCTAACTGTAAACGGATGAAACGTTAACGGTTGTACCTTGGTTTTTATGCTAATGACTCTATATGGGTTCCTTTTGTTACTTTATGGTTTCCTTCTCGTTCTCCTCGTCTTCCTCTTCTACTCCTTCTTCTCCTCGTCCTTAGTCCTTACTAGGTTCTGTCTACTCCACTGGAAGTTCAAGAGAAGTTTACAATTCTCCTTTATACTCCATACTCACCTTCTTCCATTAAGAAGTTACAATATCGAGTTGACGTTATTATCACGGCGACATCTAAAAAAAAAAAATTATTTGTCGTACGGACAATTTAATAACCCGAAAGTTTAAGAGTGTTAAGTGACCCTTTCCTTTTAAACTTGAAGGAATTTCGAAAATATGAACTTAGAAAAAAGAAATCATTTTCTCTATTAGTAGTCCGTAGTAGTGTCATTTTTCAAAAATTTGTCACCCGATTGAATCCTCGTGAAACCAAAACCACTAATAAAGTTCTATAAAAAGTTTATAGACACTAAAATGGTTTCGGTTTTGTGTAAACACAGAATAGTTTGGGGTTTATTTACAACGGTTCTTAAAAAATGTAAATTGGAAAAAGACTTCAGTACACATAAAATACACTTTAAATCAAGTATACAAAGACTAAATAAATATATGTTTACTAGTTTTAAAACAAAACATTCTTGGTAAACTACAGGTGTCTTCCTAAAATATTTACTAGATTTCACAAATTGGTAGAATTTCGGAAAAAAAGGTATTTATCCGTTAAAAAGAAACTTAAATGAATTTCGAAGAGGAAAGTTTATACGATAGATCCAACCAATATTGAAAGGAAGGTTCCTCATTCGAAGAAAATTAAAGTACCAACGTTAGTGGTAGACGTCACTAAAACCTCGGGGGATTCTATTTCAGACTGTGACAAAGGTGACAAACGGGTAGATAAAGGGTACTTCACTACCCTGGTTTACGGTATTAGAAGCAAAAGACTTACAACTCGAAATTCGGTTGAAAAAGTGAGAGGAGAAAGTGACAGTAGTTCTCCGAAAAAGCAAGGAGAAATGAAAGATGGTATTCTCACCCACAGTAGACGTATAGACTCCAATAACTATAAAGAGGTCCGTTAGAACTAAGGTCGACACGAAGAAGGTCGGGTCGCAAAGAGTACTACATAAGACGTATATTCAATTTATTCCTCCCACTGTTATATGTCGGAACTGTATGAGAAAAAGGATAAACCTTGGTCAGACAACAAGGTACAGGTCAAGATTGACAACGAAGGACTTGACGTATATCCAAAGTGTTCTCCTTCCTTTCAATACTGGTTGGATCTATCGTATAAGTTTTCGTCTCTGTAATGAAACGGTTGTTTCCAGGTAGATCAGTTCCGATACCAAAAAGATCATCAGTACATACCCACACTCTCAACCTGACACTTCTTTCGACTCGTGGTTTCTTAACTACGAAAACTTGACACCATAACCTCTTCTGAGACCTCTCAGGGAACCTGACGTTCCTCTAGGTTGGTTAGGTAAGATTTCCTCTAGTCAGGAGCCTAAAGAAACCTTTCTGACTACNCGATACCAAAAAGATCATCAGTGCATACCCACACTCTCAACCTGACACTTCTTTCGACTCGTGGTTTCTTAACTACGAAAACTTGACACCATAACCTCTTCTGAGACCTCTCAGGGAACCTGACGTTCCTCTAGGTTGGTTAGGTAAGATTTCCTCTAGTCAGGAGCCTAAAGAAACCTTTCTGACTACGATTTCGACTTATAGGTCATGAAACCGGTGGAGTACACTTCTCAACTGAGTAACCTTTTCTGAGACTAGGACCCTCCCTAACTCCCGTCCTCCTCTTCCCCTACTGTCTCCTACTCTACCGACCTACCGTAGTGACTGAGTTACCTGCACTCAGACTCACTTGAGGTTCTCAACCACTACCTGTCCCTCCGGACCGCACGACGTTAAGTACCCCAACGTTTCTCAGTCTGAGTTGACTCGCTGACTTGACTTGACTTTCGAAGAGGAATAAGAGGTTTGAATACGGGGGTTTCATTAATTTTACAATTTCCATCGTTTAAAAACCAAAATTAATGTTTTATTCCTTCAAGGTACGAAAGGGATCATTGGATTTCTATCTTTGGACCCTTCTAAAAGAACGAATAGGGAATAAGATGAAAAAGTGTCAGAAAAATAAAGGAAACAAAGTGTACAATAAACACCTTTTTTGATACATACGAATTACAAATTTCTTAAACTAGAGCGTAAACTGAGTCAAGATTATTACACCTACTTAGATCTCGGATAATATTTCTCACTTCACTCAGTCTTTCTCTTTTTGTTTATAACACATAATTACATATATATACTTTGATTTTTCTACCATGACCAATTAGATAAACGTCTCGTCGTTACCTCTAAGTCTATATTTCTTCTCTGTACACCTGTCACCCCCTTCCTCTCCCACCCTGTTTGACTCTCTCATCGTAACCTTGTATATGCAATTGTATACATTTTACTCTATCGGTCACCCTTTAACGATACACTGCGTCCCTCGAGTTTAGGTCTCGAGACACTGTTGGATCTCCCCACCCTCCCCCACCCAAGTCACCACCCTTCCAAACTCTACCTCCCTGTATGTACACGGATACTGACTAAGTACAACTATATATCGTCTTTGGTTGTGTTATAACATTTCGTTAATAGAAGGTTAATTTTTATTTATTCAACATTTTTTTCTTAAACTAGAGACTCCTTTTCACTGTTGAAACCATTTCACATACCTCGTATTTGTTACTATTTGTTATTAATTTACTTCTTTATTGTCCGTCGTGGTGTAAAAGTGACTATTACGATTTTTGGTCTCTGTGATCTGATTTGACTGGTTGTCGGGAATAACTATTGATCAAGGGACTTTATTCTACGTTAGTTCCCTCGTTTAATTTTATAAAATACATAGGAAAACGGGGCGGTAAGAGAAGTTGACGGGATAGTATGTTTTCGTGTGTAAAAATTTTACTCTGTAATTTTACATTGTAAACTGTAACGCCATACTAGGAAAAATAGAAAAGAAGACTTATTAGATCTTAATTCGTTTGATAGGAACTAACAAACCTTTCTGACGGAGAAATATTGTCGACAACAAAAAGTCAGAGATTCAGTACAGGTTGAGAAACGCTGGGGTACCTGACGTTGTGTGGTCCGAAGGGACAGGAAGTGGTAGAGGGCCTCAAACGAGTATAATTACAGGTAAGTCAGTCACTACGATAGGTTGGTAGAGTAGGAGACGGTGGGGGATGAGGAAAACAGAAGTCAGAAAGAAAGGGTCGTAGTTCCAGAAAAGATTCCTCAACCCAAAAGTGTAGTCCCCCGGTTTCATAACCTCGAAGTCGAAATTGTAGTCAGGAAGGATACTTACTTGTAAGTCTTGACTAAGGGAACTCCTACCTGACCAAACTAGAGGAAAGTCCAGTTCCCTGAGAGTTCTCAGAAGAGGTTTTGGTGTTAAACTTTCGTAGTCAAGAAACCACAAGTCGGAAGAAATACTAGGTTGTGAGTCTAGGCATGTACTGATGACCTTTTTGGTATCAAAATTGATATGTCTGGAAATGGTCGTTTCACTACAGAGACGAAAAATTCAGTATCGAAAAATAAAAAGGTTCTTCGTTCAAAGAAAATTAAAGTACGACGTCAGTGGTGGGTATCACTAAACCCTCGGGTTCTTTTATTTTAGACAGGGGAAGTTTCCCCTTTTTCACCTTCGTCGCTGTCTAAGGTCACTTCCCCGGACGAATTGAGTTAATTCGATACTCGGTACGGTATGTCCCGGTGGGTTCTGTCTGTCCAGTATCACTACCCAAGACTGTTTTGTACCAGGTGACTTCTTCCTTTACCGTTGGGTGAGGTCATAAGAACAGTACTCTTGGGGTACTCGTCATAATTTTCCGTTTCTCAATACTGTTACCTTCTACTCGGGGGATTCAGACTCCCACAGATTATCCGATGACTCCTTCTCACCTTCCGTTAGTGATTATCGAGCTATTGTATTTATGGTTATTGTAATTTTAAACATGTAACTTAAACTTCTCAATTCAGATATTATAATAAAGATGAGGATGGAATTATCAAATAGGGAAATATAATTAAAGGTTTTACATGTTTGTTTGAGTATGTCGAGTACGAGTTGTAGTGATTAATAATCTCTTTACATTTAGTTTTGAAGTTACACCATAATGGAGTATTGTCTGTCTTACCGGTAGTACTTTTTTTAGATGTTTGTTATTTACGAACCTCTCCGACAACTCTTTTCCCTTTGAAGGATGTGACAACCACCCTTATATTTAACCACGTCGGTGAGACCTTTTGTCATCCCTACAAGGAATTTTTTGATCTTTACCTCAATATGTTAAGTCACTAGGGTGAGTGAGTGCCCGTATATACACCTTTTCTGTTTTTGAGATTAAGTTTTTCTATGTACGTGGGGTCACATGTAACGTCGTGATAAATGTTATCGGTCTGTACTTTCGGTGGATTCATAGGTACTTGTCTACTCACCTATTTCTACACCATGTATAAGTGTTACCTTATAATGAGTCGGTATTTTTTACTTCATTACGGTAAATGTCGTTGTACTACCTGGATCTATTATAGTATGATTCACATCAGTCTGTCTCTTTCTGTGATAGCATACTATAGTGAATAAACTCCTTAGATTTTTATTATGTTTACTTGAATAAATGTTTTATTTTTATCTCAGTGTATTTTTTTGAATACCAATAGTTTCCCTTTCCGATCTTCCCTCCCTTTATAATCCTCAAACCATAATTGGTATGTGTTTTTATTTGAGTTTTACCTAATTTCTAGATTTACATTCTGGTCTTTGATAATTTGAGGATCTCCTCTTGTATCCGTTTTGTGAGAGACTGTATTTAGTGTCGTCCTAGGAGATACTGGGTGGAGGGTCTTATAACCTTTACTTTCGTTTTTATTTGTTTACCCTGGATTAATTTTAATTTTCGAAGACGTGTTGTTTCTTTTGTTAGTCGTTCCACTTTTCTGTCGGAAGTCTTACCCTCTTTCATTATCGTTTACTTCGTTGACTGTTTGTTGATTAGAGTTTTTATATGTTCGTTGAGGACGTCGAGTAAAGGTCTTTTTATTTGCTGGGTTAGTTTTTTACCGGTTTCATGATTTGTCTGTAAAGAGGTTTCTTCTACATGTCTACCGATTGTTTGTGTACTTTTCTACGAGTCGTAGTGAGTAATAATCTCTTTCCGTTTAGTTTTGGTGTTACTCTACGGTAAAGTGAGGTCAGTCTTACCGACGCTAGGTTATGTTCGTTATTTACTACCTCTCCCACACCTCTTTTCCCTTGGGAGAATGTGAAACCACCCTTAAGTTTGATCATGTCGGTAATACCTCTTGTCACACCTCTAAGGAATTTTTTGACCTTTCTCTTGACGGAATACTGGGTCGTTAGGGTGACGACCCGTATGTGTGGCTCCTTTGGTCTTCACTTTCTCCGTGCACATGGGGTTACAAGTAACGTCGTGACAAATATTATCGGTCCTGTACCTTTGTTGGATCTACAGGTAGTC
This sequence comes from Capra ibex, assembly GCA_006410555.1. NCBI lineage: Eukaryota > Metazoa > Chordata > Mammalia > Artiodactyla > Bovidae > Capra > Capra ibex. The sequence goes on along the minus strand of SJYO01007492.1, from coordinate 35,011,743 downwards.
GTCTACTTACCTATTCTTTCGACACCATGTATATGTGTTACCTGATAATGAGTCGGTAATTTTTCTTATGTAAATTTAGTCAAGATTACTCCACTTACTTTGACCTCGGATAATATGTCTCACTTCATTCGGTCCTTCTTTTTGTGGTTATGTCATATGATTACGTATATATGCCTTAAATCTTTCTACCATTACTATTGGGACATACACTCTGTCGTTTTCTCCGTGTCTGCATATCTTGTCAGAAAACCTGAGACACCCTCTTCCGCTCCCACCCTACTAGACTCTCTTATCGTAACTTTGTACATATAATAGTATACACTTTGTCTAGCGGTCAGGTCCAAACTACGTACTCTGTCCCACGAGTCCCGACCACGTGACCCTACTGGGTCTCCCTACCCTACCCTTCCCTCCACCCTCCCCCTAAGTCCTACCCCTTGTGTACATTTGGGTACCGATTAAGTACAGTTACATACCGTTTTGGTTATGTTATAACATTTCTTTTATTTATTTTGACCTTTTTTTTTCCTTAAACCATAATTATCTGTGTGTGATGATTACCCGAAGGATCCATAGAGTCACCGATTCTTAGGTGGACAGTTCGTCCTCCACGTCCGAGTTAAGGACCCAGTCCTTCTAATTGTTCTCTTCCTTTACCGTTGGGTGAGATCATAAGAACGGACCCTTTAGTGTACCTATCTCCTCGGACCACCCGATGTCAGGTACCCCAGTGTTCTCAGTCTGAACTGAATCGTTGATTTGTGTCTACGTGTACGTATGTTTTTTGTTGTTCCTGGGTAACATATCGTGTCTATACATTATAGAACATTATTGGATAGTACCTTTTATTAGACTTTTTATTATATATATATTTTGGTTTAGCGAAACGATATATAGACTTTGATTGTACAACATTTAGTTGATCCGAAGTTATCTTAATTAATTTAAAATTTTTATCAAATAGGAAAATTATCGAACAAGGAGACTCGTGTTAAGGAAGATAAAGATGTTATGATCTCAAGTTGAAGAATTAGAAGATAGGGAAACGATTTATAAAGTAAAAAAATTTTTATAATAGATGACCTGTAAATGATATTTGGTCCGTGAGAAGATTCAAGATTCCAATGTATACACCGATTTTGCCTGTTTTTAGAGACAGGTATACCTTAAAAATAAGGTCTTATACAATCATAGTATTTTAATTAAACTTTCCTATCTACCATCAGTCTATTGATTTTTAATTTACAACATTGATTCCTATATGAAGTCACGAAATTGTTAACGGATTGGTAGTGAACACAGTAAAATTCATAAAGTAGGAATTTGAGAAATGTTAACATAGACTATAAACACGTGGATGGGGTTACAGACGTAGTTTTTTTATAGTGTTTATCTACAGTCCTGATTTTTGGTGTCGGGACTGTCAAGATACTTATCGTTTAAGATAAATGTAAAGAAAGACACCACGTATAGTCAGAAAGTCTAGTTCTTTGATGATAAAATTCCTGAGGAGGAAACTTCTGAATCTCTGTAATATAATAGTAGTATTCTAGTGTTTCAAGAGTTTATTCACAGTATATGTGATGGGTTTCAAACCCTACAATTTAAAGGAGTTTAAAGTAGAGGTACCTATGTCTAACCCTTTATGCAACGGTCACCCTTTTGTTTCGGACGGACGTCGTGAGTCGAATGTCTCCTTTAATTCGTTAAACAATTGGCAACATGAAGTTCTCGTCTTCTTCGTCTTTTTATGTGAAGAGGGTCATTGATGCTTCATAAGGAGTCCTATCTAAAACAAATTGTCAGTATGCTGAAGCGAACTTTAAAGACCGGGTTCTAGGGACAATAGTGTACTCAGTATCTGTTAGTGGGGTCGTTTACGTGATAAAATACCAGTATATCACGTTGTCGTCCCTCCTCTCGATTCCCCAGCCAAGACCTAATCTTGTGATAGAACTGGTGAAAGATCGTCACACTGTAACTGACCCAGTGAAATTGGAAAAGTTCTAAATATCCCAACAACACTCTTAGTTTACATGGTCTATGATGGTCAATACAGAGTAACTTAGAAGTGTTGTTAGGACTTTGTTAAGTTATTCGACAGTATTAGCTTGTCCATAAAATCTTAACTTCTTTATCAAATTTATTTTACAGACGGTATCTTGGTCCGGCGTTTGTGAGTATTCAATCAAGGTAAGAGTGTTACGTAAGTTCACGTACTTCGGGGAACATACGCATTGCACTTATTTTACACATCTGTATGTCAACAAATCAATTAATTATAAACAGAGCCAGAATCATTTGAGGTAAGTAGGACAAATGTGAGTTAAGAACCTAGTGATTCTCTGTCGACACTTCACATCCAGGGAGTGAAAGATGACGAAGTCTGTTCTAAAAAGATAGGAAAGTGTTCAATTTTCGTCGTTCTGAATAACATTTCCACTTTCACTCAAATCAATGTAGTGTAAGGTCATGAACGGAAAGAAAACCATAGAGTCGTAAATTCTTATGATCAGGAGTATTTCTACCCTTACCCGAACAGAAGGAGAAAAGAGGATGGGAAAGTTATTGACAATAACAAGTAAGACAACTTGCGTAATTCCTGTTGCCAACTGATAGATGTAAGAAAAAGGAAGATACACTTTCCCTTTACATGTATCAAATCAACCAATCCTTGACTTCCTTTCCGGGGTTTCTCCGTTAATTTCTTAGGAGGGGACCTGTGGTCTGACGTCGGAAGGACGTTCCTCGATCCTGTTGTGGTACTTTTACGGAACTCAATAAGTCGACAACGTCAAGAATGACAAAAGAAAGTGTATGTAGTGACTTAAGACTCAGTAACCAAGTGTCGTATTTACACAGGTGTCCTCTTGGGACTTCTTAGTCTCACAATCAATGTTGTTGTTGAGAAGTGGGTCACGACGAGACTTCAAAGTCAGGTACCATGATGAAGGTAAGACTCGAGACGTCGGGTAAACTTAATGGATAATCAAAAGGAAAAAGAAAAAGACATCTGAAAAGAAGGATATTGATGGTATAAGTTTGTAATCCAATCTACCTAAAAGACAGATATGTTAACCTAAATATGCGGACAAACCGTTGTATAAACATATGAATGTTTTGAAAAGATATTCTTCAAAAGAATCATAAATATTTTATAAAAAAATAAAGAATTCTGGGTATAATTGAAGATTAAGTCATTTTATTACGTCCAGGAGATGGAAAGATGAATTTTTATGAACTAAAGTCTGAACCATTGTAAAAAATTTCACTTAAGAGTAACTGTCACTCGTTCGAAGACCGTATGTAAAAGTTCAATTGGAAGTAAGTCTACAGATTTATCATTGACCTATATATACATATGACTTTGAGTTCTTTACAATTTGAAGATATATACGTATCTTGATACGGTGCTTAATTTATACTATCGTACACACTCTAAATTTGGTTTCATTGACGCTGATATAGTTAGGTACAAAATAATTATAGTTATTATCATCTTAGAGAATTAAGTGAATTCTTACATTCATTAATTATGATTAAGTATATTAAATATCTTATATTAAGTATATTATATTATATTATTAATATATATTAAGTATATTAATAATATAATATATTAGTATATTAATTATTAAGTATATTATATTATTAATATAGTATATATTAAGTATATTATTAATAAATAAGGGATATAATTATTAAAATTTGGGAAATTATTAGATTTTAAGAAAGATAAGGACGTTATCAAATCAAATTGAGGAATTATTAGATAGAAACACAGATCCTATGTTTTAACCTCTTCCTTCACCGTTGGGTGAGGTCACAAGAAGGGACCTCTTAGGGTCCCTACCCCCTCGGACCACCCGACGGCAGATACCCCAGCGTGTCTCAACCTGTGCTGACTTCGTTGAATCGTCCTATGTTTTATTAAACGATTTATTTTTTCGTTTTATACTTGTATTAGAATAAAAAAGATTGACCACCGGGATAGAGGGTGAAGAGATCTTATATAATATTAATAAATTATTCATGGACAAAAGTGGTACGTCAGTATGATAAAAGAAGTTCGTCGACTTATTGGATAAAAATACGAATTGTAATTTACCAGGTTGTCAAATATTGGTTATACTTCGAGTCGGTATTTTAAGTGGGGTAGAAGTATCGTCCCAAGTCGGGAGACCGATTTCTTTATTGACGTAATCTTGACACATTAAATGTCTTTTGAATTATCTCAGGATGTTTATTTATCGGAATCGAACAAAAGGATCTATTCATTAAATTGAAAGATTGAACCCCCTTTATGTCGTCAATTGACGAGTTAAGGGGTGTAGGGAAGTATGTTTGTTCCAGGTTAAGGAGATCGACGGTGTTCCACCCGTTACGACAAATGACGAGTGGATGGGACGGTGTCTCACTTTTAATTACTCAACCACAACTTTTCGTTTTTAACGGAGTACATTTTTCTTTTACATTTATGATTCACGGTAATGTAGTAATCTTTTTTTCCAGTGACTCACTTGTGTCGTTTATTTTTCCTCGGGACTCTTTGACGGTAATCAAAAATAAGGGAGGGGGACCTCGGTTTCAGTATGACTGACGGGAGAAGATACAGAGGACCGAGTTTCCGAGATATTCTGGGATATTCCTCTTCCCTTATCGATGGGTGAGGTCACAAGAACAGACCTCTTAAGGTACCTTAAGTCTCCTCGGACCACATGATGTCAGGTACCCTAGGGTCGCTGATTGTGAATGTCTATATATTCCCGTTAAATTTTTACGTTGGAGATAAGATAACTAATTTCGTATTATTAACTTACTAACGTCGTTGTCTATGGTTGTAGTCTCTTATCGTTCTAAGACCTTTGGTTTCCTACGTAAGGGGTAACCCTACGACTACTGGCTTCTCGTAAGTGCCTCAGACACTATGATACACTGTATGAAATATGAGTCAAAGTTACGTCTATGTCTATTTAGTGACTGTTTTACCGTCAAAGAACTACGGGGTTCTCTATAGTGGATTGACACGGATTGGATCTGTGTTTATGAACAACTTTAACAGTGCTAGAGGGAACAGAGGACAGGTTATCTTCAATTTTCCCCCTTCCCCAGAAACCTTACCTCTATTCCGTCACTACGTTTATAAATAATCGAGAAGGAAAGATGTCTGCCTATGTACAACTCCTATTTACAGGAAGTGTACGTCTAACTAACAGGATTCTTTGGTCCGAGTCATTTCGAAGTAAAGGACCCGGGGTGAGGAGGGGTGACACAAAGACCCAGTAAGAGGGGAATCTCAACGATACGTTGGAAGAGTGGGAGGGTATTACCTTGTCCACTTCAGTTCAGATTCTTCAAAGGGTCGTTGAGGACTTAGATGAAAAGGTCTTACTGAACCAGCTTTCTCAATACTTGGAGTCTATGTGGACATGTGTTTGGGTACAGTTTCAATTTATTAAAAAATTTAATAGAAGGAGTGAAGAGGATTTAATTGTGTGAGTTAGTACAAGTCACTTTATTTCTTACTAATATCTTCAGACAGTCGAAATCTCGGGACCGAGTCTGGGAACGACTAGTAATCGTTCAACTACTTAGAAATGTTTGGATAAAGGACAAAACATTTTACCCATGCTGTTCCGGGTAGATAGTCCTTTTAACGATTTATTATTTGAACTCGAGGGTTGTGTATTATTCATGTGTTATTTATACTTAGTAATAAGAAAAATTGAACGATACTTTAATAGGTGTCTTAGGAATAAGGACCCAGTAGAAGGAGTCTTGAACGAACCAGTTCGGTGGGTGTAACAAAAGGGGGAAGTACATTATTTTTTTCAGTCCCACCAGGTCTCAGTCTTACGGGGAACCGGTGAAAAATACAAGTAAGACCGTCCGGAAACGGACTGATGATTAGTCACGAGTAGGGTACGGTAATGGTTTGGATAAAGAATTCTAGTAGATTGTTACAGAAAGAGTAAAGTGTCAAAGACGGGGTGACGTAACAGACATTCCGTTTGAAATATTTGGTTGAAAAGAAGAATGAGAAGAAAAAGGGAAAGGTAAAGGAAGGATTTGTTAAGTCAGATTTTCGAAAGTCCACCCCGACTCGTTCCATTCGTAGTCTGGCCCCTGACACCCACGTGCCACCGTAGGGCCGATTTTTTGACCAACCTCGGGTTCGTCTTTCTCCTCGTACAAGTGTTTGACTATCACCGTAGGTCAATCCCCACCCCCTCGGGACTTTACTCACTTCTCTTATAGGAACAGTTCTCTGTAGAGTCTCACCTAACGGTTTCGGACTCGTCCCACTCCTTCCAATAACTACATCTCCCTACCGGTCCACGTCCGACAGGTTCACCTCACTCTTTCCAGAGATACGTGCACTGTCGTACTCCACAGTGTCGGGTTCGTCTGACTCCACAAACCAAAGTTTCAGATTCCTTCCATGTATCTCGTAGTTGCGTTCCCCACAAGTGTCACCCTCTACCCAATATGTGTCCTCTTGACTCGTTTTTTCTTTGTATAACTCCTAAACCCTCGATCTAAAAAGTGTCAACCACTTCCCTCAATTTTTACACCTTTCCTTTTTTAGATCTGACTTAGAACACCATAATCTGACCTTGACCTCTATAGAGACACTGGAGTGTCAAAGTTGTAAATCTATCTTTGTCTTTTTATACCTACATTTTTTATATATAATGAAAAAGATAACGATGAGGACCTACCCACGAACTCATCTGTTTCGTCCCCTTATATATTAATATGTATGTAAATATATTATTGTTTATTTCTTATATATTATATTAATATGTAAACTATATTATTTATTTATTATATATTAGTATTATTGTATATAAGGGGTCGAAACACGTAAGTTCACTGGACCTCCGTCATTATGATGTTATCGTCGTTACTCAAATATATCGTGGTTCTAGAACCAAATATTTATAGTAAGATATTACTTTCCTGAATCTCTAGGAACCTCTTTACCTAATTAGGTCCTGACTCCGTTCCTTTTATTTTTTACTAGGGTCTTGGAGAAGAACACGATCTTTCATGTCTACACAAGTTTCCTACTCGATACAGTTTTCCTGTATCCTCGGTGGAACTTCTTCTAAAGGGGCTAGTTCACTCATATATTAAATTCAAGTTTGATTTATCAATATCTTTATCTATTGACAACTTATTTGATCCTTAAGTACTCAGTACTCATTGTTTCGCGTTTTACTGTCCATCCATCTATCTATCTGTCCTCCCCCCTGTCTCCTTCCCTCCCTCCATCCCTGCCCCCTCCTCCTTCTTTCTTTCCTTTTTTCTTTCTCTTTCTTCCTTTCCTTTTCTTTCCTTCTTTCCCGTTTGCAAACAAATTCTTACCTTACAGATCGATAAGAGTTTTCTGACGAAATTTTTTGTCAACAATTATCGTTTCTCATTAATGTTTCTATTTGAACATATATGGTCAAATGTCTAATTAGTAAAATTAGTTTGTTAGTGTTTAGTAAGTTACTAACTACTTGTGTAACAGTTATTACCTCGTTTATCTTTAGGACTACGTAATGTTCCTCTACTTGGATCGTGGTGAAAACATTATAAAGACGGTTTCTGAGTATTTAAATGAGATTGGTTATCTTTTGTTTTTATATGTAACTCCTTAAACGTGTTTTATTGGCGGGATATTTAAAGTTCCAGTACTTTCAGTTTTATTCTCACCTTTTCCTAACTTCCTCTGATTTCTCCGTATAAACTGTCGACTTACGTTGTACACTAGAACTGTACCTAACAAGACAATGTTTCCCATAAAAGTTCTATTAAGTGTTTTGAGTTTACCACAAACTCCCAATCTACCATCATTACACAGTCACAACTAAAGACTTAGACTACCAAAATGACACTAAGTAATCCTCTTACAACCGTCATCTTCCTTTATGTGATTCATGCGTCCCCAATACCCGTTGAACGAGAGTTTATCATATCCTTTTTTAAAGAAACATGAGAAGGATGTTAAAAAGACATTTAAACTCTAACGAAGTTACATTTTATAGAAAAAATATTTGTATGACTGAATTTACGTCACTTCATGTTCTTGGAAGTTGTGTAGTATTTTTCCGTCTTCGTCTCTATAGTCTTGTTCCGTTACCAGAGACGTTCGATGGACTATTCAAAATACGCTTCCAAACATTTTATTTTGGATAGTTAACAAGTGACGTACCGGTAAAGTAAAGACCCACAGACCGAACGTTACGACTAAGACGGTGACGAAAAGTTCACCGTGTGTGTCTCATCCGTGATCTCGTCTTTTCACTGAGAGAGAAATTATTCTTGTGTCATTCAAAGGTACAGTCAAACTTACGACTTTAAGTAGTCCCGTCGAGTACAGAAACAAACGGATGACGGTACCTTTTGGGAAGTACGGTAGTACTAAAGTATAGGTTCGATTAAAAATTTTTGGTCCTAACCGTGAGGTATCCAGTCAAGGTCTGTCGGACACTGTACACACCAAAATTCTTGCACGGTAATTTCTCTCCGTCCATGGGATTGGTTTCACCGACTGTTCAACTACCGGTCTTCGTCATTTATGTGTCGGATTCAAAGATATATTACCGGTCGTTACCACTGTAATAAATATGTCACCTTTTCGGGTATCACATTTGTATATTCTGTATGTAAAGAACCTGAATTACTGAGACCTCGAATTAGTAAACTCTCAAAAGTAATCTTCACAAGATTTAATTAGATTAAATATTAGACTATGTTTTGTAAAGAGTTTGATCCAAACCTGGTGAGGTTTATACTTAAATGTCCATTGGTGATGTGTCTACATGTGTGTGGAAATTCAGTTGAGTCTTCAAGATGAAAGTTGTGTCGGAGTAAAACCATAAAGGTTTTAATCAGTATAAAAAGGACAACACCAAACGTAGGACAACACCAAACATAGGATAGTTCGAGGGGGTATGGTCTCCTATATAAGTAAAATAAAAATATATTCACCACAGAAAGCAGGTAAAGAAGACGGGAATCGTCATATAGTGTTATAATATTAATAAAGAGGACAGTTCTTTAAAAAAAGTCTTGGTCCGACGTATCTTAAGACGATTTGTTTACTAGGATAAAAAACTGGAACAATCAACTGTATCTCAACTGTTTTCGACTACAAAACATATACTTGGAGACTGACAAAGGAAATGTATTAAGCGATTTTCACTTTAGTGACTCGGTTTTACACATTTGTGTAATTCCGAAACTATCGTAATTGTTCTCGAAGGGTCTACCACGATCTCCATTTCTTTTTTTTTTTTTTTTTTGGTGGACGGTTACGTCTTTTGTACTCTGGTCAAAGCTAGGGACCCAGTCCTTCTAGGGGACCTCCTCCCGCACCGTTGGGTGAGTCGTAAGAATGGACCTCTTAGGGTACCTGTCTCCTCGGACTTCCCGATGTCAGATATCCCAGTGTTTCTTGACCTGTGCTGGTTTCGCTGAGTGTGTGTGTGTGTGTCATGATTGTTTAACGGGAGGACCTTGAGATGAGTTATGAGATATTACTGGATATACCTTTTTCTTAGATTTTTTCTCGTCTATATACATGTACATATTGACCAAGTAAAACGACATGTGAACTTTGATTGTGTTATAATATCTAATTGATATGAGGTTATTTTTTAAGAATTTATATTTTCCTATGTTTTCGTTTAACGGAAGGGTTTAAAAATGTTCAACAGGAGGGTACTCAAAGAAGGGAAGGGGGAAGGATCATGACAACAATAACAAGTCAACGAGTCAGTACAGGTTGAGAAACGCTGCTGTACCTGACATCGTGAGGTCCGAAGGGATGGGAAGTGGTTGAGGGTCTTGAACGAGTTTGAGTACAAGTAGTTCAGTCACTATGGTAAGTCGGTAGAGTAGGAGATAGTAAGGAAAGAAGAGGACGGAAGTTAGAAAGGGTCGTAGTTCCAGAAAAGGTTATTCAGTCAAGAAGTGTAGTCCATCAAGAAGTGTAGTAATTTCAAAGTCGAAGTCGTAGTCAGGAAGGTTACTTACAAGTTCCAACTAAAGGAAATCCTAACTGACCAAACTAGAGGAAAGTCAATTTCCCTAAGAGTTCGCAGAAGAGGTTGTGGTGTCAAGTTTCCGTAGTTAAGAAACCACGAGTCGAAAGAAATATCAGGTTGAAAGTGTAGGTATGTACTGATGACCTTTTTGGTATTGAAGTTGATATGTCTGGAAACAGTCATTTCGTTACAGGGACAAAAAATTATACGACAGATCCAACCAGTAACCTCTTCCGTTACCGTGGGGTGAAGTCATGAGAACGGACCTTTGAGGGTACCTACCTCCTCGGACCATCCGACGTCAGGTACCCCAGTGCTTCTCAGTCTGTGCCGACTCGCTGAAGTGAAAGTGAAAAGTGAAAGTACGTAACCTCTTCCTTTACCGTTGGGTGAGATCACAAGAACGGACCTCTTAGGGTCCCTGCCGCCTCGGAACACCCGACGGTAGATACCCCAGCGTGTCTCAGCCTGTGTTGACTTCACTGTGTCGTCGTCGTCGCCAACCAGTATCTAAAAGAGGGTTCCTCGTTCGTAGAAAATTAAAGTACCGACGTCAGTGGTAGACATCACTAAAATCTCGGGGGGTTTTTATTTCAGAGAATAACAAAGACAACAAAGGGGTAGATAAACGGTACTTCCCTACCCTGATCTGCGGTACTAGAATCAAAAAACTTTCAACTTAAAATTCGGTCGAAAAAGTGAAAGGAGAAAGTGGAAGTAGTTCTCCGGTAAATTAAGGAGAACTGATCATAAGTCACACTATGATAAGTCAAGGTCATGACTTCACACTATTATAAAGTGAAGTCATGGATTAACCCATCTGTTGAGGAACTCTTTTTTTAAAACGAATCTCTCAGTTATAGAAAACTCGAGGTCCCCCAAAATAAACAAACAAACAAAAGTTTTCCGACCAATAGAGGAATAGAGTTTCTCTTGTTGGAAGACCTATGATGGTAGGAAGTCACAATAGACCAATTTCATTTAACGGGTTTTTCGTTTCTTTACAAATGAAAGGACCTGAAGAAAGATTCAAGATCAGTGAAGTTGATAACGTTGAGTCAAGAAAAACGGTTTTAGTCGAGTAAACGGTTGACAAAAATTAATCCAACGCTATCACAAACGTAAAACGGGGGGAGGAGAAAAATCTGAAGGGACCACCGAGTCTGCCATTTCCCAGATGGATGTTACGCCCTCTGGACCCAAGTTAGAGACTCAGCCCTTCTAGAGGACCTCTTCCTTTACCGTTGGGTGAGGTCATAAGAACGGACCTTTTACGGTACCTGCCTCCTCGGACCATCCGATGTCAGGTACCCCAACGTTTCTCAGTCTGTACTGACTCGCAGAAGTGAGTGAGAAAAATCTTTGTATTTAAAGGTTTTATTAATGGATGATCCGAACTTCAGAGTACAAAAACGATTAGGACTCCCATTGTAAAAAAAACAAAACCTAACCAAAGGGTAAACACACACACACGAACAAAACCTTTCAAACATTTAGGTAAATCAAGAGAGACTTCTAGTGTATCGGTTTATTTGTATCTATGGTAAAAACTGTCGTCAACAATGTTATGACATACAAGAAAACCAATAAGATGAATCAAAACTGAAAAATTTCATGATGATATTCCACAACTGAGGTAAGTATAACAATATTTTTATTTCCACGTTTCTGTGTTCTATCCGTTAGTCCAAATCGATTTACTTATGTAAATCTTTTTTCATATGAATTTATTCGTCTGTAAATGAATTCGAAAAGTTTTAATTGGAAAGAGTGTAACCGTTTTTCTTGAAAGAGAGGAGTGATAGGATAATAACAAAAAATAAACTTTATATAATATCTCCCATTTCATCATATTTCTTTCTGTAACATTTAAGTCACTCCCTCTTTAAGTATATAATGATAATGACACGTCAGGAAAATTAAAATTACAAACGAAACCATATTATTTTTAGAGTAGGATTATAACGTATTTTTTAGTAAAAACGTAAATTTAAAGGAACGAGAATTGTGTTCTAAGTAAACCCTATTCTGTTTGTCTTAGTTTTAAGACGTAATTAATTGGACCTTCTTACTTAGAAGGACTTACCAAAAGTCCACGTCCAAGGGTCGATGTAACGTGATATCAAACCAGATCAATATGTTTCCCTTTTATTGGTTTGTCAGTATAAAGAACGATTGAGGACCTGACTCGTTATTACAATTAAGTCCTTTACTTAAGGTGTCAAATACTCCGAGGAGTCCTAAGTCGAACTGAGACATTGGGAATTTAAAAAAAAAAATTAAAGTCAAATTTTTACCTCGAAAACAAAAGACGTGTGTAGAAAGAAAATTCGGGTCTCAAGGGAGAAGACTAAGAGAACTCTTCCCCACACCTATTAGAAAACAGGTCTCGTTTATTAAAACTATGAAATCCCCCTAGTTCGATAAACGGTCAACCCGAGTTATTGGAGGGGAGACGAGACACCCCTGGTCAAAGATGTCTACACAGGTGGTTCGAGTCCGACTCGAGACTGGTGTTGTCTGTTCGTCTTAACATCCTACATCTCAGTTTCTCTACATGAGATTTGGACGAAGACGGTAGACGACCCATATACCCGTTCAGTAAACTGAAAGTACGGAGTCAAAAGAGTAGAGATTTTACCCTTCCTATCGTTATAAACGAACTGTCCTAACAATACTTCTAATTCTTTACATTACATATGTTTCGTGAAACGTTCCAAATCTTATAATATATGACATTATAATCGATAAAATAATAGGAAAAATAAAATGACAGGTCTTTTGTGATTATCTTTTGTATTTTTCTCATAAAAAAAGTTAAATTTTAAAATCGAGTAACTTTACAAAATTTAAGTAATAAAAATAAGGAAACCGATAAGTTTTATCAAAATCTTTAATATCGTAAAGTATATAAATTCTAAATTTATACTCTAAAAGAATGTATACGTAAAAAAGTACATAATTTTAAAAAAGTTTAAAATTTTTTTTACTGTTTTAGTTATAAATCTCCCTCCCCACCCCACTCTCCCTTCTACCCTCCCTCCAAGTTCTACCTCCCCTTAAACATAAGAATACCGACTCAGTACAACATACCGTCTTTGGTTGTGTTGTCACATTTCGTTAATAGGAGGTTAATTTTTTCGATATAAGGGATATGGATGAAGTGTTAACATGTACACTTATAAAAGGAATAAACAATGTAAAACAAAAGGAGTACAATTTATTTATTTAGTAATCCCCCCTTTACTGTTTTATCTTACAAAATACACTCTTCTGAGTTTTAACGACATTTTATATTCATGAATTTTCCCAAACAAAAAAAAAATTGTTTCATTATACAAACGGGAGTTTTTTTATTCAAAAATTTTGAAATTTTAACGGGTACACCTCCTTTTTAATAGAATTCCTCCATATGAAAAGGTATGATTTTTAAATAAATAAAAATTTTAAAGTAAATTATTCGTAATATTCATGGATGATACAATAACAACGACAAATCAGTGATTCAGTACCGACTGAGAACGTCAGTGTACCTGATATCGGGAGGTCCGAGGAGACAGGTACCCTAAAGGATCCGTTTCTTATGATCTCACCCAACAATAAAGGAAGAGGTTCCCTAGAAGGACTGGGTCCCTAGTTTAGACACAGAGGACGTAACATCCACCTAAGAAATGACGACTTGGTGTTCCCTTCGGGTGGATGATACACTTTATGGATGATTCATCCGTAATTTGTGGATCAAGTTCGTAGATACGAGACGTGGTTCGTCTACCTTCGTCAAAGGTCGAAGGAATGTCTCGAGTGATTGTGGTAAGTCGAGTATCTCAAGTATCAGGGTTGTTTCAACTACCTATCCAAGATCCTAAATAGAAAAGTTTGTTTAGAGACAAAATTTTTACTTATTTATTTTGTAAACCCAAGATAAATGATAAGTCAAAAAGGACCTCAAAAAGGGTGTCCTGATCTTAGTGTTAAAGATTTCAGATACTCCTCATCACTAAATCGGATTGAATATGACTATTTTCAGGTGAGATTTCCTCTAGTCGGGACCCTAAAGAAACCTTCCTTACTACGATTTCGACTTTGAGGTCATGAAACCGGTGGAGTACGCTTCTCAACTGAGTAACCTTTTCTGAGACTACGACCCTCCCTAACTCCCGTCGTCCTCTTCCCCTGCTGTCTCCTACTCTACCGACCTACCGTAATGGCTGAACTACCTGTACTCAGACTCACTTGAGGCCCTCTACCACTACCTGTCCCGCCGGACCGTACGACGTTAAGAACCCCAGTGTTTCTCAACCTGTACTGACTCACTGACTTGACTTGACTTGACTTGACTATGACTATGAATATTTTTCGGTCACCGGGATAGACATATTACTGTTTCATTTAATGTAAAAATTAAAATTAAAGTCGATTCGAAAAACAAACCTTAGTGTATTTGATGGTGTATCCTATCAAGACTTTTAATTTACTGTATTACAAATATGTTGTCTCTATCTTACGTTATTTACTGTCGGTAATTGTAGAAATAAATATCGATATCGTTGTTCCTCCTTCTTAGTTTAGGTGTAAAATCCGACACCGTGTCATTAGAAAACGGAACACACCTATCATACGAAGCATCGTGTTTAATTTGGACATACTATTGTTGAAAGTATAAGATAAAATTTTATAAAGATTCAATAATCCTCTGGAAGAGACTAGATATAAACGTATGTAGAGAAGGAGTATTATTAAGACTTTCCATGCATAAGTAAAGCTACAAAATGTCTGTTCCTTTAACTCCAAGACCTACTCTTTAGTAGACCGGGTCAAATGTCCCAATCATTCACCGTCTTGGTCCTAAGTCTGTATCTGAAGAGACTGAGGTTTCAGAAAGGTAAACGGAGATGACCTTCTGAAGACAATTATTTTAGCTTAAGTATTTGAACAAAAAGTTTGATAAGAAAGAAGAACTCAGGTCTTAAGGATCTCTGAGGTTTTTCTACAGACCCTAAACAATTGGTCATAAGGTTGTTTTGGTATGTGGTTTTGAAAAAGACGTCAAACTAAAACAGTGTGTCTTATTAAAGGGTTATATTTTTTATTTTATTTTTTAATTTCCATTGAAATCTTATTGTTTTCGAAGTGGAACTGTCAAATTCCAAACCTGACTAGTGTATGTCACAAGGAAAGAGAAAGGGTGAAACAGAAAACATATTGTCTTTGGTTTCTTGTTTTACGTCCTTAGAGTGTCTCTTTGAGGGAGAGACTCGTAGTTGGTTTGTGTAGGTGTGGTGAAACACTGTGGACGAGAGAATAGATTACCAACTTTTTGATACCGTTGGAACCTTTGGTCTAGTTTTAGCTCACTGTTTGTTTACTTTTCATGTTTTGTGGAAAATGAATTTTTACCCCTATGTCAGTACCAGTTTTAACAGTGGTCGAAATGACTATGTACAGTCGAATATCTGACTGTTCCATTGAGAGTCCCGTTTGTGTCTACCAAGTTTTCAATCAAGGGTAATCCTCTCTCTGCCTTTCCGTTCGACTCGTCAATGGGAACTTTATTTGTCTTCGTAAAAGAATCCTGTGTGTTCCTTATTCCTTAGAGGTACTTCATGTTTTTACTTGTTCTGGACTCCATGAAAAAGTTCCGTCTTCTATTTTAATTTACTAAAGTATCACTTAGATACTAAAAGAAATTAGTGTATCACTAGTAAAATCTCTGTTTGTGTGTAAATATATGAGACTTAAAGGAAGGTTAGACTAAAAAGTAAATGAAAGACTAAATTCGTTGAAGAATTCTATGAATTGTACTAAGTGGTTACCATATATAAAACAAGCTAGAGAATGGATTGACGTCTTAACAATGATAGAAATTAGACGAGTCCTGAACCCTTAGTATCACCTTACCCCTCCTTGTGGGGGTCTCGAGAAAACAGACCAGTAAGGTTAGTCGGAGTCTTGGAGTTAGGTTCGACTGTCTCGGTTTGTGCATAGTTATGTTTATTTTGTAGCGTTCTCTGAACCGTCCAGAAGCTCGCAACAGACTTGTAAAAGGTGATTCGTTGCGGTTGAGACGGTGGTGAATCGATGAGTATAAGATGAACGTTAGTTTTGAGGTTGTAGACCTTTCTTATTAGAATTAAAAATTGTACAATCAGGAATCTCCTGAGTACTCTCATCTCTTTTATTTTTCGGGGGGTTCTTACAGATTCAGTAAATCTTTCAATTCAACATTTTTTTTTTTTTCAGAAAAAGAGAGAATGTAAACGTCAATTTGTCCCTATTGTTTTAATTTATGTGTATCCCTCGACAGAAGACAACCGTAAATAGGACGGAATATTTAGAATATATAAGATGATCGTGAACGTCACCATCGGTCTCATATGGGGTCATCTTTTCTTTCTTCAGTGAGTCAACACAGACTGAGAAACGCTGGGGTACCTGACATCGGACAGTCCTAGGAGGTAGGTAACATAAAAGGTCCGTTCTTATGACCTCACCCAACGGTAAAGGAAGACATCCTCTAGAAGAACTGGGTCCCTAACTTGGGTCCAGAGACGTGACGTCCGTCTGAGATGGTAGATTCGGTGGTCCTTTCGGGTAAGGGGTCATTAAAGAAGTTTACCATCGAAATCGTATTACAGTAAGAACGAACAATTCAAGTGACTTTAGACTTCACTGATACCTAGGACCACCGTTAGTATGGTCCTTCGTTTTCTGTCACCGTAGTCTGTCTGGACTCAAAGCTAGGTTTGAGACAAAACAAGGAAACCTGGTTAATGACTCGAAAGGTTAGGATCCAAGGGAGTAGAAATTGTCTTCCGGTCATCCCTATTGGGACGTTAAAGTTCTTTTAATTTACCTTGTGAGACGTTAGATCATGTCACGGACTCTGTATATCCACGAGTTATTTACTAGCAATTTTATTTAAATTTTCTTTTTAGATGTACATAGTCTGGGGTTTTCAAGGAAATTTTTATAACTTCTCCAGACACCATACTACAAGTTCTAATTATGTGATTCGTATTGTTTCTCAAAGGGGTTAGAGCCATCCTTTGTGAGTGGTTTTATATCCTTCGAGTGAGATTTCATTTTCCTACGGTTTTCTAAGTCTACGACGGGATGTCACTAGTGATGGCCTCTTACTACTAACTCGAGGTGTCCACACTCCAGGTAGGTCACAGGAACCGATCGAAGACAACCGGGGTTTAGAAGAAGGGACCTTTTCTTATAGGGGGTGAAAACTCTCGACCCGGTAGTCGTGACGAGGTTCTCGGTGCCATCTTCTCCTCTGGGACTGTCTGTTGTCAGGACCTCAATTCCGTTCTTTTTGTCTCGACGTCGTTAGCATCGAGTTCCGGTCCTCACGAGTCCCGGGGAGTCGACGTCAGTTTCTGGCTCTTATGGTGGACTATCTTAGTCGTGTTTGGTGGTGATACTAATGGGTACGAAGCCAAATGAACGTTTATTCCTGAGGTCTCTCCTTAGGATGAAACAAGTCAGTCATAAATAAGTCAGGTCATATCTTTGGTACCGAACCCAAGGTGAAGACTATACCGATATTAAAATATTTTTAATCCCTTCATTGAGATACTTTAAAAACCACATCTACTCATCGTTTAACTTACACTTACCTGTCCCGATTTTGACATTTGTCAGGACTAAGGTCGTGAAATAAAACTTTGTTCGGGAAGTGTCTAGGATCGAAGTCTAGGGAACTGATACTTAACTTATGTTAAGATGAACGGGATTTACGAGGTGTTCCATCAAGATTCAAATATTACTCTAGTACATGAATCTTCAAGAAATTTTTCCTGTATACCAAAACAACAATAAAACTCTTTGTTTTCGTTAACTGATCCTTCATCCTACCTCCTACGAAGTCGTAATTTTGTATGTAGGTCAGATCTTGGGAGTTTCTGGAATCGTAGATCAGGTCCTCTGACTGTACTTTTATTGATATTATTTAATACATCAAATCTACTCTTCTGTTTAACGATGCTTTGTGTGACTCAATACGAACCCTCTAGTGACTTCTACACTGCATACTCATCCTCAAACGGTTGTCTTATTCACACCTCCTACACACACTCGTCCACCAACCCCCTCCCCACCCCCATCCTGGGAGATCCGTTTTCCCTGGAACACTCGTTTCCGTCTCTGTGTACTCTCGTGTACTATACAAACCCCTAGACGTCATAAGAATAAACCGGTGTCGGATTCTGTGTACTCTTCCTCGTCTTTGACCTTTTAATTAGCTCCTAGTCGCACGTTTCGGTATGATTCCTTAAACTGGAAAAAGGTAATCCGTTATTCTTGCAGTGAGTCCCAACAATTCGTTCCTCTCACTGTATTAGTCTAAAGACAAAGTCTCGTGAGTGAGGTCGTCGTCGCTCGTTTTGTTTAACCTCTGTTAATGTTTCCCAGAAGATACATGACGGTTTATACATAGAGAATTCACGAAACGAGGTCCTCCGGTCCTTCTCACTCAGAACAAATAGAGTAACATATGTGTCTCGGATTGTACCACGGACCGAATACCGAACGGAATTATTTATAAACAACTTAATTAAGTAACGATAACTTTACTGGTACCTCTAAAAAGTGTCTACATGAGATTGGAATAAATTGGGAGTTACGACGTTAAGTACTGTGATAAAAGTGTATAAATATAGGATCAGTAGAAACATAAGGATTGTGGACTGAGTGAGAGGTCGTATGTTATCCTCGATTATTTAGGAGTAGTTTACCTGATTTGTGTTCTAGTAAGTAATCTGGACGGGTTTCCTGTGTCCCTTACACTCATGATTGTTAGAGATCGTTTTAATCCCACAAGTTTAGTAATGACCGTGTAAAGTGGGACTGGACTGAAACGTTTTGTCCATCTAGATAAGAATTTTTCATTTTGTCTGTGGGAGGTTTTCGGTATATATACAAAAATGGCTATACATATATGATGCTGTTTACACTTTTTTAGTTAATTAGTCTATTACCGTCTTCGGGTAATGACTGTGGCTCCTGAAGTTTATTTATTACTCACTCGTGTCACGAAATTAAAGGTTTAACACTACTTTCGTAATTTAAGTCTCTCTCTTTTAGTCACTCGGATACTTTTATTAATAATCATTATAAACAACGGTAAAAATATTCATTTTTTATTGGATCATTAAAGTGTATTTAGTTCGATTCCCAACAAGTCATGTTCAAATAGTACAAAAGATTAAAAAAAATTAAATTTAAACAAATAAAATTAATCTCCGATTAATGAAATGTTATAACATAACCAAAACGGTATGTAGTTGTACTTAGGTGGTGTCCACATGTGCACAAGGGGTAGGACTTGGGGGGAGGGTGTAGGGAGGGGCATGGTAGGGAGACCCAGTAGGGTCACGTGGTCGGGGTTCGTAGGACATAGGACGTAGCTTGGACCTGACCGCTAAGTAAAGTATATACTATAATATGTACAAAGTTACGGGAAGAGGGTTTAGTAGGGTGGGAGAGGGAGAGGGTGTTTCAGGTTTTCTGATAAGATATATAGACACAGAGAAAACGACAGAGCGTATGTCCCAATAGTAGTGGTAGAAAGATTTAAGGTATATATACGTAATCATGTGACATAACCACAAAAAGAAAGACCGAATGAAGTGAGACATATTATCCGAGGTCAAAGTAGGTGGAGTAATCTTGACTAAGTTTACATAAGAAAAATTACCGACTCATTATGAGGTAACACATATACATGGTGTCGAAAGAATAGATAAGTAGACGGCTACCTGTAGATCCAACGAAGGTACAGGACCGATAATATTTGTCCCGACACTACTTGTAACCCCATGTGCACAGAGAAAGTGAAGAGCAAAGGAGTCACACATACGGGTCGTCACCCTAACGACCCAGTATTCCGTCAAGAGAAAGGTCAAAAAATTCCTTAGAGGTGTGACAAGAGGTATCACCGACACGATCAAACGTAAGGGTGGTCGTCACATTCTCCCAAGGGAAAAGAGGTGTGGGAGAGGTCGTAAATAAAAAACATCTGAAAACATATCGTCGGTAAGACTGACCGCACTTTACCATGGAGTGACACCAAAACTAAACGTAAAGAGACTATTACTCACTACGACTCGTAGAAAAGTACACAAACAATCGGTAGGCATACAGAAGAAACCTCTTTACAGACACGAAGTCATATGTCAGATAGTACAAAAAATTTTATTGAAGTACCGTTGCACAGGTTTATTCGAGTTTCTGTTCCTTTTTTGTCTGTGACCAGAAAAAATCGAGATACACACTTTGTTTTGGTAGAATTCTTCGAAAGATGTCTATTTTAAGATTTTAAATAACCGTTACAATCCATTATGTTCTACGGTTCTGTTTATAATAAATACTATTTCAAAAAAAATTGAAAAATTTTGAAAGTTATTTTATAAATGTATTTGATTACTAAGACTATCCAATGAAGATGTTCCTGTTTTAGGTTGTTGGTTTTTAAACTTGTACGGTAGTTTAGCCACTAAGTGGAAATGTACCTTTTTACTTTAGGTTAAACGACTTAAGTTTAAATAAACGTACACACCTGTGTTGGTAAAACACCGTCTCTGAACGTTTAATATAATTAGTTCTGAATGACTTATAATTTTACCCAACGGGGTCTTCCGTTAACTGAACCTTTTTTTCTATTAAGTATTTGTTTATCTCGAATCTTCGGGTTCTCAACGACGACCTTGTTTCTTGTTGGGTAGTCAGTTTTTTGTATTTGTGTTCGGTCCCTCTCTTCTGAAACCAACCAATGTTCGTCATCAAGGTCGTAAGTCCTTCTGTGTACAATTTGTTTTCTTTTATTGTCGTTTGTTTGTCGTATATGTTGGGGTTCCTTGTTTTCCATTCGTTTTTACTGGAGTCGGTTTTCCATAGAAGGGGAGACAGAATCAGACAGTCCGACGATGTTGTTTTATCGAATCTAAGTCACAGATCATTCCAGGAAGAAGGACTGAACCTTTACCGTCGGAAGATCGATACAGAAGTGTACCAGAAAGGACTCACGGATGTGTGTTTCCCTATTTCTAGTGGGAGAAGAAGAATTCCGGTGGCTAAGGTAGTGCTGTAGGACGACGACGACGATTCAACGAAGTCAGTACAGGCTGAGACACGCTGGGGTATCTACCGTCGGGTGGTCCGAAGGGGTAGGGATCCTAAGAGGTCCGTTCTTGTGACCTCACCCAACGGTAAAGGAAGAGGTCACGTACTTTCATTTTCCCTTTCACTTCAGCGAGTCAGCACAGGTTGGGAGTCGCTGGGGTACCTGACGTTGGATGGTCCGAGGAGGTAGGTACCCTAAAAGGTCCGTTCTCATGACCTCACCCCACGGTAGCGGAAGAGGAGTACTGTAGGATTATATTTGACTTAATCAAGAGTCTCCAGGGTGGAAGTTTATGGTAGGGTAACCCCTAATCTCGAAGTTGTAAATTTAAGACGTTCTTGTGTTGTAAGTCAGGTAATTGTGGGTATTTAGGGATTTAAAGTGGTCATCGTAAGAAAGACAGTACAATTCAAGGTCACGGAAGGCCGATCTCCAGGAGATTCTTTATAATAGGGACCCTTCCTATTATAGGATGGACCTTCTCCGACCTCCGATATATACTCTTGTGTTTCACAGATGTAATCCCAGTGTCTTCACTTTAAGATCGACCGTGTCTTTCTTTTGAACCCCAGTGACTCATGTTACTTGACTGAAGGGTAGTAGATGTGACTATTTAGTATTTGTGTTGTAGATGGGTTTGATAAGGTTGGTTAAGGATTTGTTACGTAATACATTGAGTCCTTAAACTCCTTAGACGTTATACCAGATAGAAGACTGATTCATGTGTGGGAATCCTTAACGAAGAAACAAATGAAACCAGAATATCCAGGGTTCCTGTGTTCGGGATGACCGAAAGTCTCACTCCACAAACCTTTCAGACGGGAGGGCCGTCCTTAAAATTTTTGACCTCGAGACTTACACTTCAGGTTTGAAGTGAGGAGTCTCTCTTCGGACCTCAACTCCCAAGGGAGGGTTAACGTGCCACGAGGTGACCGTCGCCCGCATACCGTTCTCACACGGAGTCGGAACAGATATACAAAGATACGCTCATAAAGGAGTCGACGGTCTACACATTCTCAGCGGGTCGATCAAAGACCGAGGGGAATCTTCCTTAGCGAGGTACACCCCGACATGTAAGGGACACACGTGTCCTTCTGACTTCGAGTCCTCGGAGGACACAAGGGTAGAACCTACTGAGAAACACTTGAGGTCGTACTCTATACTTATTTTAGTCTATGAAATGGTAATTTTTGCACTTTTAATGAAGGAGTTGTTTGGTGAAAAGTATGTGAACTTAAAGAGACCATTATATCGTACTACATAAAAAAAAAGTAAAAAAATTATCTCGACTTTTAACTTTTGATGTTTTGAAAATTTTACTACTTTGTCTTAGTGTCTGTAACTTTTGTTTGAATACCAATGGTTTCCCCTTTCCCTTTCTCCTTGTTTAATCCTCAAACCCTAATTGTATATGTATGATGATACATATTTTATCTATCGGTGGTTCCTGGATGGCACTTCGTGTCTTTGATATAAGTTATAAAATATTATTGGATATTTCCTTTTGTTAGACTTTTTGTTATATATACACATATATATAATTATGTATACATGCTTATTGACTGAAACGACATGTGGACTTTGATTACGTTGTGATATTTCGTTGTATGAAGTTAATTTTTATTTATTTTGTATCTTTCTTATAAGTAGGTTTCACAGGATAGTTTCTATTGATCTCGATTGTAAAGTTACACAAAGGTAACCCAAAAAGGGATAGATATTAACATTTATATTTGCTCAGGTCTAAAAAGACTTAGACTTCAGTTTGTTGTAACGTCATTTATACGTATTTTGAAGTAAAAAGAGATGACAAACGAGAAATTTATAAAAAAGGAAGTCGATATAAAGGTTCTCTCCCTCTTGTATTTCGGTGTTCACCCGGTTCCTCTTTTTTAACCAGGTATGTACTATGCATATTGATTCAACAGAAAGTTTTCTTTCCTTCTCCTTCAATCAACGAGTCAGTAGAGGTTGAAAACCATTGGGCACCTGACATCGGGTGGTCTGAGGAGACAGGTACCTTAAAAGGTCCGTTCTTATGTTCTCACCCAACGTAAGGGAAGAGGTCCCCCAGAAGGACTGTGTATCTAGATTGGACCTAGAAGACGTGACGTCCGTCTAAGATATGGTAGACTCAGTGATCCCTTCAACAGAAAGTTTTTTATATCCGTTAACGGAGAAGACAACAGAGATATTTATAATCTTATAATAGTGAAAAAATTATAAACACATAAATTATTCACTTTTACTTCAGAGTAAGAACAGAATCAAAAATAAATAAACTAATAATCGACATGGTTTTTAATAAGGTATACAAATAACACCTTATTGTATAAGGTATACAATAAGTACGAAGAAAATTCAAAAAAAAGATTAGTAAGGGAAATGATAGAACTCTAGAGTCTTGAAAGTAGTCATTAAAGATATATATGAAAGATAAAGATATATATAATTTTTATTATGATGAAATAGTATAAACAATATTGAAGATTAAAAATAAATAAAATTGAAAAATAATACAAGAAATTCATGTATTTCTATAAAATTTATAAACACATAAGTTTATAAACTCATTTTGAAGGACAAAAGACCGTGTTATATAAAGTTTTTTTCTTTTATGGAATGGGGGTCGAGGAAACCCTATTTTTTTTAATTTCCGTACCAGAACTGTATACATTACACTCTGGAACAACAACAACAACAACAACAACAAATGATCTTTTCCCATTGTTTGGGATTCTATATTGGAGACGTCCTAGTCCGAGTTTATCTTCTCAGGTTTCGTACCTTATCTTATTGTCGGTAGAAGGGTCTAGTTAGTCAATTGATTTTCCTTAGTGAGTTTTGGTCTCTTTTTACGTACAGATCATGAAAGGTTTAGATTCTTAGAGTGGTGATAAAAAAGACCCTTTAGAACGGTATGGGGTTCTGGTGTTTGGTGAAGATCCGGAAGTATTATCATCTCTTTAATACGGTTGGTTGAAACTTTAAGTGTTATATGTTTATGTTCTATTATTAGTGTGACCCCGTTGGTGTGTGGTGATAGTTATACGAATGAGTTAACTAATGGTCCTTCTTCTGTTTCGATAAAATCTTTATTGTGGTAAAATAAAAAGGTAGACTTTATAGAAAGACGGAAGAGGGGACAACCACGACAACAAGTCAATGATTCAGTGCAGGTTGAGAAACACTGGGGTACTTCGTGTGGTCCTAGGGGACAGGAAGTGATTGAGGGTCTCAGACGAGTTTAAGTACAGGTAACTCAGTCACTACCTGATCAATCTGATCAGTCAGTCAGATTGGTAGAGTAGGAGACAGTGGGAGAAGAGGAAAACGGAAGTTAGAAAGTTATAATGGAGGTGGTTAATTTTTGTAAGTTATAAGTCTATTAACGGGGAAGAAGGTAGTTTAACAAGTACTAGTGAGACAATTTATGTTAGAGAGGAGAACCCTTACGGAATAACACATAGGACGGATACACTCGTATAGTATCTTGGAATAAAATATCAAAAAAAGATGTGAACCAAAAAACAAAAACAAAAACAAAAATAGTTTTTATCTCAAATAAAAACCTTCGGGATCCAAATACGAGTTTAGTTCGTCTTAGAAATGTCTCATAAGGAACTGTAGACGGGAGAGTGTATGTCTGTCAGAAGAAGTGGTTATAGGACGTCGGGTGATCGTACATACAATGTTGTTTATGTGGATACACCTGTACAGTAATAGTAGGTTTTAGGTGTCAAATGTAAACTCAAGTCGGAACCACGACATGTGAAATACCCAAAAAGTAAACAAACGAACAAAATTAAATAAATAAAATTAACCTCCGATTAATATTATAACATCACCCAAAACGGTATGTAACTGTACTTAGTCGGTACCCAAATGTACACAAGGGGTAGGACTTAGGGTGAGGGTGGAGGGAGGGGTAGGGTAGGGAGTCCCAGTAGGGTCACGTGGTCGGGACTCGTGGGACAGAGTACGTAGCTTGGACCTGACCACTAGACAAAGTGTATACTATCATATATGTAAAGTTACGATAAGAGAGTCTAGTAGGGTGGGAGCGGAAGAGGGTGTATCAGGTTTTCTGACAAGATATGTAGACACGGAGAAAACAACAGAGCGTATGTCCCAATAACAATGGTAGAAAGATTTAATGTATATATACGTAATCATATGACATAACCACAAAAAGAAAGACCGAATGGAGTGAGACATATTATCCTAGGTCAAAGTAGGTGGAGTAATCTTGACTAAGTTTACATAAGAAAAATTACCGGCTCATTATGAGGTAACACATATACATGGTGTCGAAAGAATAGGTAAACAGACGACTACCTGTAGATCCAACTAAGATACAGGACCGATAATATTTGTCACGACGTTACTTGTAACTCCATGTGCATAGAGAAAGTTAAGGTCAAAGGAGTCACACATACGGGTCGTCACCCTAACGACCCAGTATACCGGTATACTGTCAAGATAAACGTTAAAAAAATTCCTTAGAGGTGTGACAAGAGGTATCACCGACATGATCAAACGTAAGGGTGGTTGTCACAGATGTGAACCAAATTAGGGAGGAAGAATAGTGTGTGTGGTTATGGTGGTAACGGTGGAAGTAGTTATGATCTGACGTCGTGACTGTAGAGTATTCGAAAATACTGTAAAATTTTCGAAAATATCACGAACTTGTATCATTTATGACTGTTTTAAAAAAATACATTTGTCTACTTTATAAAATTACGTGTGTAAGAAAACGATAAATTGTTTATTTTGTTTAAGGAAATCCTGTTTATCAAGAGTATCGTTAAAAAACACTAGTACCAGTGAAAATTCAATGATAATTAGTACTTCCCTAAGTCCCTCACCAAAGAGGTCATCAGGATATGGACGGAATCCTCACATGAAGTGAAATGATGCCACTTACTTGTCTCTGCCGTTTAAAAGACATGTCTCCTCGGTATCTTGTCTACGTGTGTACTTTTGTTGAGTGAGTCGCCTCATTTACAAACTTTACTCGCACGAACAGAAAGTTGGAAAGGGACTAGAAGTCAGAACGGGTACTAACTAGAGGAATTCGGAGTTTCGACCCAGTAAGAAAACGGGGTATATATCTAGTGTGAATTAAAGTCGAAAGGTCCAGACACCTCTTCGTCTCAAGAGAAGAATAAGACCGGTCCAGGACTCCAGGAAGAAACAATAAAATCCAAGATTTGAAGATCTTGAGTTATCTTGAAATTAAGAGGAATTGTGAAGGATTCTTCTAAGAAATAAAGTACTGGAATATTGGGGTCAGTTTCAAGAGGAGAGTCCACCGTGTCACCATTTCTCAGACGGACGGTTTAGTCCTCTGTCTTTCTACGTCCAAACTTGGGGCTCAGTCTTTCTAGGAGACTTCGTCCGAATGGACTCATAAGAAGAAATTTGTTTATAAATAACTCGGTATACGAGTCATGATCTTTTTGTACCATACGAACCCTCTGTGTCAACGACAGAATCGTCTGGATTCTCATTATCCTTTCAACATGTTAATTGTTTAAAATTTTTTATTCAATCACTCTTTAATTAACTACGGAATTAAAAAAATTAAATATATATATATATATATATATATATATATATATATAAAGACACCTAAGTAGTTGTTTTGAATGTAACTAGAAGGAAAATGTCCTCGTTCCGAGACACAAGGTCTCAAACATCGACAAACAGATTCCTCGAACTGACTACAAATAAACTTACACATCCAGTTCATTTGTTTTTTTGGTTCGGTTCACTCGACTGTCCCACTATCTGTGACTTTCACTACGAACTTCCCCATTACCAAGTTTGGGTGTCAAGTCTCACCCCCAACCGGTACCTCCCTTATTTCCTCTAATAATGTCGTCAAGTATGGGTTGTGGGACCTACACCGTTTTGAGGATCTACCTCCTTCTATGTTCTTACGGATTTTATGGTCGTTATTACAGAACCGAAGTTTTTGTCGTATCGTGTCTCATTCACCCATTGGTCACCTCAGAGACGGAAACTTTCCTGGTCTCGGAGAGTTCCCACTGGAATTGTTTGGGGGCTGGGGAGGGTGTAAACAGGACCTGACGTATTCTGACCTAACTTAGTCCCGGGACTAAGTTGGGTTTCCTCCTCCTATCTAGAGTTTTTTACAGACTTTAATGTAGAGAACGGTTGGAACCTTTTCCTTGACTTTCGATCTGAAAATTGTTTCTTATTGTACTATAAAGAATATGAGACAGTGTTTGTTAAGTCAATAAATAATATGTTGATTAATATTGTTTAACACTCTTCAATAGACTCACGGACCAGAAGTGGTCAGATAGGGTCTGAGAGAGGTTCAAAGAGAGAGAGGGAAACTCAGACTAAAGAAATGTTGAGGTGGGAGGAGTGGTCAGAGTGGTCGGGTATCTCGACAGTCTTAAGTAAGGACGGTCAGGGTCATATCTAACATTATGAGTAAGTCAAGGAAGAAGGACGGAACCGTTTTACAGGAGAACAGGTAATTATCTTAATTATTTGTTAAGATGAACAAAAGTATAACCCAACAAGTAATTAAGATTGTGCCCTTGTGTCGAAAAGTATGTGTTCCGGTTTCTTTCCATGAAAAGAATAAACTTTCCAGTAAGGGAAATCCCAACTCATGGATCATACAACTTGTGTCTGAAACATTCCACATGTTTATCTCTTTCCCTCCTCCTCTTCCTATGTTTGTGTCAACAGGTCTAGTCTGTTTAAGCGGGACCACTCGGTACGTCATCGTTTATAACGTCGGTTTAATGGAATTCAAGATAACGATTCGATTTTGGAGTATAAACATACGTATGTTTAATGGTAGACATTACCACTGACTGGTAATCTTAAATGGGAGGTTCCTATAGACGTAAAATTTTCTTCTTAAACTATATTTGTTTACTGTAAGTTTAGTCATCCACAACTACACCGTAGTCTTTAAGTCCTTGGGGTGGGGTGATGAAGGAGGTCGTCGGTCCTCGTTACCTCAGTACGAACAGTGGGGTAGACTCTGTGGAGTCGACGACACAATAAGATCGACCGAAAGTGACGTGGCAGTGAACTCATGGTAAAGAACTTATAGGGACGTACCTTTACCATAAAGGACCATGTTACCCCTACGACTTACCCCTATTCCTATATACCGGACGTGTTTCTACCCGGGTCGACAATTTAGGGTCGAGACGGTACGTCCTACCCCTTCACCTTCCTTTTACGGAGGAGGTCGTCCTAATCACAGTCCTGGGTTTGACCACTTTTAGTTCCTTTCAGTTTGACCGGTTTCCTCCGTCGGGTAACTTCTGTCATTATGACGGGTGAAGAAACACTGGGTGGCGAGGTGTTCATAGACAACCGGACGTTTAAGAAATAAATTGTTCTATGTTCTGTTATTCATGTAGTTTATCTGTGGTAAATGGGAAAGTTGTAAGTCGGTTACTGGAAGAGACACATGTGAGATACCCCCTATAATATAATATACTATTTTCCTGTAAGGATAACGTGTAATCTTAAAACCTCCACGAGTGTATAGGTAATTGATTGACTTAAGAATTTTTGTTGGACACACCTTGTGTCGGATTACGGGTAAATCTCCTTTGATTCAACCATTACCGGTCCCTTAAGACTACACGACGTCAGGTACCCCAGTGTTTCTCAGTCTGTGCTGACTCGCTGACTTGTCTTAACTTTGATTCCGAGCCCTTCCCTCCCACAAGATCCAGTACTGTTTACTGTCTCGAGTCTGATTTACGGTAAACAAGTAAAATAAGTAAGTATCTCATGAACCTTAAAAAGTCTTAACTAAAATCCTATTTAGACAGTAGAAAATCTTTTATACCCCGGTCCCTTAAGTCCCCGAACACTCACCTTTCTTGTATATAAAGTAACCGTACCAGAGGATCCTGTCGTTGACGAGAGAATCTGTGTCTTTCTCTGTGTCTGCCATCTTTTCTCTTGAAATAGAGGAAGTTTGACTTGAAAGGGAAAAAGGAGTCGAGGGTCATCAGATGTCTGACTAACGGGACCTTTCCGTCCGTCGGTCGTCGGTCGGCAGTGTGACCGTGTCTCGAAGGTGAAGTGTGAGACCAAAGTAGAGGTGTTATAGAGGTACTCATCCGCTATTTTGGGAGTGAATTGTCTACTCTTTTGTCTCTCCTTATCCTTCGGTGACTGGACGATGACCCAGACGGGTGGTGGGACGAAAGGGCGGTGGGTAGGAGGGTGACAGTGCCAAGATCGAGTAGGTCTGGGACTAGAAGAGAAAGGACATAAAGACGTTGTCAAGGTAAGTGTAAGAAAAATTTTTACATACACATGTACCTCACTCGTAGTTTTCATACGGTCCAAGGTACGACCTGTGGCCTCTCTCTTACTACTCGCACTCAATCACGGACGGGAAGATCGTTCCCTTTCCTGTCTTGTCCACTGGGATGTACTCCTAGTCGTGACATCGTCCCTCTCCACCCCCCTACCCCACGAGTACCCAGTTTATTCCGACCCCAGGAGGTACTACTCAGATTGAGTTGGTCGAATGATTGTTGGGGAAAACTCGTAGGAACACTTTTACTTTTGGGTTCGTTTGATGAGGAGTTTTGGAAAGTCACCGAGGGACAGTGAGTCTCTTGTTTCCTGTCCGAGGAGTCACTCCTCTCCTTTCTTCTTTACGTAACATTCGTTCTTTCAACCCCCAGACCTTCGAAAGGTCTGTCTTCTGAGGAGAAAAAAAAAATTGGTAAACTGGAGGAAGTGGACAAGATAACGATAAAGAAACACTCTGTCGTCTCTAATATTCTCTTCTTTTTCTCCTCCTCTTCTCTTTCGTGACTCAGTTACTCATGATGTTTGTCCGTGACAAGACCGAAAGGGAGCAAATTAGGGGTAGCCCTAGTGAGAAGTACCTTCCCTTGTAGTAGGAGAAAATGTTGACTCCTTTAAGTCTGAATCCCGGAATTCATCTGACTAACAGGTTCCAGTTTCACTCTTCAGGTCACAGTAATCGAGCTGACGAAGGAAGAGTGAATCAGTAGATCATTCACTGATCTTGTTCTTAAACTTGGGTCCGAATAGACTGAAGTTTCGAATTTATAAAAACGAAAAGACTAGTCAGTGTCACCCGACGGAACCCTTTATTAGTAAATTAAGATCTTTGAAGGTATTAAATAGTCTATAAACTGAAATTTTCTCTGAAGTAGTGAAAGGATAGATCTAAATGAGGTTAGGAGATCATAGTGGACGTGTAGTAAAGAACGGGGCATGTTTTTGTGTATGGTTTTCCTGGTTAAGAAATGGTTTTCAAAACTTTTAGGGTACTGATGGTTTTTTTTTCAGTAACAGGATTTTTACGGAAAATCTCACACAACCGTTTCAGATCACAAAATCAACTGTGGTCTTTCGTCTGTCTAGACACACTACTTGTCATAGAACCGTGATAAGTAGTGACTATTGTCTTCGAAGGTATTATTTACTGATCTTTCGTGAAAGGGTAATATTTCGTAATGTATTTATGACTGACTGTCATTGTGTTTTGACACGGTTCGACGTTATCCTACCCGGAATACTTAATATATTCGTTTTCAGTCTAGTTCATCTCAGTCGATGTGAAAAGATATAGGAAGTGTTTGAAGTGTACCTGATTGTTTCTGATATCTTTTCTCTTTAAATTTTTACGTACGGGGAGATCCTCGGAAATTTGTTCCTAGGAATCAAGAATATTTCCCGAATATCAACAATATTTAAGAATGTATCAAGGAATCAGGAATATTTCCCAAAGGGACCACCGCGTTTACCATTTCTTAGACGGACACTACGTCTTCCGGACCCAAACTAAGGACTCAACCCTTCTAGGGGATCCCTTCCCTTACTGATAGGTAAGGTCATAAGTTCGGACCTGTCAAGACGCCTGTCTCCTCGGACTACCTGAAGTCAGGTACCCCAGCGTTTCTCAGCCTGCGCCGACTCACTGATTGCGAAAAAGTGAAACCAAGAATATTTTTCACTCTAATCTCCTACAAACCCCATATCTAAAATGATGAATCTTTCCCCTCCGGGAAGTACCATGTATTCCGTCAACGTCGAACTCTTCCCACAACTCCTTTTTTCAGTTTGTGGTAAAATGGGTTCACAAATTTTAAAAGGTCTCGAGGAGTGTAGACAATTCAGTGAACCTAAGAAATATTCTAGGATTTCTGGTTCCTGAATCTAAAAAGTTCAAGAAAATTATCGTCACCTTTCTCTTTGTTTCTCAAGAAACGGAAAAAATACTGTGGAGTGGTATCCAGTTTTGTTTTGGTCTGTCGACCAGTCTGTTTGGTGGGTAAAGGGTAATGCCCACGAATTCCGACTCTTTCCTTCGGTGACTCGAACGACACAAACTTCTATTTTGTATTTGGGTTGGTCAGAGGAGTTGTACGATGTGTCTATCTAAATAAGTAAATTCCTGATAAATGATTCGTAGAGTTGGTACATGGTCTATGGTACAGTTAACGACCTCTAAGTCGTCTTCTGTCGAAAATATAAGTACTGACCCGTAAGACAATAGGGAGACAAAAGACTTCTCTTCCGACTCCAAGTATCGCATCCGTGGTCGGGTTTCAGGACATCCCTCACTCGGGGTCGGGAGTGGACGGAGGAGTGTTCGACACGAGGGTGATCTATCTCGTATTTCTATGGTATACCAAGTTAAGAGGAGACACCGACTAGAGGTCTCTCTAGTGTATAGATAGGAGGTGTACAGTCTGAGACATCCTCGAGACCCACTTTTCTTCTGTCTCCCTTCG
This sequence comes from Capra ibex, assembly GCA_006410555.1. Lineage (NCBI taxonomy): Eukaryota > Metazoa > Chordata > Mammalia > Artiodactyla > Bovidae > Capra > Capra ibex. Next base: position 34,979,776 of record SJYO01007492.1, on the reverse strand, counting down.
TGGCACGTCTACTTATTTGAGAGATAGGACGTTTAATTCAACAGGAGCCACGATTGGTGAGTTTATACGGCGTCTGTGTTTGTTCGTCGGGAAGTGTAGACTTAAGACGAGGCAATCCGTGGCGAGTTCAAGACGAGGTGGAAGATACAGGATATTCGAGTACAAAGACAGAGTCTTTCGGACCGAGAGGGGTTGGGGGTTGTATTTTTCCCGGGGAGGTCAATAGAGGGAGGTATCGTAAATTGTGTCATACATTTATGTATACATGGACACTCAAATAAATCGTAGACAGAGAGTAATTTAACGTTCGAGGTGGTTTTTGAAACCAGGGAAAAGGGATCGAGGACTGTGTCACTGATTTATGTCATCCATGAGACTGAAGGGACCGTTAGGTCACCAACTCTTAGACGGACGTTTTCGTCCCCTGTTCCCAAGTCAGAGACCAGACCTTTATAAGGCGTAGGGCACCTCGTTGATTCGGACACGGGGTGTGATAACTCAGACACAAGATCTCGGGTCCCCCGGGGTTGTCGACTCGGACGTTCTGGATCTTGGGCACAAGAAGTTGTTCTCTTCGGTGGTGTCACTTCTCGAGTGTGTGAAGTTTATCTCTCATCGGGGTGAACGGTATTGATCTCTTTCGGGTGTACACCGTTACTTCTAGGTCGTGTCAGTCTTATTTTAATCAAAAAAAAAATTTAAAAAATTTATGTACATCATCCATGAGTCATTTATAAACACTTCAATGACTTTCTTACTAATATAAATTGGGTATCAGACATTGGTATTGGCTTATAATGGATTTGGTTTAGTGGATAATTTGTGACATAGAGTGGGGATCTCCATGTTTATACGAAAATGTAGAATTGAAAACAGAAAAAGACACTGAGTAGAGGATTACGTATTCTATTAAATGAATTTCCACACATAGTAAATAACCAGACAAGAGGAACTGTTACACCCTCTGGACCCAAACTAGGGATCCAACCTTTCTAGGGGACCTCTTCCCTTTCCGTTGGGTAAGGTCATAAGACGGACCCTCTTAAGGTACCTGATGTCAGGTACCCCAGTATTTCACAACCCGTGCTGACTGGTAGAAAGTGAAAGTGAGGAACTGTTCCTACATCGAGATGTTCCCTGATCTATCGTTTCCGGATCTTGAATATCTTCTAAGAGTTGTTTATAAATAATTCACTTACTTACTTTTATAGGGAGAATTAAAGAATTACTATTCGTAAGTTACTATGTATCAAAGAAATTCAATGCCCTATATATACTTAAATTTAAGACTCTCGAAGTCAAAGGAGTACCCGTAACCTGATTTACTTGAAATTTTTTATTAAAATTACTAGTTTCTATCTAAGTGAATATGTGTGTCATAATGTTCATAATTCCGTCTTTTCGATTAATCGTGTAAAAATTTTCTACAAGTTGTTTTACCAAAAGTCATCTAGTAGGTCCCAATAGTTACTTAAGATAGAGTGTTTCTAGGTTTAAGTGACTCCAGAATAACAAATCCATAGAAAAGAAGGTATAAGGGAGTTTCTTTGACTTCAAACCTTCTCCAAAACATAACAGTTTTTACAGTACACTCCTATGTATGAAACGATACACAGGTTTACCTACTTAGTTAAGTTGTCCATAAAGAATGAAATGCAAAACATGGTGTAATACACACCACTCTACAGTTTCATTTTTACGACGAAAGTTCTTCGTAAGTGATAGGAAATGACCCCTGTACTCTGTGTTAGTGTTTCGTCGGTCTTTTGTTGTTTTATTGGACGGATAGGTCTCGTTCTCATATTATTATCCGTGTCATCCACGATGCCCACATCCTTATCCATTCCTAGTCACCCTTAGTTTTATAAGTCCTTTCTAGGACCCTTCTTCCAAACTGTTTGAAAAAAAATTTCTGTACTCTGAGATCAGTAGACGTACCGCTACACATGACAGACTTGGTTACCTTGTCGTGATCATCTTCGAAATTATAATAAATCTATTAGTAATTAGACAGTTCTTAATTGTCGTAGAAAGGGAGGAAGGTACCCGAACTTGATAGAATTTGTCAAAACTCATCAGAATCAGCAAACTTACGGTCAAGAAATTGAAACGACGGTTAAGGTGTAAAGGATAGTTCACGAGAATTTTCTATTTTTAACCCAGTTGTGGTTATTTTAACATAGGTAGACAGTTCTCTTTAAAGGTAAATTACTCCTGTGGTTTGACGTATTAGTTGTTCCTTAGGTTTTGTGAATTCCTTTTAATCGTACCCTGCCATCGGTTTGATGGGGTCTCCAATTCTCTTGGTCACAATTCGACCGAATCGGGAGTCGTGACTTTATATATTGTGTTTGAAGATCGCGAAGTCTCTCAGTGTGTGGTGTCTGTCTCCTAGCAAGGACGGAGTCCCTACCCTGGTTTGATTGTTCTAACACAGGATTTAAGCGTGTTGTCGTCAGGACCTCGGCACTGAACAAAGTCATTAAGTCTCTTTGACAATATGTGGTACTCTTCCGTTACCGTGGGGTGAGGTCATGAGAACGGACCTTTTAGGGTACCTACCTCCTCGGACCATCCGACGTCAGGTACCCCAGCGACTCTCAACCTGTGCTGACTCGTTGAAGTGAAAGTGAAAAGTGAAAGTACGTAACCTCTTCCTTTACCGTTGGGTGAGGTCACAAGAACGGACCTCTTAGGGTCCCTACCCCCTCGGACCACCCGACGGCAGATACCCCAGCGTGTCTCAGCCTGTACTGACTTCGCTGAATCGTCGTCGTCGTCGGAGTCAGTTCTTGTTGTATGACCCTTTTACTTTAATTACACTGGTACTGAGATTACTTTCAACCGTTTATATTCTCCATGACAGGAATTGAAAGGAATGAATTTATTGAGAAATGTAGGGTCATTTTAACAAAAGATGGAATCCCGACTCAAGATCACAATTTCAAAGGGAAAAGAGTCACGGAAAGTGTGACGAGTCGATCTGTCTTCCTATCCTCCGGAGACTACTCATTACCACACGGACAAAGACGTTCGAAGATGGGGGCGGGTAGATGTCTACACGAGTCAGACTACCCTTGGAACAGTAAACTGATAGAGTCGTGGGTGACAATCGTTGACACTGAAAATGTAATTTCAAGTTTCTTCAAGACATGGTTAAAAATTGGTTAAGTAATTGTATGTCGATCTACCGTAATTGTATGTCGATCTTTACTACCGTCGATACTGTTCCGTCAGTCCCTTAACCCACTGAACTTACTTTTCTAAAAGACCTTTTTACATTTAGTCATTACTATATAATAGTCAATCAATTGTTTTTAAAATATCGTATAATAGTACAGAAAATATAGTATAAAATCACACACTCAACTCCTCTTTTAATTGCTCTTTCTATTTCAATATCTCGGATAAAACTATGTATGGATATATTTTAGTCTATTATCTCTTCTGACCAAAGATAGTGATATCTTTATTATTTTTTTTTTGAAAATTGATAAAAAGAGAACGAAGTAAAAGTAATTTCAAACGAAGTTTGATGTGAATTCAGACAGGGTAGGTAAAAGTTGTGGTGATCGTTTAAAGGTCTATAGAACTACAGAAAACTTGAATTCGAGATCTTATAAGGAATTTAGGATAGAATTCTTTATTAGAAAAATAGAATAGAGAACTGATTACAAAGATAAAGAAGTCAATGGAAAGGTGAGGAATTTTTGGTGTTTTAAAGATTTGATTTAGGTAAAGACTCTTTCCGTTTAGAAGGAAAGAAATCTTTACGTAAATTTATTATATGTGTTTGGACACAAGAATGAATATCTGTTCAGACATTCGTTCAATGACCTTGTTTTATTCTCTTCGTAAGAAGATCTGTAGAGATTTCGGATGACCTGTCTCCGTCCTTCATGGTGTCTTCGCCCATAGGAAGAAAGGTCCCATTCTGAACCTTTTCACAGTCCTTTCTGGCGAATCTCTATTACTCTTATAAATTGCCTTCTTTTTCTGGATGAGGTCCATTCAGTGAGAAGTGGTCCTGTGACCTCTCCTTCTCTCCTTTGTACTCGGTTTCGTACCGAAGTTAATAGTGAACACTCAATTTTATCGTGGTATACACCTTGACTAACGATGTAGCAACGACTGTTGGAACGAGAAAGGTAGTGAGTCATTGAGACACAAGAGATATATTTTAGGAAGCTCTGTAGTGACGACCGGAACAACAATCAGAGACCACATAGTAATCAGGTTCATTTTCGACTATTGTCATAAAACCTTCAGGATAGTGTGAATATTTATACGTTCATAATACTGAGTCGGTAGTAAAAAGTTCTTTAAGTAGAATTGGATTTATCCTAGTACCGAATTATTTGTATGTACTTGTTTTTTACACATCACATAACGTACAAATTTGTATTTCAAGAGTATAGATTAAAATCGAGTTTTTAAACCTCGTACTTCTTGACGTTCATTATAGTGTTTATCGGAGGAAAGAGGTGTATGGATGTGGTTGTTGGGAAAGTCTGTCTGTCCCTGTCAAAACACCCCGATGGTGTATGTTAGATTCTTTCCTTCTGTCCTAGACTTCTTTCTGTTTAAGTAAGTCATTCTCTTTCGTTTTTTGATTTTGTCATAGTAGGGGATTAAAGTTTTGAATGATGTTTAGAAGTCATTAGTTTTGTCGATGGTATGATCGTTTTATTGTCATATACTTAGGAGGAATGGGACCGTTGTTGTTAAGATGAGAGATGAAGGTTCTTAAACTGATAAAATCTATGGAGTATATTCACCTTAATACATCATAAACAAATATCAGGGTGAACAAATAAAAATAAAGAAAAACAAAACAAAACAAAACAAAACGGACACGGGAACCACAGTTTGGGAAACAAAAGAAGATTCTTGTACATATGGACACCGTCTAAGTACAACTACACACCGTTTTGGTTACTTATAACATTTCATTAATTGGAGGTTAATTTTATTTATTTAAATATGAAATTTTTTTCAGTGTCTAAGTGTAGATACTTATTCAGAAATTAGGTGAAACTCAACTAAAAAATAATACTTTTCTCATTAGAAAAGTTATTTACCATCAAACACTGTTGATGTAAGTTTTCTTACTTCAATCTGGGGAAAGAGTATGGTATGTGTTATTGATTGAGTTTTACCTAGTTTATACTCTCGATTTTGATATTTTTAGAATCTTTTATTGTCTCCTTATGTAGTAATGGAACTTAAACTATTACCAAAGAATCTATACTGTGACGTTTTTCCTTTTTAGCTATTTAATCTGAAGTGGTTTTAAAAATTTGAAACAAGTAGTTTTCTGTATTGGTTTCTTTCACTTTTTTTTTGTTGGGAGTCTTATGTTCTTTTACACACGTCTAGTGTCTAGTATATAAACCATTCATAGGTCTCACATATGTTTTGGGAATGTGGAACGTTTGTTTTTCTCTTTGGGTCAATTTGTATCTATTACCTGAACTTCTCTATAAAGAGGTTTTTTGTAAACGTTTACTAGTTGTTCGTGTAGTTTTAAACGAGTCACGATAATCAGTAACCCCTTTACGTTAAGTTTGGTGTGTTTTATGGTGAAGTGTGGTTGATCCTGTTTGATGTTATTTTATTTCCTTTTTATCGTTCACAACCCTCTCCACTTCTTTAACCTTGTGAGTATGTATCGACCGCCCGTACATTTTACAATGTCGACGATACTTTTTGTTAGCCACTAAGAAGTTATTTTAGTTGTACTTTAATGGTATACTGAGTTGTTTAGGTTTGGACCCAGCTATGGGTTTTCTTAATTTTTATCTACGAGTTTGTGTTGGAAAACATGTGTTTACAAGTATCGTCGTGATAGGTGTCATCGGTTTTCTACCTTTGTTAGGTTTAAAGATAATTGACTAATTACTTATTTGTTTTACACCTATAGGTATGTACGAGTATACGGACATACGAGTTAGTACAGGTTGAGAAACATTAGCGTGTCTGACATCTGACGGTCCGAGGAGTCAGGTGACCCAAAAGGTCCGTTCTTATGACCTCACCCAACGGTAAAGGAGGAGGTCCTATAGAAGGTCTAGGTCCCTAGTCTGACACAGAGGACTTAGAGGATGTAACTTCATCTCAGAGATAATGGATCGGTGGACTCTTCGATCCTATAGGTATGTTACTTGATGTCAATAGAGTATTTTTCCTTACTTCATAACTATACACGATGTTGTACGTACTTGACGTTTGTACGACGTACTTTCGATTCACTTCGGTCTGTGTCTTCCGAAGTGTCACGTACTAAGATAAATATACCTTATAGGACTTATCCATTTAGGTATTTCTGTTTGTCTTCTCTTCACAAAAGGTCCTCGGTTCTCCTTGTCCCTAAACTTTCACTGACCAAGTACCCCAGAGGCAAACCCCACTACTTTTACAATGTCTTGATGTATTATCACATTCCAACATGTTTACCACTACATAATTTGTGGTAACTTAACATGTGATCAAAATTACCAATTTTCCTACTTATAATTCATATAAAATGGTATTAACTTTTAACTCGACTTTTTTAATCGTAGTTAAATAATCTTTAGTGTTTCTTTATTTACTAAATAATTTACTTTTTAATGATTCACCCTGTCGAACGTGAATTTTCGGATCCTCAATCAAGAAAATACTTTGTTGGGATAAAATATGTCTACAGGTATCTTATCTCTCGTTACCGTTCTTTCCGCTTTCTTCTTTCTACTTCCCCTTTTTTCATGATTAACTACGTTAACACACAACAGGAACTATTTTGGTGGACAATCTCGTAATTCATTTTATTCATATGAAAATCGTAATGGAACTTATATGTAAAAAGGTCACATTTAACTCACATCTTAACCTTCAAGAGTTCTTTGACAACGATAAGGGGTTTGTAGTCCCTTTTCCTTTGTGAACGAAGAAGGAGTCAGACAGACACCGTTGTATGAAGTTGTGACGTGTCGGGTGGTCGATGCATTAGAGGACTTCCTCAAGTTCCACCGAAGATAGTGGGAAAGAGAGCTAGTTTCTTCTTTGTGATTAGAACTAAGGAGTTCCTATATGTCACCCTGGAGACATCGTCGACGGTCCCTACAATCACTCTCCTAGTTATACTTAAAAATTAACCTTTCACACATAAAACGTTGAAGACGGATGAGATGAATGATTGACGTACTGAAACTCGTTTAATGAGTTGGAGACTTTGAAGAAGTGGGCATTTTACCCCTATTATCTGGGAGGAAATACAGTAATGACACTATTAGTTCACTCATTTATGTATGTTTTGTAAATCTTGTCAAACTGTGTCCTTTCCTATCCGTTGATTCTGGAATCTGATTATGGTCCCTCTAAGTAAAGTCAACTATGGTTAAGCTTGTCCTCGTCCCGATCGGGATTTCCATTCCCTAACCGGTTTTGATCCATTGTTTTTAATCTCCAGTCAGTAGGTCGTCCACTGATTCACTTTTGGTCCATGTTCTGTCTTTTGGTAGACTTTGAACTGGTGGGTACTATTTCGAATCCATCCTTCCGACTTTAGGTTTTGAGTGGGTTGACACTTCTAAGGGGGTTGGGGGTTGGGCATCTTTGGTGTTTCGTGGTAACGACTTGGTGAGAATTTTTCTTTTGAATGAATAAATAAACCACCGTAACCCAGAATCAACGTCGTGTGTCCTAGTAAAAACGCGGTACACTCTAGAAAGTAACACCGTGAGCCTGAGAGATCAACGCCACGTACCCGAATCAACGAGGTTCCGTACATCCTAGAACCAAGGGGGTGGTCCTTAGCTTGGTATAGGGGACGTAACGTTTCGTCTAAGAATTGGGGACCTGGTGGTTCCTTCAGAGGACTCGGTGAGAACTATTGACTCTCTCTCGGGGTTTGGTTCTAGATCATAATGAAGAGTGACCGATCACCGAAATCCCCTGACTCGGTGGTCTGTCGTTTAATGATCATCGTCGACCCGGTTTGCTCTCTGTCGTCTCTACCTATTGGTTCAATGATGGGAGTAAAGTGTCTACTACTTCGAATCCGTATCACTTGCCTCTTCCACTACCGTGGGGTGAGGTCATGAGAACGGACCTTTTTGGGTACTTACCTCTTCGGGACCATCCGACGTCAGGTACCCCAGTGATTCAGCCTGTACTGACTCGCTGAAGTGAAAGTGAAAAGTGAAAGTACGTAACCTCTTCCTTTACCGTTGGGTGAGGTCACAAGAACGGACCTCTTAGGGTCCCTGTCTCCTCGGATCACCCGACGTCAGGTACCCCAGCGTGTCTCAACCTGTACTGACTTTACTGTCGTCGTCGTCGTCGTCGTCGTCCGAATCACTTTAAATGGTGGAACGCGTTTTATCGGTCCTTTACTGCCCCCGGTTTTTACGTTGGGTCTTGACATTATAAGTTTGAGATTTTCTAAAACGAACCCCGACCACGTGCCCCTACTAGGTCTCTCTACTATACCCCACCCTCCACCCTCCCCCGAAGTACGAACCCTTGAGTACATGTGGGCACCACCCAAGTACAGTTACATACCGTTTTGGTTATGTCATAACATTCCATTTTATTTCATTTTTATTTTTATTTTATTTTATTTACTAAACAAGTCGTGTTACCTTGGACGATCAGTGAACATCGATTGGATGATGTCCGAATCTGTTATTGACGAGAAAACAAGAATCAATAATAAGGAACCTGTCGTTCCTCTAGTTTGGTCACTTAGGATTTACTTTAGTTGGTACTTATGAGTAACCTTCCTGACTACGACTTCGACTTCGAAGTTTTGAAACCGGTGGACTACGTTTCTCGGTTGAGCAACCTTTTCTGGGACTACGACTTTTCTGTTCCGTCCTCCTCCTCTCCCGTTATCTCCTACTCTGTCAACCTGCCGTAGTGGTCAACTTAGCTGTACTTGAACCCGTTTTAGGTCCTTTACCACTCCCTTTCCCTTCGGACCGTGCGGCGTCAGGTACCCCAACACTTCTCAGCCTGTGCGGAATCGCTGATTTGTTGTTGTTGTTATTAAGGTTTAGGATAAGTGGAAGCGATGAGTGTAACACCGGGTACCTCGTTGGTGTCGTTGTTGGGGTCTTTACAATTTTTACGTCTGAGAGTCCGGGGTTGGGTCTGAAGGACTTAGTCTTGGGTCAAAACTCTTCTAAGGGTCCACTAGACATACATGCAATGTGAACCTCTGGTGACAAGACATACGACGGAGAGAGGGAAGGGTGTCTTAAAGAAAGAAAAGATTTCCTTATTGTCTAATGAACGAATATTTAGTTCTCGTTTTTCATAAAACATAGTACCCCCCTTTTTCTTAAAGTCCTCCCTCTCAAGTCTCCTCAATTTCGTGAAGGTCGACTTCTCTAGACCCCTACCACACAAACTGGACTAGAAGCTTCTTTCCCATCCTGTACATGTCCGTCACTACCCCCTGTCCCACTGGAAATGTGTTCCTTGTCCTTTTTTGGGTGTCGCCCTCACACATTTTGTCCGTTCACCAAGACAGACCGACCTCGGATGCCGTACACCTTTCGTTACCTTTATGTACGAAGTTCCTTTTTAATCTCATAATTAACCTACTGTCTTTAATCCTGAAATAACTCATCCGTCACGAGATATCAACTTCCCGAAGCTCGAGTATTGATTGTAAATTCTTTCAGTCACATCCCTTAAAGGACCGTCAGACCACCAATCCTGGGGTACGAAAGTAACGGTTCCCGGGTCCAAACTAAGGACAAACCTCTTGATCCTAAGGTGTTCGACTCGTCGTGTCGGTCTCCTTCTTCTACTAATTAAATATCATTCATGGCACTTCTTAGACGGACGTTACGTCCTCTGGACCCAAGTTAGGGACCTAGACCTTCTAAGGGACCTCTTCATTTACCGTTGGGTGAGGTCATAAGAACGGACCTCTTAAGGTACCTGTCTCCTCAGACCTCCCGAAGTCAGATACCCTAATCTTTCTCAGCCTGTGATGACACACTGATTGTGAAAGTAAAGATATCTCCTGGTTTTTCGTTTGATCTTGAGATCACCGTTTACTTTCAACGATTCTCCGTTCTGAACCCCTCCCTGTCACCACCCTTATTCTCCTCTACCTCCCATTCTTGACACCTCACCTGGGGAAGTCGGACTGCGTCGGTCGTCCTACCTCGAGAGGGTCAACAAGGGGAGGAAGTCGTGGACGAGGAATCACGGTGCCACAAGATAGTTCCGTCTCTAAATGACACATGGATAGTAATTTTGTATGTATAAATTTTAGATTACCTTAGGGTTTACGGTGTTTTACACACAATTTATAAAGACTTATAGTCCGTTATTCAATACATCGGACTCTCGACTCTAGACTTTTTATATAAGAGTTGAACCATTAATAGGGTAAACCATCTTAAGAGAGGGAAGTATCCTGAAGAAGTTGACTTTACCGTGAATTGTACCTTTCCGTAAAAATGTAACTTCTAACAGGTTAAATTTACTGACTAATGACGTCGTTTCACTTTCGAGAACGTCTATAGACTAGTGGGAACTACTTGACGAGTTTAAATTAAAAGAATTGAATTTTGTACTCCTGATCGGACTTGAGTAATATTGGAGTGATTCCACGTCTGTAGTCAGTCTGGGTTCATTGAAGGAACGAGTAAGAGAGGGTCTCTTTATAGACGTTAATGAATTGACGTTAATGATGAAGAATTTTACAGGAGGTTAAGAAGAAAGGAGAGAGACAGAGAGAGAGAAAACGAGAGAGGGAGATTCTTGAGTAATTGTTCTGAGTTCTAATGAACCATTTATCGAGATCTGGTTCCAATAAGAGTCAAATCATGACTGTTTAGCCCAGTCTATTTAACCCCCTAATCCTCCTTCTGATAAGACACAAGGCGACCCACCTCTCCGTGACAGATCTCGTGTCGTTTGGAGTCCGTGTGCACTAAGTGTGATTATAATATGTACGTTCTCTCTGGACCCCTAAGGAACCTTTGGACCCTTGTGACTACACATACATAAAGAAACCCAAGTAATAAACCTCGTCGAATTGAATTAGACTTCCTCTAGTCGGGACCCTAAAGAAGCCTTCCTTACTACGATTTCGACTATGAGGTCATGAAACCGGTGGAGTACACTTCTCAATTGAGTGACCTTTTCTGAGACTACGACTCTCCCTAACCCCTGTCCTCCTCTTCCCCTACTGTCTCCTACTCTACCGACCTACCGTAGTAACTGAGCTACCTGTACTCAGACTCACTTGAGGCCCTCAACCACTACCTGGTCCCTCCGGACCACACGACGCTAAGTACCCCAGAGTTTCTCAACCTGTGCTGACTCGTTGACTTGACTTGACTTGACTTGAATTAGTTTGGTGTCCAGATGATTTAAATGTGAAATCAAGTATTAAACGTGAGGTCACTCAAAAGGATCCACAGGGTGTCTTAATAGGTCCTAAGGTTCAATAGGACCTTTACATGTGAAATGTAACCTTTCACTATAAACTCAAGGTACGATTGTCCTGTATCTCCTGTATTGAATCCGTAGGTATTTTCTCCGACGTGTATATATTAGTTAATTTTTAGAGATTACTCTTGAGTTCATCACTTACTTTCCCTCTTGTCTGCCGATATGACTCGCATCGTCCCTAATGTCAACGGTGTCCCGACGCCTTGAACTTTGCTCGATTCGTGACAGTTATACGGAAAAGTAGTCTACACTAAGTGTATCGGAGTTTGGATTCCTCAAAGTAGGTTTTAAGAGTTACGTCAAATCGTCCTCGGTTTGGTGTAATAACTTTGTGACTTAAAGTCTTCATTTTACTTTGGGTCTGTTCAAAACGGTCGAGTCTAGTCTCGGTGTGAAATGTTTCTACTGGTCTGGTCATTCTTTCGATCACACTTTTACCCCAAAAGTCGTAAAAACGTAAACGGTCGTGACCAATAGCTTGAACGGTTCAGAAGTTAGTGTGTAAGTTCAGGGACTTTTGAATCTTTGGAAACCCTAAGATGTCACGGTAAGTATGTAACAAATAAACACTAAAATCTGTGACTCATTTATGACGTCGTTTAGAAAGTGTCAATAGAATTACCTTTATCTGAAATCTTAAACCTTGCCTGTCGATGTCTATTAAAAAGAGATTTTTTAAATCAACGTGACAATACTAGACAAAGAGTAATATAAACACGATAAGTTTAGTACGTATCGGGTATTTTAGTGTCTTTCTCGGTGTTTATTGTTCTCAACTTTTTCGTATTACCTCAAAGGATCAAGGTTTAGCATCTTCCGTTGACGTTTTTATTTGTCGAGAATAAACAGAGGAAGACCTAGTTTCAGATATATTAGTAAGGTCGTCTTTAAGAGGATAGCATATACTTCTCGGTGTTTACTGTCTATGAGTCTTTTGTCGTTTGCTGGTCCCACCCATTTACTTGTAATTTAAATACCTGATCCGTCCGTTCAGTAACCTTATTGAAGAAGTGTGTGTTCCACTCCACACTTCTACAATGGTGGAGTTAAAAGGTAGTCTTTTTTTTTTTTTTCTTGGTCTCTCTATAAGTATTGGTAAAGTTGTCTAACAGAGGTAACATCCATATGACAAATAAGTGAACTGTAAAGAACTTATATTGGACACAATCTTCGTACGACGGACCGATATTACTCGAATACTACATTTCCTCTTTATTGTCCAAGTACTATTAATTGATCGTCTATTCCATATTCTTCTTATTTACGATATTCTCTACAATTGCTCTTGTGTCACCCTTGAATCTCCCTTCCCCAAAACTAAAGACGGTACCCTTAGTTTCCTCAGAGGTACCTTTTATTTTGTAAAAGAGACCTTGAAGTTCCGGATCTCACTTACGTAAGGATTAACTTCCGAAGTGTTAAGGATAACAATTTTATGAAGGGTCTTCGTACAAAAGGTTTAAGACGACATCGGAATAATAACCATTTACAGACAGACGGAAACGGGACCTCCTTCGAGGAACTCCCGACTCACACATGACAGTGGGTCGTGTTTTGGGTGTACAGTGTCGATGAATCATTTGTAACATCTAAACTAGACTGGTCTTTTTACTCTACAAAACAACTTCTAACGATAATGGACACACCAAGTGACGTCACCTTTGAACGACGGGACACGAAAAGGGACCGGAACCCCGAGAGTCTCAGATAGTACTCGTTAATTCTGGTGTCTGGGGGTTGTATATCTTAATCCCCCTCACCCAAAGGTGTCACCGAGTCACCTACTTTTATGCGAACGTTACGTTGTCTATGTTCTCTCCTTCCCAAGTGAAGGACCCAACCCTTCTTGGGGACCTCCTTCCCTACCGTTCGAGTGAGATTATAAGAACGGACCTCTTAGGGTACCTGACTCCTCGGACTCCCCGATGTCAGGTTTCACAGTGTTTCTCAGCCTGTAGTGACTCGCTGATTCGTCCGTCCGTGTGTACACTCACGGGATGTGGATATTCTGAGGGATTTTACATGGAGTGAAGAGCGGAACTGAGTGGAGTGGGGTTCCCTCTCTCTTACCGAATAACCTTACCACTCAAGCCCTTATTAACCCGTAAGAGGGGTAAAGAAGAAGATCCTCGATCCAAGTCCGTGTCCAGACGCAGGTGTACTCCTCCGGATAGAACCAGACCGTGACAGACTCTGACCTACACAACCTTTCAGACTACTTAGAGTCCTAAATTACCTGCTAAAATCGGAGTGTGATTGGTTCAAAAAGATTGAAATAATAATTATTTCTAGTAGGAGTCATAAGTTAGACAAAATAATCTTACATTGGTTGACATACAGGTCCTTATGCAGTTAAAATTACTGACATAGGGTCGAAAATCTTGTTACACACACGATTCAGTGCAGACTGAGAAACACTGGGACACCTGGTATCGGGAGGTCCGAGGAGACAGGTACCCTAAAAGGTCCGTTCTTATGAGATCACCCAACGGTACTGGAGAAGGTCCCCTAGAAGAACTGGGTCCCTGACTTGGGTACAGAGAATCCAAAGGACGTAACCGTCGGACCAAGAAATGGTGATCGCGGTGGACCCTTCGGGAAAATCCGTTAGTCATTTATGAACTGATAATTGGACAATTTTGGAGTAGTTCTCTCCCTTATGATAGATAACCAAGGGTAATTTTCAAGGGTTTGATGGAGTTTATTCATAAATTATTTACACACGATTTACTTACTTACTAGAAGAGTGGTTAGTGTTGAAGATATATAAAAGTTTTTAGAGTGGGACAAGTAACATAAAATTTTCTATGTACCAAATTCCATTATAAAAAAGGATATAAAATTGTATTGTCGAACTAAATCGATTTCGTTTACAATTTGAAATTGTACTTCAGTGTTTCGTTCACGAGTCACGATCTAGATTAATCGTGGGTCCGGGTTGAGGTCAGAAAGGGACACCTTATCTAAATTGGTGCCTATGAACAAGGGGGTATGTCGGTTAATTCACATCAGAGTACACGACGGTCTCACATTCGCCAGGTGTCTTTTTATTATGTTCACACAAAAATCGATTATTCTTAGAATAGAGATAATGTTTTAAGGTTAGATTCCTAAAGATGAAACTTGTATTCATCGTTCTTCTATCCTTGTCCATGAAGATCTTGGACTGGAAGTCGTTTATTTTTACATTTTATTGGAATAATATAAAAATGGTAAAACGAAAACACTATAAATAATAAATTCTTTTTTTAATCCTGTTACTGTACTTCTTTTAATGAGAAAAAAAGGAAACCTTTACTTAATACTTCAGTAAAACCGTTTAATTCTGGTTTCATTCATAGGTCTTTACTTACGTAGTAGTTACTTTTCAAAATTCTATCAATAAGTCATAAAAATTCTGAAAAATTTTAAAAAATCTGATTCTAGTCGAATTAAAATGTAAATCTGATTAAATTCTAGGGGTACACCCGTTCCCGAGACCATGTTAACTTGTTTTGAGGAATATCAGAATCTCTAATAATATAATTCACTTCATTCATTCTGTTTCTTTCTGTTTATGGTGAATATACACCTTAGATTTTTTGTTATGTTTACTTAAATAAATGTTTTGTCTTGTCTGAGTGTCTGACTTTGTTCGAATACCAATGGTTTCGTTTTGCCATCTCTTCCTCTCTCTTTAATCCTCACACCCTAATTATCTATGTGTGATGACATATATTTTATCTATTCCTAAATGACAACTGATTTGGTGGTAATGGTGGTGACATATCGTTTCTTTTGATATAAATTATAGACCATTTTTTGGATATTACCTTTTCTTATACTTTTATATATATACATAAAAAAGTATATATATTATATATTGACTTAGTGATACCCCTAGTATATATATATAAGTATATATATTATATATTGACTTAGTGATACGATATATGTACTTTGATATATACTATGACATTTAGTTGAATATGAAGTTATTTACTATTTATTTATGAGAAATACCAGAACTATTTGAATATTAACTGTACTTAGAAGTTCTATGTTTATTTGTCAATTTTCATACAAATCCATATGTCATCATAGGTCGTCGGACTTGTTTATTTACTAAACTTATTTTTTACAGAACCGAGTTCTAGGATTCTATAAGGGTAAGTGAAATCAAAAAGGATACTATATTGTAAAATTTAGTTAGTAAAAAGAAGAGTTATACAAGAGACTCTCAGTTTAATCCTCCGGTTTATAAAAGTGGTGTAGACATTAAACAAATTTAGTGTCTCATTATCTGCATTCTGAAAATTCTTTTCCCCCCACCCCTCTCGACCAACACGTCTGATTTATTTGTCTTCCCCCTTTTTTTTGTTGTTAGTAGGTTCAGACTCTTTACTCGTGTCTTGCTACTTATCCTCCTTTGTTTTAATCTTAGACTTTAATCGTCTATGCTCACATCTTTCTTTCTGTCCAGTTTCCATCATTGAAGATCTACTACGCAAGTGACTTTGACTGAACTCTCTTTAGAAACTTTGGGCAATGGGCACGTCGATGTAGGAATGTTGTTGTTTTCGTAAGGAATCCCCTGTCGTAACAATTAGTTTGACGTCGTTCTTAATAAATACCAACGTTTTCGAACGACATAAGGAAACATACAGGGACGGGAAGGTTACACAAACCGGGGTTCTGAACATAGTACTAATCGTCACTGTCTTTGTTCTGTCCCGGACCGTAAGCACCAGATAATCTCCGTAGGTGTTTATGAAACTGTGAGGAGGTTATCTCTCCACCCCAGATATAAGGAGAGAGAGTTTCCACCTACCCGAGACATAGATGAAACTAGGTATCTAAGACCTTTATTTCGACACTGTCAAAGATCCGGGTCTGGAATTATCTGATTGCCAAGATAAAGGACGAAGAACCTTATAAACGAGAACCTTGGGGCTATGGCACAAAACTCTTTTGGGTTCGTAGGGTCCCCTCTCCGGGTTTGTCTTTCCTTTGTTCTGGGGGTCGGAATAAGGGGTCGACTCAATGTTCGATTGTTAGTCGTGGTCGAACAAACGGTACCTTGCTAGGCAGAACCTTCGCCTAGGTGGTCGGTGTTTGACGGGGTCGACTGTAGTACACCTTTTCTCTTGTCAGTAGAGACGGTCCCGGACGGGGTTACCGTCTAAACATTCGTTTCACTTGTCACAACAAAATTCTGTGATACGAAACCACACCAAATAATGTCTCGTAATTTATTGATCTACCAGGCGGTCGTCTTATTCATGTAAAGTTCAGTTGTTTCGTAGAGACTTTCATCTATTTCGAACGTTCTCTTTCCTGTAAAATCATAGGTCTACTCCATTCCTTTATAAAAGAGACAGAGAGAGTAGAAATTCCAGGGCAGGAAGTTAGAAAACAAAATTATAACACTTTCTTTTCTTTTTTTAATTTTTTTTCGGAAGTTGGTCTTGGAAAACAGGAACCAATGTACACCAAGTAACTGAGTGTACCGGCAGACTCTGGAGTTTTGTACTCTTTGTTACTGATTCTATTGTTCATTTCGTTCCGAGTGTACATGATCAGTCAAACAAGGGTCCTGCGGACAAACGGTAAACATCGACATAAGAAGTCTTTTCAGAATTGACTGTCTCCTGTAAATTTGACTGGAATTAAGAGCTCTCGACCAGTTTTATTAAAAGATCCTCGTTGAAAGATATGTAAGTACGTACCGGACGAAACAAAAGAAATAATCAATAGTCAAACTTTTCGTCGTTGTTCTGTTATCCTTAGTTCGATTAGACCATTTAGGTGAGTTGTCGGATAAGCCAAAGACGTACATCTGTGGTGGTAACGAGAAACGGGTGTAGTACTCAATCACGTTCGCGACGTGAAGGGTGCGACGAGCCGGCCCACGCCTAGAGGGAGTGACCAGGTGCACACGGACCTCTCTCAGTCCGGAGTGGCAGAAGGATTCAGGTCGAGAGTTGTCGTACATAATTTCATTCACGAGTTATACGTAAATATTTACTAGATGAATCCTTTTGTTGATTGTACGTATCAATTTACATCCAATTTGAACGGGTGTCTACTCGTCGGTAAAGAAGATCACCTCTTTACTTTCCTCGAAAAGAAAAAAAAAATTAACTTCCTATTAACGAAATGTTACATCACAACCGAAGACGGTACGTGCGCCACGTACACACGATTAAGCGAAGTCAGTACAGGCTGAGACACGTTGGGATACGTGACCATCGGGCGGTCCGAGGAGACAGGTACCCTAAGAGGTCGTTCTTATGACCTCCTCCAACGGTACGGCAGGAGGTCCCCTAGAAGGGCTGGGTCCCTAGTTTGGGTTCAGAGAATACAGAGGACGTAACCGTCCGTCCAAGAATTAGTGATCGCGGTGGACCGTCGGGAGTGGAAAATATCCATTATCTCTAATAACGGTTTTACACACTCTTGTGATTTTAAAGTCTTCAAAAGTTAATTCTTTTAAGATAAAGGTTTTTCCATTAAGGGGAAGAATCTTCAGACTTAAAAGTCTCTATTAAAAATAGTTCCTTTTTTCACTTTTATGAATCAAGTTGTTTAAAAAGAGATAAAGATATTTTGAACAGAGTTTAAGACAAAACACATTATAATTATTACGAAGAACTTGAAAGGAAGACAATAGTAACTGACTCTGTGGAAAAGGTACGTACGGAGATTAAAAGTTTGAAGTACACACCCAAACAAAATCCTTAGACGGAACATTCTTAGGTCACCACGACCTAACAAAATTAACCGAACAATGACTTAAATATACATAACACTAATGACTATAGAAACCTCACTAAAGAGGACAAAATAAAACATAAAAGACAAACGGTAGGAGAAAGGAACGACGAAAAACGGGGGAAAGGACGGGAAGATAACTCACTTATTTTTAAAGATACTAGGAAAAAAAAGAAGACGTTCAAACCTTCAAGGAGACCCACAATGAGAATTAACAACTTTATTTATGTCACTGTCTCTAAACGATTGTCAGTATTTTGAATAAAATGAGGAGAGGACCCGTGTCTCGATTTGATAGACACGGTCGGAGGAGACTTCAACTCTTCTGTCCCTATATCCTGACTCGAGATCGATTCGTCTATCTTACATATATCTATACTCCGTACGGTGAGGATTCAGACCAGGTAATCTTGGAGGTAAAGGGGGGTGGAGGTGGGGAGTGGTCGATACACAGTTACGGGATCCCTTCAAAATCTTTCGGAGACAACTTCCATTTCTTAAATACTTAGACCAAACAAATTACTGTTACACCTTGTCTTTGTAGTGGTACTTGGTATAGACGGGGATTGACCTTATATCTAATAGTTCTGTATTTAACACAACGTGGTAACTCAAAGGTGACGATTTCAACAACAACAATAAGTCAGTGATTCAACACAAGTCGAGTAATGTCAGAGTGCCTCACGTCGTACGGTCCGAAGGGACAGGAAGTGATAGAGGGACTCAAACGAGTTAAGTACAAGTAACTCAGTCACTATGATAGATTTGTAGAGTATGAGATGGTGGGAGAAGAGAAAACGGAAGTTAGTAAGGGTCGCAATCCCAGGAAAGGTTACTCAGACGAGAAATGTAGTCCACCTGCTTCATAACCTCGAAGTCGTGGTCAGTAAGGTTACTTATAAGTCCTAACTGCAGGAAATCCTAACTGACTAAACTAGAGGAACGTCAGGTTTCCTGAGAGTTCTCAGAAGAGATCGTGGTGTTAATCCTTCGTAGTTAATAAACCGTGAGTCCAAAGAAATACCAGGTTTAGAGTGAAATTGATCTACTTGGAAACAACTGTTTCACTACAGAGACGAAAAATTATGTGACAGGAACAAACAGTATCGAAAAGAAGGTTCCTCGTACACAGAAAATTAAAGTACCGACGTTAGTGACAGATGTCACTAAAACCTCGGGTTCTTTTATTTGCAGTGACGAAGCTGGAAAAGGGGAAGATAAACGGTACTTCACTAGTTTGGCCTACAGTACTAGTATTAAAAAACTTACAACTCAAATCCGGTCAAAAAAGTGAGAGACGAAAGTGAGAGTAGTTCTCCGAGAAATCAAGGAGAAATGAAAGACGGTAATTTCATCATAGTAGACGTATAGACTCCAACAACTATAAATAGGACTTTTAGAAATAAGGTCGAACACGAAGTAGATCGGACCGTAAAGAATACTACATAAGAGGTATATTCGATTTATTCGTCCCACTGTTATATGTCGGAACAGCATGAGGAAAGGGTTAAAACTTGGTCAGGAAACAAGGTACATTCCAAGATTGACAACGAAGAACGTTGTACTCCGTCCAATGAGTCCTCCGTCCATTCCACCAGACCATAAAGGTAGAGAAATTCTTAAGAGGTGTCAAACAATACTAAGTGTGTCAGTTTCCGAAAGCTCTTCAGTTACTTCGTCTTCGTCTACAAAAAGACCTTAAGGGAACAGAAGAGATCCTAGGTTACTTTCAACCGTTAAACCAGAGTCAAGGAGATGGAAATAATTCGGGTAGAACGTGTAGACGTTCAAGAACCAAGTACGTGACGAGTTCGGATCGAACTTCCTAAAGTAAAATGATCGTACACTTTACTCACGTTAACACACTGTCAAACTTGTAAGAAACCGCAACAGGAAAAAACCCTAACCTTATTTTGACTGGAAAAGGTCAGGACACCAGTGACGACTCAAAGGGTTAAAAACGACTGTATGACTTACGTCGTGAAATTGTCGTAGTAGAAATCTTAAACTTTATCGAGTCAACCTTAACGTAGTAGAGGTGATCGAAACAAACCTCATTACGAAGGATTCCGGGTGAACTGAAGTGTGAGGTCCTCCAGACCGAGATCCATTTGCCGGTGTAGCAGTACCAATAGACCCATTAATTCTGGAAAAAACATATCAAGACACATAAGAACGGTGAAGAAGAATTGGAGAGAACGAAGACGATCCAGAAATGGTAAAGACAGGAAATAGTACGGGTAGGAACGTATTTTAAAAGGGAATTTAATAATGAAGTGATATTTACAAGTAAATTTTAGTCTGAATACCCCTCCCTCCACCCTCCCCCCAAGTACAAACCCTTGCGTACATTCTTAATTTCAAAATTTTAATTTTTTTATTTTTTGATTTTTTTTTTAGTCTGAATAAATCATGGAGACTGACCGTGAATTTGTTCACTAATTGTACTATACTGATGGGTGACCTGAAGAGAAAGTAGTAGTATAATAATGAATCTCGAAGAAAAGTGTAAGAAGAAGAACACAAAAAAAAAGTGTCAGTACTTAATTAACGTAAATAAGGGTATAAAAATCCTTTAAAACGAAGCGATAACTAAGAATGTAGGAGGTACGAAAGACACCCAAATAAAAGGATGGTAATTCCACATTTATCAAAGAAGGAAATCACAGATAGGACTCACTATCGATTCGGTCATACTTTATTTCCAACTGTCTTTAAAAAAGAGTCAAGAAATCTCTCTCATCAATTAACAGTAGACCGTTGGACAACAGCGACTATTCTTTAGACGATCATTACATTAACAAGGAAATATTCATTTGATAGAAAAGAGAAACTATCTAGAATTCCAAAAGAGGCAGATAAGTCGGAAGACACCGAAGTAGAGTGACAGAGGGTCACACCTGATTAACGACGTACACACGTACAAGGTAGCGAGTCAGTATGGTTAAGAAACACCGGGGTACCTGACATCAGGTAGTCCGAGGAGACAGGTACCCTAAGAGGTTCTTTCTTATGACCTCACCCAACGGTAAAGGATGAGATACCCTAGAAAGGCTGGGTCCCTAGTTTGGGTGTAGAGGACGTGACCGTCCGCTAAGAGATGGTGACACGGTGTACCCTTCGGGTGTCTAATGAACGATGATAATGGGATAAGACCTCTTCCGTTACCGTTGGGTGAGGTCATGAGAACGGACCTTTTAGGGTACCTACCTCCTCGGACCTTCCGGAGTCAGGTACCCCAGCGATTCAGCTTGTACTGACTCGCTGAAGTGAAAGTGAAAAGTGAAAGTACGCAACCTCTTCCTTTACCGTTGGGTGAGGTCACAAGAACGGACCTCCTAGGGTCCCTACCCCCTCGGACCACCTGACGGCAGATACCTCAGTGTGTCTCAGCCTGTACTGACTTTACTGAATCGTTATCGTTAATGGGATAAGTTATGAGTCTAACGTGAAAGTCACATTTCTACGTATATAAAGTAGTGTAGAATTTTTAAGAGTCGGTTCTAAATAGATTAGTTACGAAGAAATAGTAAGTGGGTTGGCAGAAGAAGACTTTGAGGACAATCTACATATAACTTCAGTGAGTTAGATTGAAAGTAAAGAGAATTTTACAAAAAATATAAAAATATTGAGTAGTAAAGAAAAACGATTCAAGACCAAATTAAGGAATCACAATATAAGGTTTGGTAAATAAACGAACAGTCAATTCTGGTTACATCTGCAGTAGAAGAGACAACCTAAAAGTAAAGTTGTTAGTGTAAAAAAATAAGGGTTATAAAGGACAACCAAGAAGAAATATAAGTGGACAAGAAGAAAAAGTAAAAACGGATAAAACGAAGTTCAAGACATAAAAAATATAAAATTTATTTCAAAGGGATAGAAACAATATGTAAACCTTGTCTATTACTTAAGGTTTCTTACTTGAATTGTGTAGTAAAACTGGTTTTCAAATGTCATCCACTTTCATTCTTGTTTATTTGGGTCTTATGTTATTAAGTTGGTGTCACCTGAAAAAACAGTAACAAAGAATAAATAAAAGAGGGAGTTCAAGTCCTACTGTCCAACCTTCCTATTCGTTGTACAATCCCCAAAAGGTAGGTCAGTAAGTCCCTGGAGTCGAAAGTCTTAGTGACGACGGAAGTATTTGGAAGATATTAGTGAGACCTACAACGGTAGGGTACCCTAGGGTCCCCTTTATTTTAGTACCTCTTCGTGAATCCTTTCTAAAATACCCGTTCGAATCTTCACAGTGTGAGCTGAAGATAAGTCTAATGTGACCTCAGTTGTACCAGTGTACCGGGCCGGATTGGTGTCCGACCTTTCGTGTCCATCGACACAACGAGACGCAGGACGATGATCTTCACCTTCCTGAAAACCATTCGTAGACCATGAAAGACGATGTTATGGGTTTGTCGGTGAGGTGACTTTTAACATGATTTATTTTGACATGATTTGTAACGTCGAAAACTTGACACCACAACCTCTTCTGAGAACTCTCAGGGAAGCTGACGTTCCTCTAGTTTGGTCAGTTAGGATTTCCTTTAGTCAGGACTCATAAGTAACCTTCCTGGCTACGACTTCGACTTTGAGGTTATGAAACCGGTGGACTACACTTCTCGACTGAGTAAACTTTTCTGAGACCACGACCCTTTCTAACTTCCGTCCTCCTCTTCCCCTACTGTCTCGTACTCTACCAACCTACCGTAGTGATAGACCTACCTGTACTCCAACTCGTTCGAGGTCTTCAACTACTACCTGTCCCTTCGAACCGCACGACGTCAGGCACCCCAGCGTTTCTCGATCTGTGTTGACTCGTTACCTTAACTTGACTTTGTAACGTCACTACAGAAGATCCTACGAGGTCCTAGAATTTGATGTTCGTCATAGTTTACAGAACTGTAAGTTTATATAAAGAAATAAAGAAGGATATTATCTTGACAGGGGATTCCAGTAAAATACGAATAAGAATTCTAGTACTCTGCCAAATGTTTTTTTGTCCATACAACAACTTTAAGAACTAAGATGGAATTTCAATACAAAGATTGTGAGGGAGGTAGTCGGTATTTTACACTGGGTCCTCCCAGTGAGGTTTTTTCGGAAGGATATCATGAGGAAACCAGACTCCAGAGGATAAAGAAAAAGGATACATAAAAGACGTTCTATACGATGGGGATTTGACTAAATACTTTAGAGAAGAAGGTTGGTTGAAGACTTTCAGAGTAAAAGAATACTGTGATTCTTTCTTTAAGTCCTTGAGTCCATTTAATATTATTATCGTTGTTAAATACCTCACATCTAATACCTTGTCCGTCTCGACACGATTCTCGGTGGTGTGAGTAAAAGATAATTTAAGAGGGTTGTCAGGACTCCTACGAGTAAAAATAATAGTAAAATATTTACTAGTTTGATTCCGAGTCTCTTGACCTATTAAACAAGTTACGGGGTCAATTTACACTGATTCGACCTTGAGTCTTTGTCCTGTCTGAGATTTAGGATGTCAGATGAAATGTTTGATGAATTCCCGAAAGACACATTTATCTAAGAGATAAAATCGATTCTAAAGTTAAGGTTTAATGATAGGTGAGGAAAAGAAGTAACTCGATTCGACATGGAACATCCCAAGTTCTTAGAGAGACCGGGTAAATCTTATTCTAGATCTGATTTTCTGAAAATCTTTGGACCGGGTACTGGGGATATGGGAGTGGTATAGAGTGTCAAGAACCAATAATCTTAGAAAAACGAGATGATAATTCTTCTCTTTCTTTTTCTCTCTCGTGGGAATACGGATTGTGAAGTGAGACTAGTAGTGTTCGTTCTCCTTGACCTTCCGAGGGCTCTGTTGTTCCCGTACCCTC
Organism: Capra ibex; assembly: GCA_006410555.1. Taxonomy (NCBI): domain Eukaryota; kingdom Metazoa; phylum Chordata; class Mammalia; order Artiodactyla; family Bovidae; genus Capra; species Capra ibex. The sequence goes on along the minus strand of SJYO01007492.1, from coordinate 34,955,708 downwards.
TCTTCTTTACGTTGTCTTACTTGGAACTTTTCTTACTTGAGACTGACATAACATACTTAATTTTTTAAGCACTACACGGGCACTGTCGAGGTAAAACAGGAACTGGTCCGGTGTCGACGACATAGAACCTATCATTTCATCCTTACGGAACTCGAGGGGAACGTCGTGTCGACTAACTTGTAAAAACAGAGGTATTCAACATTATAACAGGAAGAACCATTTCTTATAGGGTTGACTCCCAGTAATACTGAAGAGATATTGGTTTGTTTGATTCTAAGATAACTTAAAATGAAAAAGTATTAAACACAATAATTTCATTGTCCAAAGAGAATTAAAAGTCTACATTTGGATTCATGAAGATACATGACTTATATGAAAAATTTCTGTATGTACATAGAGGGGTGTCTCAGACTACAATAACGAGGTACTAACACTTAGTGACGAGTCTTTCTATTAGTCGAGAACATAGAACTTTACATAATGAAATACTTAGACTGAATTTCGGAATCTTTAAACTCTGATCTCTTTCTGTAATGAACTTCTCAAAGAGAATTGAATTTTGACGGTTTTCTAGAATTATTCGGGTACCGTAAAGGTAATAGCTAAAATGATATTTATTTAAATTAAGGGATAAATGTTATTCGGATCATTTTGGTTATAAATAACTCATGAATGTTTACAGTCTGTGACTTGGTATCCGAAAGTACGATTCACTTCTACCTCAAGAGAGAAAAGTAATGGCGAGTTTTCGTTCAGGAAATCGTTCGAGACTACCGAGATGGATGTTGTCTGTGTCTTAATAAAGTAAAGAGAGGAACGGAAGGTCGCACCTGGTGACACTGTTGTAAGAGTGGTCGGAGGGACGAAGGTGCGAACTACGAGATCCCATGTAAAAACACGGTATTCAGTCATAATACACGGTGTGTGTAGTAGGGGTAGGAGGGATGTGTACGTGTTCGGAGGGATGTGTATGTGTTGTGTGTGTGTTATGGGACCGACTTTTAGGAGTTCACCGATTAATACCGTCAATCGTACCCACACACGCATGAACGAGTCAGTACCGGTTGAGAAACACTGGGGTACCTTATATCGGCGGACCTAGGAGACACCCTAAGAGGTCCGTTCTTATGACCTCACTCATCGGTAAGGGAAGAGGTCCCCTAGAAGGGATGGGTCCTTGACTTGGAGTCTAAGAAATGACAGACTCGGTGACCATTCGGGGTGTCGTGACTCTTATTTTAGATTTAAAAGGGGTAAGATTTACCAGTCAGGTGACCTCTACCGACAAGAGAACGAGGCACATGTAGGGATGGGTTGATGATGGACAAATTATGTGGGATTCGTGTACTGACTGGAAGGATGTAAGAACGGGGTCCGGGGTCTGACTGACAAGAATGGTTTCCCCACCACTCCCGGTACGGCGAGATGACAAAAGGGACCATTGATTCCTCGGGTGGACTGTACCCAAGGGGATATTGACCATTAGAGGGGAAGGGGAGTGGGGTTGGAAGGGGAGGGTGTCGATTCTAACGGTAGTACAGGACGGACAGAAGACGGTGTGTGCACCCCACAGTGAGGTCCTGGACCGAAGTCGTTAACCGGGAGTAGGTAATTCGGCGACTACAGACACAACAACTGGGACCTGAGAAAGAAGACAGAACTTCGACCCGTTCGGAACATCCAGACGTCCCACGTCGGATTGTTCATAAACCAGACGAGAGTGGATGAAAGGGACGAGTAGAGTACGGTGCCAGTAGAAACAGTCTATGGGTCGATGTCATTTAACACAAAGAGAACTTGGGTAGTTCGAGAAAGGACTGAGAATTGGAGTCAAGACAGACGAACGTTCAGAAAGGAACGAGTAGGAAACTATCAACCGAGGAATAGTAGGTCTAGAGTCAAGTTTGTAGTGGAGGAGTCTCTCCGGAAGGAACATCTCAACAGTCTAAATCGTTTTTATGTGCAGAAGGTTCATTTAAACCTAAAGTCTATTTGTCATTTGTTATGATTCATATCCATACATATATATAGGTTATAAACCCTGTATGAGTAATAAAGATTTTTAAACAACAAATAGACTTAAGTTCAAATTGACCCTAATGACATAAAATATACCGTTAGGATAAAGGAACTGGTAGTTTATTTTTCATATAGGTTACGTTACGGTCAGTGTAAGGTAGTTTAGGAGACCAAAGTACACGAGTTGAGTAGTGATAGACTATAATAAAATAACCAACAAAAAGGGTATTCGAAAAACATGACTACATTTTAAGTTCGAGTGATATTAGTCGGTTAAAGAGAACGGTGTATATACGAAGAGGTTCCAAATAAGTCCGAACACCCTAAAAAAAAATTAACCTCCGATTAATGAAATGTTATAACATAACCACGACGATGTGTAGTTGTACTTAGGCGGTTCTCGCATGTACACAAGGGGTAGGACTTGGGGAGAGGGTGGAGGGAAGGGTATGGTAGAGTCCTAGGACATAGCTTGGACCTGACCACTAAGTAAAGAATATACTATAATATGTACAAAGGTACGGTAAGAGGGTTTAGTAGGGTGCGAAAGGGGGAGGGTGTCTCAGGTTTTCTGACAAGATATGTAGACACAGAGAAAACGACAGAGTGTATGTCCCAATAGTAATGGTAGAAAGATTTAAGGTATATATACGCAATCATATGACATAACCACAAAAAGAAGGACCGAATGAAGTGAGACATATTATCCGAGGTCAAAGTAGGTGGAGTAATCTTGACTAAGGTTACATAAGAAAAATCACCGACTCATTATGAGGTAACACATATACATGGTGCCGAAAGAATAGGTAGGTAGACGACTACCTGTAGATCCAACTAAGGTACAGGACCGATAATATTTGTCACGATGCTACTTGTAACCCCATGTGCACAGAGAAAGTTAAGACCAAAGGAGCCACACATACGGGTCGTCACCCTAACGACCCAGTATTCCGTCAAGATAAAGGTCAAAAAATTCCTTAGGGGTGTGACAAGAGGTATCACCGAATGATCAAACGTAAGGGTGGTTGTCACATTCTCCCAAGGGAAAAGAGATGTCGTAACGAACATCTAAAAACCTATCGTCGGTAAGACTGACCACATTTTACCATGGAGTAACACCAAAACTAAACGTAAAGAGACTATTACTCACTACAACTCGTAGATTGTGTATAATTATCTTGCTTTCTATTGGTCGTTCCCGGGTGACATACATTTCACAATCAGTGAGTCATTACAGACTGAGAAATGTTGGGGTACCTGACATCGGGTGGTCCGAGGAGACAGGTACCCTAAGAGGTCCGTTCTTATGACCTCACCCAACGGTAAGGGAAGAGGTCCCCTAGAAAGGTTGGGTCCCTAGTTTGGTTCCAGAGGGTGTAACGTTCTTCTAAGAAATGATAGACTCGGTAGTCCCTTCGGATATATCCGTTGAGTTGAGTTATACTACATAACATTATTGAATTTTCCTTTTTTTTTGAGTTTTTCTTATATATATATGCACATACACACACATAGACTTAGTCAAATGACATGTGGACTTTGAGAATCAATTATGTTGTAACAATTTTAGTATTATTATTAAAAAATTTTCTTACTAGAATTATATACTGAGACTTTTACATTTTGAATAGAAGTAAAAACATTATAGTAAAGTTACTACCCAAAACTACCGAAAGATATAATAGTTTATATAAACAATTGATAGTCAAGTCAAGTCAAGTCAAGTCAGTGAGTCAGCACAGGTTGAGAAACGTTGGGGTACTTAGTGTCGTGCGGTCCGGAGGGACAGGTAGTGATAGAGGACCTCAAGTGAATCTGAGTGCAGGTAGCTCAGGCACTATGGTAGGTCGGTAGAGTAGGCACCAGCAGGGGAAGAGGAGGACGGGGGTTAGGGAGGGTCGTAGTGTCAGAAAAGGTTACTCAGTTGAGAAGAGTATTCCACCCGTTTCATGACCTCAAAGTCGAAGTCGTAGTAAGGAAGGTTTCTTGAGGGTCCCAACTAGAGGAAGTCTTACCTGACCAACCTAGAGGAACATCAGGTTCCCTGGGAGTTCTCAGAAGAGGTTGTGGTGTGAAGTTTTCGTAGTTAAGAAGCCGCTAATCGGAAGAAGTGTCAGGTTGAGAGTGTAGGTATGTACTGGTGTCCTTTTTGGTATCGGAACTGATCTGCCTGGAATCAGCCGTTTCATTACAGAGACGAAAACTTATACGACAGATCCAACCAGTTTTGAAAAGAAGGTTCCTCATTCGCAGAAAATTAAAATACCGACGTTAGTGGTAGACGTCACTAAAACCTCGGGGGGTTTTATTACAGACTGTGACAAAGGTGACAAAGGGGTAGATAAAGGGTACTTCACTACCCTGGTCTACGGTACTAGAAGCAAAAGACTTGCAACTCGAAATTCGGTTGAAAAAGTGAGAGGAGAAAGTGAAAGTAGTTCTCCGAAAAATCGAGGAGAAGTGAAAGACGGTATTCCCACCACAGCAGACGTATAGACTCTAATAACTATAAAGAGGGACGTTAGAACTAATGTCGAACACAAAGAAGGTCAGGTCGCAAAGAGTACTACATGAGACGTATCTTCAATTTATTCGTCCCACTGTTATATGTCGGAACTACATGAGGAAAAGGATAAACCTTGGTCAGACAACAAGGTACAGGTCAAGATTGACAACGAAGGACTGGACGTACGTCTAAAGAGTTCTCCGTCCAATCCACCAGACCATAAGGGTAGAGAAAGTCTTAAAAGGTGTCAAATAACACTAGGTGTGTCAGTTTCCGAAACCGTATCAGTTATTTCGTCTTTATCCACAAAAAGACCTTGAGAGAACGAAAAAGCTACTAGGTCGCTTACAACCGTCAAACTAGAGACCAAGGAGACGGAAAAGATTTTGGTCGAACTTGTAGTCCCTCAAGTGCCAAGTGCATAACAACTTCGGACCGAACCTCTTAAAACTCGTAATGAAATGATCGTACACTCTACTCACGTTAACACGTCATCAAACCCGTAAGAAACCGTAACGGAAAGAAACCCTAACCTTACTTTTGACTGGAAAAGGTCAGGACACCGGTGACGACTCAAAAGGTTTAAACGACCGTATAACTCACGTCGTGAAAGTGTCGTAGTAGAAAGTCCTAAACTTTGTCGAGTTGACCTTAAGGTAGTGGAGGTGATCGAAACAAGCATCACTACGAAAGATTCCGGGTGAACTGAAGTGAGAGGTGCTACAGACCGAGATCTAATCACTAGTGTAGTAGTACAAATTTTGAAGTTTTTAATATATTAATAACTAGGTGTTTATTTATTGAAATAAAATTACCATATATAAAAATAGTTTAATTCGAGTTCTAAATCATCCTTTTTTCATATACGGTATTCCCGATAGAAACCCCTTCATCTTTTTTTTCTCTTAGTTTTGTCAGTCGTCTTTTATCGGAAAATTTCCGTAGATTTACTATTTATTAAATTGGTGTACTATACGAATGTGACGTGTGAATACCCACCACGTCACCATTTCTTAGGTGGACGGTCACGACCTCTGTGTCATGTAGGTACCCGGTCCTTCTAGGAGACCGTGTCCTTTACCGTTGGACGAGGTCATAAGAACGGACCTTTTAAGGTACCTGTCTCCTAGGACAGTTCAAACCCCCTGGGGATACCGAAACTCAGTCTGCACTGACTCGTACGTGTGTCTTACGAACGTGAATTCATAGAGAAGTCAGTGAAGGTCCTAATAGTCAAGAAGACTTGAAAACAACAAGACTAAAACTTTTCACATAGGATTATTAAGTTGGTGTTCCGTCTTTCTTTTCTATTCTTGATGATAAGGAATTTGCCCTAGATTGTTACTTTCATATCTAACTTTCTTTTGTTACATTTTCTTTGTTTGACTATTTTAAGATCACAGTTTTTGACGTTTTCTTCAATGTACTTTCTTCTATAAAGGAGATTCAAACCGTTCAAAAACTACTTTGTTCTATTCCAACAAGTCTCCTTTGGTTTTTAAAATTTACGTCTCTAATTTCACCAAAACGAACGTCAGTCTAAAGTATGTTTTTGGTATTTCATTTTAAACTTTCAAAATGAGAGGTTTCCCTGTGAGGTTTTAAAGACACCTTGTGGGAGGGTTTTTTACAAACGGTTTCGGGAGAAGACGAAATTTAGTACTTCTGGTACAGATAAAAGTCCAAGAGGGGTTTTCATAAAACGTTTGTTTTACAAAAAGGACTGGAAGTATTTCTTTTCAAAGATTAGTAATCTAATACAACTGTTATCGTTGGTAATTCTATTTATCTTTTTTTTTTTCTATTTATCTTTCCGTGTCGTTGAGAAAAAATAGTAAAGAAACGGGTTTTTTCGTGAAGAATTATATCGACAAGTAAACAAAATACTATTCATTTATATGTAAACTTATTTTATTATTCGGATATTTTTACAAAATCCGTGTTTTGTCAGAATTACAGACTGATACTTTTACATTTTGAATAGGAGTAAAAATCTTATAGTAAAATTTTTTGTAAACAATCCCAAGATATAATAGTTTGTATACACAATTAATATTTTGAAAATTTTTAATATATTAATAACTGGGTGTTTACTTATTTACAGAAGTAAAATTATTATGTATATTAAAATAGTTTAATTGAAGAAATGTAAATCGTCCTTTTTACATATACGGTATTACAATAGAAGTGTCCTTAAATTTTTTCTCTTTCTTAAATTTCAAACAAACTCAATCGATACATATATACACACATACCCCTACAAACATACATTGATCTACTTCTTAGAAACTTTTACCGAAACAATCTTTCATTTAGTACTTAACTTTACTGAATCATTACCGAAAGGGACCATCGAGTCGACCACTTCTTAGACGGACGTTACGTCCTCTGAGACCAAACTAAGGACCCGTCCCTTCTAGGGGACCTCTTCCCTATAGATGTGTGAGGTTATAAGAACCTGAAGGGACCACCGAGTCTGTCATTTCTTAGGTGGACGTTACTCCCTCTGGACCCAGGTTAGGGACCCAACCCTTCTGTGGGGACCTCCTCCCCTTGTCGATGAGTCGATGGGTGAGGTCATAAGAACGGACCTCTTAAGGTACCTGTCTCCTCGGACCGTCAGGTACCCTAACGTTTCTCAACCTGTACTGACTCACTGAAAGTGAAAGTGAAAGTTCTTGGTATAGTTGAATAAGGATTCCCAATGAAGGGTCTTTACTTTTAAAATTGAATTTCGATAATACTATGATAGGAATTTCTTTCTTTTATTAAAATCACATATTGAGTATGTTAAAAAGACTGGGTGTTCTCCGTTATACCATCTTGTTCGTGGTAGTTCTTGAAACCTCATATCTTATCAAGTTTAAGACCTAAGTAGTGAATGTAAGAGGATCTAAAATCCGTTCAGACTTGGAGTCAATGTAGTAAGAGTTTTGTGCCCAGAAATAGTATAGATATGTAGTCTAACACTACTCACAATTTACTTCGTAGTATACAATTCACAAATGTACTATGGGTGGAGTATGGTTCAGAAGTTATTTAAAATGAGAAACAAATAGTAGTAATTCTTTTCAGATGTGTAGTCGAGTTATCTATGATACTTTAAATGATGAACATTCTTCTTTCATTTTGTTTATTGTTTAAATTGCTGGTGTAAGTCTAAGCTAATTACATAAAACTAGTGTATACCCTATGGTTTATGATCCTAAGTGATCACCGAGTCACCATTTTTTAGGCGGACGGTTACGTCCTCGGAGTCCAAGTTAGGGAGCCAGTCCTTCTAGGGGACCTCCTCCTTTCCCGTTGGGTACGGCCATAAGAACGGACCCTTTAAGGATTCTCCTCAGACCACCCGATGTCAGGTACTCCAGCGTTTTCTCAACCTGTGTTGAATTACTGATTTGTTGTTCTTTTTAATCTAGTGTGTTTATCCATTCACTATGTTGATCTTAATTGAAAATGTATAAATTCCAGTTAGTATTAATTATTATAATGAATGAATTATTGTCATTCTAAAAGGGGTTTCACTATATAAAAGTGTGAACACAGGTATGTTGTACTATTATGCCAATTGACTGTCTTATGCCTCTGAAACGTTAGTACTTCCTTTTCATTCCCTGTGACGTATTGTCTATTTCGAACGAGATTTTCGATTCTCTGCGTTGAAGATTTGTGTCGTGACCCTGTCGGATTTGAACCGGTTTGGTAGAGGAACCGGAGCCTAAAGAGTAGACAGTTTAATTCTGTGGTGTGACGTATAAAAGAGTCCAACAAAGGTTCTGACTCAGATCCGGTAATTGATCTTAAACGTTTTGTCTCGTTTTATAGTCACCAACCTAAAGTTGGTTTTGTGTTGTAGTGACACCGAATCGAGGTAATTGTCGATCCTCGTTACTCCTTACACGGAGAGCGTGGGACATTCGCTCTGTCGTTTTCTCTGTATCTACAAATCTTGCCTTAAAACCTGAGACACCCTCTCCCTCTCCCATCCTACTAAACCCTCTTACCGTAACTTTGTACATATGATAGTACATTCTTTGCTTAGTGGTCAGATACAAGTTATGTCCTATGTCCTACGAACCCCGACCACGTGCCCCTACTAGGTCTCTCTACTATACCCCACCCTCCACCCTCGTCCCAAGTCCTAACCCTTGTTTTTTTTTCTTTTTTTTTTTTTTCTTTACACCGGAGTCGGTAGACCTTGACTTCATACTGTTACGAGACATCATTTTTAGTCCTAACGAGAGGTCAGGACCACTATAGAGAAGAGATTGGTTGGTGTTGTCTACTCGTAAGAGTACTCTCACGAGGGTGGGGAGGGAAGCACCCGTAAGTATGAAAAGGTGGACGGTTATTTGGTAGTGGTTTTACAACCCCCTCTTAGTCTGGTAACTCAGAATCGTTCTTCGAGACCGGATGAAGACCGCACGTCACTCGGTCGACCAAGACTAGTACTTAGTTTCCATGGAAGAAACTTTTACAACGGATGAGCCCTGAGTTAGTCAACTTCAAAACAGAAAGGTGACGGTTTACTTTCTCCCAATCTTGATTGGTGGGTGATGGTTTAAAAACATGTTCTTTTAAGATTGACCTGATTAAATTCGAAACAGTAGTACGGACATAGTTCGTCGTATATAATTTATTTAAGACAACCGTAGGTAAAGAACTTTATTACTTCAAGGTGAGACTTCGTGTATCCGGAACAACAATCTTAGTGACCTTGCCAACAAGATTACGTCCTGTTAAGTTTTAAGTTTACGTGTCTTAGTACAATCAAAATGATAGGGTGGACTTTTAATTTCATGAGTAATAGGTGTTCGTCTTGAAAACCGAATTTTTCATCATTATTAAAAATTTTATGGAAGTCGGGATTATGTGAACAAAAAATAATGGATACTTTAAGATAAAGATGGAGAAAGAAGAGACGAATAAAACATAAGGAATTGGACATAATCAAAGGACCTCGACGAGAATATTTATTATAATGTTTGACCCATCGAAATTTTAACTAAGAGAGTGTTAAGAACTCTGATCTTTAGGTTTTAGTTCCACAGTCGTCCCAGTACGTGGGAGACTTCATAGATATCCTTTTAGGAAGGAGGGAAGGAAGGTCAAAGATCTTCAAGATCCGTAGGGGACTGAACACCCTCGTTTTGGGGTTAGAGACGGAGACAGAAATGTACCGGTAGTCAAGACACAGACAGACACAGGTTTAGGAGGGGAAGAACATTTCTGTAGTCGATATAACTTAATCCCGGATGGGATCAGGTCATCCGGGAGTAAAATTGGATTGGTATAGTCGTTTGTAGGATAAGGGTTTATTGCAGTATAAGTGACCACGGTCCCAATCCTGGAGTTGTATAGAAAACCTTCTTGTATTAAGTTGGTATTGTCGTGAGGAAAGAGATTAATATAACTGTTACACTTACAATGTCGTACTTTTCCGTTTGTCCCTCCTTTCCAACCAATTCATTGACCCGAATCTTTCTGTCGTGGGTAAATCATACAATAATTATATTCCTATCTACCAACAAACGTGGTGATTAGATACTCAAAAGTTTCCAATTCTTGGTCTTACTAACTTGACCGTCCCGTCTACTCCTAATCTTTTGGGACTATCCTCTTATCGGAGGTGAAGAATCTTTTTACAAGTCCGATCTCGGGATTAGTCCAGTGAGACATGAGAGACTTCTTCCATTGGGAAAGTTCGTCGGTTCAGTAAGATTCCCCGACACTAGGATGTGGTAGACCAATCTTTCACTGTTAGTACTAGGATTATTATCGGTAGTAAATGACTGACGAAGGATGCACCGTCCGTGAACGATTCAGGACACAATATGTGTAAGAAAGTAAGTCGGAAGTGTTTAACGGTAATTGAGAGTTTACCATTACTAAGGATTGACAAGAAGAGACGTGGTTTTGTCCTTCTCTTCGGGACGATCAAAGAGAAATAAGGTAGTAAGTGTCACTACGACAGTAGAAAACAGGAATGGAGATGGGGGGATGCATCACAATAAGAGACTTATTATTATTAGTACTTTCAACTCGATACAAGGTAGATCGGAAGGACCCATGACACTAGAATTCTCCGGTTCTACTTGATCGTTACTAGGAAGAGTCAGTAATGTCTAAGTCATATTTTTGTGTCTTCCGTGTTTTCGTATATGAAAAAACAAGTTGTCTGATACCATAAACTTTACTAAAATATTGAAACTACTGTTTCGAGGTCAGTGATTTTGGTATTTGTCACTAATTGTAACGAAGTCCGACGTCATAAAGTCTTGTATTTGAACAAGGAAGTTCGATAAAAAGGTCTGGACAGTATGAGTATGATTAAACGTTTTGAATTGATGACCGGAGATTAACAGTACAAAGTTTAACTACACCAATGTCTTCGTCGGTGTTTTCCGATTTCAAATAGAGTACTGGATTTCTAGACCCATCATACGCGATCAAGGTCCCTTGATGAGACCTATCGAATGAGTCTCTGCGACGGGTCCCACTGGACAGTGCATGTGACATTTATGATGACGAAAGAATAATTTACTTTCATCTTTCGAATTCCTTACGGAGAGTTACGTAAACACACAACCTTTTTGACTTTCTAGTAATGACCTTAGAGTCTAAATCTTCCCAGTCAAGTCAAATCGAGTCAGCGAGTCAGTACAGGTTGACAAACGTTAGGGTACCTGACTTCGTGTGGTCTGAAAGGATAGGTAGTGGTTGAGGGTCTCGAACGAGTTTGAGTACAGGTAACTCAGTCATTACGGTAGGTTGGTAAAGTAGGGGACAGTATGGGAATAGGTAGACGGAAGATAGAAAGGGTCGTAGTACCAGAGAAGCTTCCTCAGTCAAGAAGTGTTGTTCTTCGGTTTTATAACCTCGAAGTCGAAGTCGTAGTCAGGAAGGTTACTTATAAGTTCTGACTAAAGGAAATTCTAATTGACCAAAATAGAGGAACGTCAGGTTCCCTGAGAGTTTTCAGAAGAGGTTGTGGTGTAAGTTTTCGTAGTTAAGAAACCGTGAGTCGAACGAAATACCAGGTTGAGAGTGTAGTATACACTTATGACCTTTTTGATATCGAAACTGATCTACTTAGAAACAACCGTTTCATTACAGAGACGAAAAATTATACGACAGATCCAACCAGTATCGAAAAGAAGGTTCCTCGTTCGTAGAAAATTAAAGTACCGACGTCAGTGGTAGACGTCACTAAAACCTCGGGGGGTTTTATCAGAGAGTGACAAAGAGGTAGATAAACGGTACTTCACTACCCTGGTCTACGGTACTAGAAGTAAAAAACTTACAACTCAAAATTCTGGTTCAAAAAGTGAGAGGAGAAAGTGAAAGTAGTTCTCGGAGAAATCAAGAAGAAGTGAAAGACGGTATTCCCACCACAGTAGACGTAAAGACTCCAATAACTATAAATAGGACCGTTAGAACTAAGGTTGAACACGAAGTAGGTCCGACCGTAAAACGAACTACATGAGACGTATCTTCAATTTATTCGTCCCACTGTTATATGTCGGAACTGTATGAGGAAAAGGATAAACCTTGGTCAGACAACAAGGTACAGGTCAAGATAGACAACGGAGAACTGGACGTATGACTAAAGAGTGCTCCGTCCAGTCCACCAGACCATAAGGGTAGAGAACTTCTTAAAAGATGTCAAACATCACTAGGTGTGTCAGTTTCCGAAACCGTATCAGTTATTTCGTCTTTATCTACAAAAAGACCTTAAGAGAACGAAAAAGATACTAGGTTACCTACAAACGTTAAACTAGAGATCAAGGTGACGGAAAAGATTTAGGTGGAACTTGTAGACCTTCAAGAACCAAGTATATGACAACTTCGGACCGAACCCCTTAGAACTCGTAATGAAACGATCGGACACTCTATTGATGTTAACAAGTCATCAAACTTGTAAGAAACTTTAACGGAAAGAAATCCTAGCCTTACTTTTGACAGGAAAAGGTCAGAACACCGGTGACGACTCAAAAGGTCTAATGGACCGTATAACTCATGTCGTGAAATTGTCGTAGTAGAAAATCCTGAACTTTCTCGAGTCGACCTTAAGGTAGTGGAGGTGATCGATAAAGGTATCACTACTAAGTATTCCGGGTGAATTGAAGTCTGAGGTCCTCCGGACCGATATCGGGTCACTAGTGTGGTAACCCCAACAGACCCAGTACTACTAGAAAAAACATATGAAGAGGACATATAAGAACGGTGGAGAAGAAATATAGAAGACGAAGACAATCCAGGTGTGGTAAAGACACGATATCACACAGGTAGAAACGTACTTTACAAGGGAACCATAGAGATTAAAAGAACTTCTCTAGAGGTCAGAAAGGGTAAGATGACAAAAGGAGATAAAGCAACATGATTAATAACTCCTTTCGAAAGAATAGAGAGGAACAATAAGAAACCTGGAGACGTAAGTCTACCCATATAGAAAGGAAAAGAGGAAACGGAAATCGAAGAGAAGAAGAGTGTCGATAAACATTCCGGAGGAGTCCGTTGGTAAAACGGAAAAATTTAAAGAAAAAGAACTCCTACCAGAACTAGGGACGGAGGACATGTTACAGTATTTGGAGGTAGGTATCTAGAAGTCCGTAAGACTCTAGATTAGGGAACTTAGATAAACAGTGAAGGTGACATATTAGTATTAGAAGGGACCACCGAGTCTACCATTTCGTAGACGGACGTCGCGCCCTCTGGACCCAAGTTAGGGACCCAACCCTTCTAGAGGACCTGTTCCTTTACCGTTGGGTGAGGTCATGAGAACAGACCTCTTAGGGTACCTGTCTCCTCGGACCATCAGATGTCAGGTACCCTAGTGTTTCTCAGCCTGTGCTGACTCGCTGAAGTGAAAGTGACATATTAGTATTCCATAAACTAAACCCAGTAAGGACCTACCAGGTCACCACAAGGGATGAAAGAAGTTAAATTTAGACTTAAAATGTTATTCCTCAAGTACTAGACTTGATGTCAGTCGAGGGTCAGAACAAAAACGACTGACATGTCTCGAAGAGGTAGAAACCGACGTTCCTTATATTAGTTAGACTAAAGCCACAACTGATAGACTACTACAAGTACACATCTCAACAGAGAAAACGACAACCTTCCCCCACAAACGATAGTGGTCAAGTAAGAGAACCTTTTTAAAAGGGAATCGGTACGTAGTAAAACATGAGATTCCGGTTTGAACGGAATGAGGTCCACAGAGAACTGAAGGATGTAAACGTAAGGTCAGGAGATGTTACTTCTCCTGTGAAAGAGAGAGACAGAGGGAGGGAGAGAGAGAGAGAAAAACATAATCAAGATCTACCAGAACAGTCAAGTCAAGTCAGTCAAGTCAGCGAGTCAACACAGGCTGAGAAACGTTGGGGTACTTAGTATCGTGCGGTCCGGAGGGACAGGTAGTGGTTGAGGACCTCAAGTGAGTCTGAGTGTAGGTAGCTCAGTCACTACGGTAGGTCGGTAGAGTAGGAGCCAGCAGGGGAAGAGGAGGACGGGAGTTAGCGAGGGTCGTAGTCTGAGAAAAGGTTACTCAGTTGAGAAGCGTATTCCACCGGCTTCATGACCTCAAAGTCGAAATCGCAGTAAGGAAGACTTCTTTAGGGTCCCGACTAGAGGAAGTCTTACCTAACTAACCTAGAGGAACGTCAGGTTCCCTGAGAGTTCTCAGAAGAGGTTGTGGTGTCAAGTTTTCGTAGTTAAGAAGTCGCGAGTCGGAAGAAGTGTCAGGTTGAGAGTGTAGGTATGTACTGATGACCTTTTTGGTATCGGAACTGATCTACCTGGAATCAGCCGTTTCATTACAGAGACGAAAACTTATACGATAGATCCAACCAGTATTGAAAAGAAGGTTCCTCATTCGTAGAAAATTAAAGTACCCACGTTAGTGGTAGACGTCACTAAAGCCTCGGGGTCTTTTATTTCAGACTGTGACAAAGGTGACAAAGGGGTAGATAAAGGGTACTTCACTACCCTGGTTTACGGTACTAGAAGCAAATCCAGTAGTATTTTGGTAAGTTGAAGTCGAAGAAACCGTAATCACCAACCCCGTAACTGAACCTAATGACACTATGACTTACTAAGCGGAAACTTTACTTGTCTCTAGTAAGACAGTAAAAACTCTAACATGGGTTCATGACGAAAGTCTAAGAAAACAACTGATACTCCCGATGAGGTAAAGAAGATTCCCTAAGAAAGGGTGTGATCATCTAAATTACCAGTAGACTTAATTAAGTGGGTAAGATCAAGTAAAATCAAGTGACTAAGGATCTTACAACTACAAGTGGGAACAGAGGACAACCTGGTGAAGGTTAAATGGGATTAAGTACCCGTCTTGTAAGATCCAAGGATACGTTATAACAAGAAATGTCGTAACCTGATATTTCTTTCGACTCGTGTCTTCTTAACTACGAAAACTTGGCACCACAACCTCTTCTGAGAACTCTCAGAGAACCTGACGTTCCTCTAGGTCGGTCAGGTAGGATTTCCTCTAGTCAGGACCCACAAGTAACCTTCCTGATTACAACTTCGACTTTGAGGTTATGAAACCGGTGGACTACACTTCTTGACTGAGTAAACTTTTCTGGGACTACAACCCTTTCTGGCTCCCGTCCTCCTCTTCCCCTACTGTCTCCTACTCTACCGGCCTACCGTAGTGACTAAGTTACCTGTACTCAAACCCATTTGAGGTCCTCAACCACTACCTGTCCCTCCGAACCGCACGACGTCAAGTACCCCAGCGTTTCTCAGCCTGTGTCGACTCGTTAACTTGACTTGCCGTGACTTGACTTGTCGTAACCTTCCCAGTCTAACCGTTTGATAAGTGAGAAGACATTGTAATGACCAACGATTAACACATCGGGTGAAAATCTATAAGTGAAGAGGTTAAGTCTCCTTGAGATATCTTAGGTAATCCAACTCGTCTTTGGATACTAGAATCACCAGGTGCAACCTAGTCAAGACACCCGTATCTTCAACGACCGTAGAAGATTCAGAAAAAATCAGTATAAAGGTAATAGATTGTCAACGTATTGAATAAATCACTTTCTATATTTTTAATACAAATAAAAGTAGTGTACAGTAGAACCATTTAGAAATATATAAATACAATTGAGAAAGTGTTTTATATAAGGATGATGAATAGATTACGTTTAATTTAGACATAGTTTGTAGATAAGATTTCGATGACTATTTTAAACTGTCAAGTTTTGGTCACCTTCTTAAAAGGGTGGTGAAGGGAACCCGAGTTTAATTAGGTAAATATCAATAAGACCCATACCAGACAGTCAATGTGTAAGTAGATCAATTTTTTGGTAGGTTGAGTGTAATGAGGATGTACAGATGCTCCTACAACATTTTTTATATTGTAAAAATAAGATTAAAAAATATTTTATTTAGTAATTACATTCGGACAATATGTTTTACTCGACCAAAATACTTGGGTGTGACCAAGGATCACCAGGATTGTTCGTGACAAAATTACTATGTAAGATTATTTATTTAACTCTAAATTTGTTTTATAAAATATCAATTGTTTGACTCTTTCATAAAACGATACAATTTATGTCTTATGAAACTGAAAGAATTTTTAGTTTCTAGGTCTTTATGACTGCTAGAGTACTTATTACGATATGTGATCTCGAGATTCTTCATTAAATCATAACTGGATTTTGTAATATGATTCACAACGTATATGCAATAGAATAAATTACACAAAAGTTTGAAAGTCAAGAGGATATCACTTGCAAATAGAATACTTGGGTCTCTAGATCTGTGGCTACCGTCACAATGAAACAGTACGTCAAGACCAATATCGGTGAGTAAATGGTCCAGTTAAAAATATGGATGACCGTTTACTTTGACAGTTATTACGTTCAGTTTGTGAGGAGTAATTTACAAAAACCAAATCGGATTCTTTTAAAGGTTAGATACAGAACTGCTAATTCAGGAGTACTTAATTATATAGGTTGGATTACAGTTCGAATATAAAACTTGATCTTCGTACAATTAGTGAAAAAAGGTAGACGAAACTGTCAGGGAATTATATTAGAGTTTTAACATTAAGAAGATACTAAGAGAATAAACATAGAATTAACATTAAAAGTTATCATACACAGTTGAGGTACCACCTAACGATGGATCCATAATTCTAGGGGACCTCCTCCCGTGCCGTTTGGGTGAGGTCATAAGAACCGACCTCTTAAGGTACCTGTCTCCTCGGACCGTTAGATGTCAGGTACCCCTACGTTTCTCAGTCTGTATTGACTTCACTGAATCGTACGTGAAACATATATCCTATAGAGAAGAGAGGAGGTTTCTTTTAGTCACAGAAAAGATTATATTACACTATAACACTAAATATCATTCTATAAACCAGAAACAGGGGAAAAAACCGTTCTCGAGGATTTTGAGAACTTTAAAGGATCCTTACTCTCGTTGTTTATGTAGAAAGCAATACAACTACTATACCGAAGGTCTTTCGTCCATTGCTACCTTTGACGAGTGGTTTCCATTGTTGACACATTTGTCTCCTAACCTTAGCGTCGAGGGGAGGTGGGGGTGTGGGTGAGACCCTCAGGTTGGAGACCCCTCCCCTCTTCCCAACCCCAGACTCAAGTCAGTGGTTACCGGTTACTAAATTAGTTGACACGGATACGTTATTTCGGAGTTATTTTCTCTACCCTTATGGTCTGGTGGACTAAACGGAGAACTCTTTACACATACGGTCAGTCCTTCGTTGTCAATCTTGACCTGTACCTTGTTGTCTGACCAAGGTTTATCCTTTTCCTCATGTAGTTCCGACATATAACAGTGGGACGAATAAATTGAAAATACGTCTCATGTAGCACACTTTACGGTCCGACCTACTTCGTGTTCGACTTTAGTTCTAACACCCCTGTATATAGTTATTGGAGTCTATACGTCTACTATGGTGGCAATACCGTCTTTCACTTCTTCTTGATTTCTCGGAGAACTACTTTCACTTTCTCCTCTTACTTTTTCAACCGAATTTTGAGTTGTAAGTTTTTTGATGCTAGTACCTTAAACCAGGGTAGTAAAGTACCGTTTATCTACCCCTTTGTCACTCTCTGAAATAAAACCCCCGAGGTTTTAGTGACGTCTACCACTGACGTCGGTACTTTAATTTTCTACGAACGAGGAACCTTCTTTTCGATACTGGTTGGATCTGTCGTACAATTTTTCGTCTCTGTAATGAAATGGTTGTTTCTAGGTAGATCAATTTCGATATCAAAAGGGTCATAAGTACATACCTACACTCTCGACCTGATATTTCTTAGGACTCACGACTTCTTAATTACTAAAACTTGACGCCATAACCTCTTCCGAGAACTCTCAGGGAACCTGAGGTTCCTCTAGGTTGGTCAGGTAGAATTTCCTTTAGTCAGGACTTATAAGTAATCTTCCTGACTACCACTTCGACTTTGAGGTTATGAAACCGGTGGACTACGCTTCTTGACTGAGTAAACTTTTCTAGGACTAAGACCCTTTCTAACTTTCGTCCTCCTCTTCCCCTGTTGTCTCCTACTCTACCGACCTGCCGTAGTGACTGAGTTACCTGTACTCAAACTCATTTGAGGCCCTCAACGGTTACCTGTCCCTCCGGACCGTACGACGTCAGGTACCCCAGCGTTTCTCAACCTGTGCTGACTCACTGACTTGACTTCATTTTTTAGGTTCTTCTGTCCTAAACCTAACGAAGACCCAACTTGTCGTGGACCTCTAAGTCCTTCTCACCTTACCTTCAAGACACGGAAAAGAGGTATAGAACGGGATACGTAGAGAAGGTAGACCGACAAGAACTTCATATAGGAAACTATTATTTAGTTATTTGATGATTTATCTTACAAAGAAACTCGAGACGTTCTTTGAGATCTTTTAATTGGTCTGGGTTCCCCTAATCCCTCCGACGCCCCCAGCCCCCCCCCCCCCCGACCCAGAAACCTTTGGCATTAAGTATTGGTCAACCAGTTTTCGTGTCCACCGGTGGACCCGAACGTTGACCGTAGACTTCACCATACACTCACCCCACACCCCTCATGTCCCTGACCCGGGATTTCACCCTAGATCACGAAGACCATCGAGTCTTCATTTCTTTGACGGACATTGTGTCCTCTACGTCCTCTGTACGCAAACTAGGGACCCAACCCTTCTAGGGGACCTCTTCCTTTATCGTTGGGTAAGGTCATAAGAACGAACCCTTTAGAGTATTTGTCTCTTCGGACCTTCCGATGTCAGGGACTCCAGCGGCTTCTCAGTCTGTACTGAATCGTGGATTTGTTGTTTCACGATCGAGGTCCATCTACCACAGTCTTAACTCAACTCAACATCCTGTCGGTCGGTCCTAGACTCTTGGCAGACTATCATACCCTCTTGGTAGGGGTATGTAACTGTTACCCATGTCTTAGTAATCTGTCTAAGAAGCAAAATCTAAGAAGTAGGGTGGTCCATATTAAAAGATAAATAATGGGAAACAGTATTCTAGTTTACATAAAACGTACATTCGATACAAAAATCTGTATAACCTGGATATTGATAAAATATTGAAGAAATGGTTAATAAAGGAATGTACTTAATGATGTTTATTAGGAAGGTCAACAAAAATAAAGATATTATTTGGTAAATTATCAAAATGTCTTTACTAAAAAGGGGAAGACGTAGTGTACGTAGAAAAAGAAGGACTCCTACTTCCTTTGGTAAGCTCTTTCTTTCGGTTTTCTTTTACTAAGGTTCCTCTATCTGTTCTAAGTTTTCAGTTTCAGTTCAACTGAAAAAAGTCAGTTCATCTTTGAAAGTAACATTCAATTTCATTCATTTCTTTGACATCGTGACCTCATTGACTTATTCTTATGTTACAATGGGTGTCTTCTGATTAAGTCTGGAACGTTTTTCTCCGTTTCCGGTCAAGATGTACTTTGTACTTAGGCCGATGTTTGTGTGTGTGTGTGTGTGTGTGTGTGTGTGTGTGTCCCTTCGTTTTCTTCTTCTTTGTAACAGTGGTAGGACGATATTTTCATTGTCTAGTACCATCGATGAGTGAAAGATAACTCTTTTTTTCCGACTGATCTCTCAATAGACCGTATATAGTCTCTTTGTTTCTGGTTGTAAGGTATTATAAAGTGTTTTGTGTAAGTGTAGTAATAAAGTGAATTAGGAAGGGGTTTGGTCCGTTCCGTGTATAATAGAACGTCTATTAAATGGAATTCAACAATTCAGTGATTTCGATTGTTCCCAATTTCGATCTTAAGATTGGTTCGGATGACTTTGATTTAATATAAGAAAACGATAATATAATGATATCGTCTCACGAGGACTTGTTTTTAGTTATAATATTTTACTATTTAGAATTTTTCTATTTTGGATCAGAGTTCAAAGAGTGATCGGTGGAGAGGGTCCGTTAAGTAGTCATCATTTACTGTGTTTGTTACTTTAGTCATTCTTTTTTTTATCTGAACTTGTTAGTTCACCCATCTAATACCAATACACTATTCACCATACTTTACTTGTCCCGAAGGGACCACCGAGTCACCATTTCTTAGGTGGACGGTTACGTCCTTTACGTCCCCCGTGCCCAAACTAGGGACCCAGTTCTTCTAGGGGACCCATCCCTTACCGTCGGGTGAGGTTATAAGCACGGACCTTTTAGGGTACCTGTCTCCTCGGACCGTCTGATGTTAGATACTCCAGTGTTTTCTCAGTCTGTGCTGAATCGTTGAGTTTTTGTCGTTGTACTTTAGTTGTTCAAGAAGACCGTTCATTTGATTGAATGGTAATCAAAAGGACGACTTCCGAGATTAGTAGTAGATATTATAAATACGGAAACCTATTGGACTTGATTCGTTAAGACGATACTCAGAAGTGACACCTGACTTAAATGACAGGTATATTATCTGTGTGAAAGTAAACATATGGATTTCATATTGAGGTTCTATAGTGTTATTCACAAAGGTCCCTCTTTATATCAAGTTACAAACGAAAATACGAGTAAATAATTTAGTAATTTATAACACATAGGATCTCAGTTCATTGTGACTGAAATTTTGATCATTGGATAAGTCAAGTCAAGTCAGCGAGTGAGCACAGGCTGGGAAACGCTGGGGTACTTAGCGTCGTGCGGTCCGGAGGGACAGGTAGTGGTCGAGGGTCTCAAGTGAGTCTAAGTGTAGGTAGCTCAGTCATAACGGTAGGTCGGTAGAGTAGGAGCCAGTAGGGGAAGAGGAGGACGGGGGTTAGGGAGGGTCGTAGTCTCAGAAAAGGTTACTCGGTTGAGAAGTGTACTCCACCGGTTTCATGACCTCAAAGTCGAAATCGTAGTAAGGAAGGTTTCTTTAGGGTCTCAATTAGAGGAAGTCTTACCTGACCAACCTAGAGGATCGTCAGGTTCCCTGAGAGTCCTCAGAAGAGGTTGTGGTGTCAAGTTTTCGTAGTTAAGAAACCGTGAGTTGGAAGAAGTGTCAGGTTGAGAGTGTAGTGTAGGTATGTACTGATGACCTTTTTGGTATCGGAACTGATCTGCCTGGAATCAGTCGTTTCATTACAGAGACGAAAACTTATACGATAGATCCAACCAGTATTGAAAAGAAGGTTCCTCATTCACAGAAAATTAAAGTACCGACGTCAGTGGTAGACGTCACTAAAACCTCGGGGGGTTTTATTTCAGACTGTGACAAAGGTCACAAAGGGGTAGATAAAGGGTACTTCACTGACTTTCTCCACCCTTATAGTCTGGTGGACTGGACGGAGAACTCTTTAGACATACATCCAGTCCTTCGTTGTCCATCTTGACCTGTACCTTGTTGTCTGACCAAGGTTTATCCTTTTCCTCATGCGGCTCCGACATATAACAGTGGGACGAATAAATTGAAGATACGTCTCATGTAGTACTCTTTGCGACCTGACCTTCTTTGTGTTCGACCTTAGTTCTAAGGGTCCTCTTTATAGTTAGTGGAGTCTATACGTCTACTGTGGTGGGAATACCGTCTTTCACTTCTCCTCGATTTTTCGGAGAACTACTTTCATTTTCTCCTCTCACTTTTTCAACCGAATTTCGAGTTGCAAGTCTTTTGCTTCTAGTACCGTAGGCCTTTACCCTTTATCTACCCCTTTGTCATCTTTGTCACAGTGTGAAATAAAACCCCCCGAGGTTTTAGTTACGTCTACCACTAAAGTCGGTACTTTAATTTTCTACGAATGAGGAACCTTCTTTTCAATACTGGTTGGATCTATCATATAAGTTTTCGTCTCTGTAATGAAACGGCCGATTCCAGGTAGATCAGTTCCGATACCAAAAAGGACACCAATACATACCTACACTCTCAACCTGACACTTCTACCGACTCGTGGTTTCTTAACTACGAAAACTTCACACCACAACCTCTTCTGAGAACTCTCAGGGAACCTGACGTTCCTCTAGGTTGGTCAGGCAAGACTTCCTCTAGTTGGGACCCTAAAGAGACCTTCCCTACTACGATTTCGACTTTGAGGTCATGAAACCGGTGGAGTACACCTCTCAACTGAGTAACCTTTTCTGACACTACGACCCTCCCTAACCCCCGTCCTCCTCTTCCCCTACTGGCTCCTACTCTACCGACCTACCGTAGTGCCTGAGCTACCTACACTCAGATTCACTTGAGGCCCTCTACCACTACCTGTCCTTCCTGACTGCACGACGCTAAGTACCCCAGTGTTTCTCAGCCTGTGCTGACTCGCTGACTTGACTTGACTTGACTTGACTTGACTACTCTGGTCTACGGTACTAGAAGTAAAAGGCTTACAACTCAAAATTCGGTTGAAAAAGTGACTTACAACCTGTTTCCGATGTGAAAGTAATCTGACAACTTAAAAATTCAGACTTTTCTTTCTTTAAAACACAAAGTCCCTACTCGACCCGATTTTAACGGAAATATCTTATTAAACCGTCGGTCTAACAGAGAAAACATTACGAGGTCTTGTGGACCATCTTTCTTTTGGGACTGGGGTCTTGACTTTCCCTTTAACTTTTGCTTCTGTAGACCAGAGGGATTACTGTCGGTGTGAGACGAAACGATCGTGAACGGACCAAGAGTGTTACACAGGACACTTAATGTAGTCTCGGGGTCGAGAGACCTTGGGTTTAAGTTTCGAGATTTAAGGACACCTCTTGGGGTCCGAAGTTTGTTTCAAAGATTGTGACAATACAGTTTCTCTTCGACAAAGATTAGATCATGTAGAGTGTTTGTTGTAAGGAGAATACGTGACGACCATTTCACGGTTTAAGACTTGGAGACGGATGAGAAAAACGTTGTATGTTTTGGTCTAAGACCACTACCCTCTTTCCAAAGAAAATAAAAACGGTAGTAAATCCTAAAAATCGGAATTGATTTAAAGGATTTTAAGAAGTAAAGAGATTCAAAAGACTACAGAGATAGGATAGGGTGGAGGTTGTACTATATCTCTTTCTTGTAATTGTTAGTTCTCATGACTTAAGACTGTAGGGTAGAAGGAAATTTATCGACACGTTGAATCTTTAGTGAATTGAAGAGACTTGGAGAAAAAGAAGGTCACTTTTTACTCTCTAGTCTGAATACCGAAAGTTCGATAATATGAACCTGATGTCTCCGGTCCTAAGACCCTTGTCGTCTCATGAGAGACGGTTTTTCTTCTTCCTCCTCCCCTCCTTTTCTTTTCCTCTTCCTTCTCCTTCCCTTCTCTCTCTACTACTCCTACGTCTCGTCTTCCTTTGAATAAGATGGATTCCTTAGGTAGATAACGAAAATGAAAAGGATATCTAATTCCGAGAAATACTCTGAAACGTATTCTGAAAAAACTGTGATATTTTTTTTTCATCAAGACGACGACTTTCTCCAATTTTACTAGAGACCCCAAGAAATGTCGAGATTTTAAGACAATTACTAGTACTGTCGATGGAAAGTGATGTCAAAGTAAATCACAGAGGGTATACGGTCGAGGAAAAGTAGACAGTAAAAATAGATTAGGAGTACTGTCGAGACGTTTCATAAATAATAAGATAAAGGAAAGGACACCGAATGTCGAATAATCCCTTCCTTTGTCCTAAATATGGTCATACACAGTCCGGATTTCTGGTACATAAAAGATAAGAGTGATATCCTAAGGTACTAACTATAATTTAATTTTTAGAAATTCTTTTAATGAATCTTATAATTGTCCACACTGTCCGTCTTATTACTGAGGAGTTTCTATAGGTATAGGATTAGGGGTCGTGATCATTTTCCTTGAAGTGTCTACACTATTCAATTTCTTAGACTTTACCCTTTTAATAAGATCCGATAGTTCCGTCCAGGGTATTAGTGTACCTCTTCCGTGACCGTGGGGTGAGGTCATGAGAACGGACCTTTTAGGGTACCTACCTCCTCGGACCATCCGACGTCAGGTACCCCAGCGATTCTCAACCTGTACTGACTCGCTGAAGTGACAGTGAAAAGTGAAAGTACGTAACCTCTTCCTTTACCGTTGGGTAAGGTCACAAGAACGGACCTCTTAGGGTCCCTGTCCCCTCGCACCACCCGACGGCAGACACCCCAGCGTGTCTCAGCCTGTGCTGACTTCACCGAATCGTCGTCGTCGTATTAGTGTCGATGAGAATGTTCCCATCTTTTTCTGTCTTCTCAGTCTTTTCCTTTATACTACTACCTTCGTCTCTTGGTCTTATTACTTCGTACTCTCTCTAACCTGGTTGGAAACGACCGAATCAGTTCACTACGGTACTCAGTTCTTACTCCCATCGGAGATCTTCGACCTTTGTAAGAAGGGAACTTGGAGGACTTTTTTTGTGTCTAGATGGTTGTGTAACTAAAATCGAATCGTTCTATTAAAACCTGAAGACTGGAAGTCTTGACATTCTATTATTCAAAGATAATAAGTTCGGTGATCCAAACACCATTGAACAATGTTGTCGTTGTCCTTTGATTATGTGTCCCGTGATAACTCACCAACAGACATTAAAAGGAATCTCCTGAACTCGTGTCTGCCACACTATAGTCATAGTGTACTACGGTGTAATAACCCGACTAATGCTCGGTCCATGTTAATCTACGAGATTAGTCCTTGAACCTGAGGTGTCTTCCGGTCGATCGAAATGTGGGGTTTCGGTGTAAGGACTCCATTACACTGGTGAGGAGGACAATGGTTAATGTGACTAATAGTCGTCTACAAAATAATCAAAGGTGTGAAGTACAGTTTTTTTTAACCACTTCCTTTACCGTTGGGTGAGGTCATAAGAACGGATCCTTTAGGGTACCTGTCTGAGACTCGGACCACCTGATGTCAGGTACCCCAACGTTTCTCTGTCTGTGTTGAATCGTTGACTCATGTACAGTTTTTTATCCTAGAATAACCACTTTAGTCTCCGAATAATCAATCGTCTCACTTACAATCTTTATGTAGCAGGATGTGACTATACCGTTTCTAACACTTTACCAGTGTTTACCAGTCACTCATTACAGACCCCGTTCCGGTGACAGGACATCTCAACGACCACACTTTACCACGTTTCTCCTCAGTTACAGGTCGAAGTGAGAATTGTCCTTTCTCTTCCTCGACCCTAAGTCCTTCTCTACACCATCCTGAATGACCAGAACCGTGAGTAGAGTCGTGTCATGAATAAGAGTGGGTGCCTGAACGGTCTGTTCCCAGACATTTATATGTACCGAGGTAGCTAGGTTTCGGTAACTACGAAGACGTTTACTGTCCTCTACCCTCTGTGCATGTGTAATCGGACGGTTGGACGAGTGTCGGGTCTACCAGTGACGTGGGGGAATTTGTGTCGAAAGTGACATTTTGAACCCTTTCGTGTCTTTACACACTTCCCTTTTATCTTTTCAGTGAGGTAAATTGGAAGTCCTTCTGTTGTAATGTTTATAAAATGGTATAAATGAACACCACATTGGTAAAAATAGATAGTGTTATAAAAATCCATGACTTTTTACACCATCTGAACTTTTGTATATATAAGTTAAAACATCATAAAACGAAAGGTTTGTACAAAATTACCATTCTTACATGGTGTTAAATGGAACGATTAAGAGGATAACTAACTACCAGTACAACAAAGGTTAAATGTTAATGACGTTTCTTATGGTGATACTTGTTTTTTTTTTTTCTTTCTTTCTTTATGTAGTAGGAAACCACTTATGTGTTTCTTATGTTCTATATACCTGACCGATTTTATAAAACCTTTGTAAGTGGTTGGAACTTACTTGTCTCATATTCTTAGATCACTCTGACAATCGGAGTGGAAGTACTACCACGTATACCGAACTAGACATTTACCGGGATAATAATCTCTTAAAAACTAACTGATTATTTTTTGGATTTTCTTAGTCTTAAGGACGGAAATTACAGTAACGTCCCGAAGAGACCACCGAGTCACCATTTCTTAGACGGACGGTTACGTCCTCTGTGTCCAAGTCAGGGACCAGTCTCTTCTAGGGTGTATGACACCTGCGTTGATTCAGACACACGGTGGTGATGACTCAGACATGAGATCTTGGGTCCTTGGTGTTGATGACTCGGTGTGTGGTGTCGACGACTTCGGGAGTGTGGGATCTCGGGTACGAGACGTTGTTCTCTTCGATGGTGTTACTCTTCGGGTGCGTGACGTTTTATCTCATCGGGGATGAGCGGTGTTGATTTCCTTTCGGGAGTGTCATTGGCTCTAGGTCGTCTCAGTATTTGTTTATACAGTTTCTAGGTGAAATTTTTTATTTACAGTAACGTAGACGGAAGTCTCTTTTTGAGAACGTTCCACCATAGTTTCGGGATCTTTCTAGTCTTTGCATCTAGTCGTGTCCTAGATGTTTTGTATAACATGAACGATCGATTATTTCTAGACAAACTGTTTACGGATAAACACACTTGACCCAACTAGACTATATATAAAGTAAAGTTGTCGATAGTAAGTAGTTAAGTTTCTTTAGATTTTAGTTCCATGTTAATTTAATCAGATCCAGTCAGTCACTGTTTGTCTTTGAGGAAGGTAAACCTTTTATATTTTGAGTCAGAATAAATAAACGTCGTCATTTCTGTACAAGATAATACTTACTATAGACACCATTATTTACATATTCCGATAACAAATAATTGTTCATGTAAAGACCCGAAAGGGAGTGATTTAATGTAAAATCCACACGGTCACCTTCACTTGTCTAGAAATACTCTCTGAGGAGCCTTTTATAGGGGGTTCGATAAAGGTACCGACAAACTCTAGAATACAATATCCGGGGTCACTCCGGTAGTCGGAAACAGGTCACAAGAGTCACCTTTAAAAGATAGATCAAGTCTTTGTACTTTCCAATTTTCGGGGTTTTCTCTTTTTTTTTTTTTTAACAGTTTTCGGACGTCCCCCGTGATTTCTTTTTCCTTCGCCGATTCTCGTTTCTCGATTCTCGCCTCTTCCGTTACCGTGGGGTGAGGTCATGAGAACGGACCTTTTAGGGTACCTACCTCCTCGGACCACCCGACGTCAGGTACCCCAGCGACTCTCAACCTGTGTTGAGTTACTGAAGTGAACGTGAAAAGTGAAAGTACGTAACCTCTTCCTTTACCGTTGGGGGAGGTCACAAGAACAGACCTCTTAGGGCCCCTACCGTCTCGGACCACCCGACGGTAGATGCCCTAGTGTGTTTCAGTCTGTGCTGGAAACTTCAGTCTGTGCTACGAAACTTCGCTGGATCGTCGTCGTCGTTCTCGATTCTATCTTTTAAACCGTGTATACTTCTAGACGGTCTAAAGTTTTGTTGGTACACAAGATGGACAGAGCACCTAAGAGTCCCCCCTTTCAATCTAACTTTTGAGTTCGTTCTATTTTTATATGACGTTTCTCGGAAAGGGTACACTTTCGTGTAACTAGACATTCTTTCCTACTTTCATCTGACTTACTATCCCCTGAACTATATAGTCTCAAAAGTGTCCGCACTTTTGAAATAAATAAATAGTGTCCACAAAAGAAATAGGAGACGTAATAAAACTCCCCTTTAAAGGTCTATTTTACGAAGTAAGTGAAGTGAAGTGAAGTCAGCGAGTCAGCACGGGTTGAGAAACTCTGGGACACCTGTGGTCTGAGGAGACAGGTACCCTAAAAGATCCGTTTTTATGACCTCACCCAACGGTTTCTTGACATGTTTTTTCTAGAAGTACTGGGTCTATTAGTGCTACCATACTAGTGAGTGGATCTCGGTCTGTAGGACCTTACACTTCAGTTCACCCGGAATCCTTCGCAGTGATGCTTGTTTCGATCACCTCCACTACCTTAAGGTCAACTCGATAAAGTTTAGGACTTTCTACTACGACACTTTCACGACGTGAGTTATACGGTTGTTTAAACCTTTTGAGTCGTCACCGGTGTCCAGTCAAAAGTAAGGTCAGGGTTTCTTACGAGTTTGATGGCGTGTTAACGTGAGTAGAGTGTGTGATGATTTCATTACGAAGTTTAAGAGGGTCGGTCCGAAGTCGTTATGCACTTGGCACTTGAAGGTTTACAAGATCGACCAAAATCTTATCCGTTTCCTTGGTCTCTAGTTTAACGGTTGTAGGTGAGTTAGTAGTTTTTTCGTTCTCTTAAGGTTTTTTTGTAGATAAAGACGAAATAACTGATACGGTTTCGGAAACTGACACACCTAGTGACGTTTGACATCTTTTAAGAAGTTCTCTACCCTTATGGTCTGGTGGACTGGACGGAGAACTCTTTGAATATACGTCCAGTCCTCCGTTGTCAATCTTGACCTGTGCCTTGTTGTCTGACTAAGGTTTATCCTTTCCCTCATGCAGTTCCGACATATAACAGTGGGACGAATAAATTGAATATACGTCTCATGTAGTACTTTTTACGACTCGACCTCCTTCGTGTTCGACCTTAGTTCTCACGGTCCTCTTTATAGTTATTGGAAACTATACGTCTACTGTGGCGGGAATACCGTCTTTCACTTCTTGATTTCTCGGAGAACTACTTTCGTTTTCTCCTCTCATTTTTTCAACCGAATTTCGAGATGTAAGTCTTTTGATTCTAGTACCGGAGACCAGGGTAGTGAAGTACCCTTTATCTACCCCTTTGTCACCTTTGTCACAGTCTGAAATAAAACCCCCCCTAAGGTTTTAGTGACGCCTACCACTAACGTCGGTATTTTAATTTTCTGCGAATGAGGAACCTTCCTTTCAATACTGGTTGGATCTATCGTATAAGTTTTCGTCTCTATAATGAAACGGTTGTTTCCAGGCAGATCAGTTCCGATACCAAAAAGGACACCAGTACATACCTACACTCTCAACCTGATATTTCTTTCGACTCGTGGCTTCTTAACTACGAAAACTTCACACCACAACCTCTTCTGAGAACTCTCAGGGAACCTGACGTTCCTCTAGGTTGGTCAGGTAGGATTTCCTCTAGCCAGGACCCACAAGTAACCTTCCTGACTACAACTTCGACTTTGAGGTCATGAAACCGGTGGACTACACTTCTCGACTGAGTAAACTTTTCTAGGACTACGACCCTTTCTAACTCCTCCTCTTCCCCTGTTGTCTCCTACTTTACCAACCTACCGTAGTAGCTCAACTACTTGTACCCAAACCGACCTGAGGCCCTCAACCACTACCGATGGGTATCCCGTATACCTTTATTATTTACTTTGCAGACACAAACGAACGTGTGTGCACTTGATCAGATTTCCTAATCACTTGAAAGTGTCTGAAGACTCAGTGTTTCCTTTTGGTACCTCAGTCAACAAATAAAACGAAGTATCCTAAAATCCGATCCCCTTTTTATCAGAATTTTAAGTAGATAAGGTCAGGAAAATCAAATGATTCATTAATTGAACGGGATCCAGTTTCGTTTTACTAATCATGGTTTTACTTCACTATCAAGATATAATGATAACAAGACAGTATAGACAGACAACATAATAAACCTATAAAAGGAAAATAATCAAATATATCTTAACTATCATATAGACCATCGTCAGATTTATTCTGAAGAATTAAAAACTGTGAAATTTATTTGTTATTTAATATAACAGTAACAACTCTATAGTAAAATGAAGATAAGTTTATGATACACGTTTTTGTTTTATTATTGTTATTTATGATGTACGTTGAATTAAACGACGACAAAGGGTGGACGGAGGGAAACGGAAACTAAAAGGTAGACGAACCTTGCAGTAACTAGGGTAAGAGACGGACCGGTCGAGAAAAGGGGTGTTTCTGAATCTAGTAAACAGTCAGAGGGACGTTTCTGAAGGGACTCACGGGACCCTCTTAACCGGTGAACCTAAGGTAGACATGTAGGAGTGCACCACAAGGAGTATGTCCAAAATTTGTGGAGATACGTAAATATAGAGACTAAGTTAGTACTTGAAGAAATTCAGACCCTGACAATGATTAGTAAAACAAAAGACGGGTGAGAGACGGAATAAGGAATCGTGTATCATGTGACAACTAATAGATTGTTCTGGGGGTTTTATTTAGTGTTAAACCCTCTATTTCTCTGTGTAAAATTACAGTGTACAGTGACACATACACACACACACACACACACGTGCGTGTACGTACGCACGAGTCAACACAGGTTGAGAAGTGGTGGGGCACCTGATATCGGTTAGTCCGAGGAGACAGGTACTTTAGAAGGTCCGTTCTTATGATATCGACCAATGGTAAAGGAGAAGGTCCCCTAGAAGGACTGGGTCCTTAGTTTGGGCGTAGAGAACACAAAGGATGTAACCGTCCGTCTAAGAAATGGTGACTCGGTGGACTCTTCGAGGTATTACAGTACTATGTTAATAGTTATGAAATTTACCTTTTTTTTTATGTTAAGTAAATACATTGTACAATCCTTTCCTTCATTTTATGTCTGGGACGGGGTGTCTTCAAGATCACCTCAGTTCTTGTGTTTGTGAACATTATACCCACAGTTTTGATCTTTTGGGTTCATCAACGTTTTGGAAAAAGGATAAACCAAAAGAGGATAATAAAAATTGTCGTCTTAAATCACCGATTAAAAATTTAACCGATCTGTTACTAGAAGAATTTGTCCTATACTTAAATTCGTCATCGATGTGTCTACATTTATCTATGTATACGTATTAAACGTATTAAAGATAAGGTTTAAATATAATTTTTGATAAAACCACTTACACCATCCGTGTTATTACCGAGGGTTTCTACACATATACGATTAGGAGTCTTGGACACTTCTACAATACAATGTACCGTTCTCCCTTGATCCAACGTCTACTTTAATTTGACGATTAGTTAACTGGAACTTTACCTTTCTAATATACCCACCCGGGTCACATCAATGTTTTCGGGAATTTGATCTTTCTTACTTCGCCTTCTCAGTCTTGATCTCTTTACCGTAGGACTCTTCACGAACTAGTCGATCAAAACTTCTACCTCCTTACCCCGACACTCGGGTTCTTACACCCGTAGGAGAACTTCTACCTTTACTGTTCTATTACTTAAGAAGGGATAATTATCTTTGAAGTCTTCCTTACGTCGGGATGACTGTAGAACTAAAATCGAGTAGGTAC
Source organism: Capra ibex (assembly GCA_006410555.1). Taxonomy (NCBI): domain Eukaryota; kingdom Metazoa; phylum Chordata; class Mammalia; order Artiodactyla; family Bovidae; genus Capra; species Capra ibex. The sequence goes on along the minus strand of SJYO01007492.1, from coordinate 34,924,610 downwards.
GGGTAAACCCAAAGTCTAGCGATCTTGACATTCTATTATCTACACACGACGAATTCAGTGATTTAAATATCATAAACTATATCGTCGTTAACCTTTAATATGTTACTCTTAGATGAGTACACTTACGTTAGTACATATATTCATGAAGATATTGACTTATTTTCACTCACCGTGAAAACCTACTCGTGTAACATGTTTAGTGATTCTATGGAAATAAAATGACAAAAAATGGAAATCCCAAAAAAAAATTATAAATAGTTAATGTTAATTTAGAATGAATAAATACGGTTACAAAGACTAAAGGGATCACTCCTAATCAAATATTTTGATTATCTTACAGTTATCATAGTCCATAGTGTTTTGTTATTAGTCCGAGAGGTGACGATTTAGAGACGTCTCTATACCTTTCCCTTTATTAAAAAATTTTATTAATACTCCAATGTTCTAAACCATTATTTTCCTCATGGTACATGCTAGTGTAATAATTATTATACATAAGATAAGATATTTCTTTGATATAAGGTTACACTCAATGAGACTATATTAAAAGTGTCTGAAAAGGTATATGTATTGTTTGTCTCTTTTGAGTTTGTTGGAGTTGTTGATACTATATAAAGAAAAAAGATACAGGTCACAACATTTTTAGTAGAGGTTTTGAAAAACTCTCAAACATTGGTAGGATAGTTTTACCGTATGATAATGAAGAAAATTAACTGTTTATGTACATACTGGTCAACAAGAAGTTGACCTTACGAAACCGGAACCGAGGGATTAGATGAAGTATCGGAACTGGGTGTAGGTTCATGTATTAATAAACTGTGACACTTACTATTCTTTTTAACTCAGGACTGTCGTCATAAATAGATAGTGAGAGACCATGACCTAGTCAGTCAGTATTGTTAATGAAACTAAAAGTACGAGATCTAAAAGTTCAAAGTCAATACGACTTGTTTTTTTAAGTACGAGTCGGGAGTAGAAGGTACATACAGTTTATAGCGATTGTTAACCATCAATTCAAAACATATACAGAATCAGATAAACCCAACGATATTATCATATAGTGACCCATAGAATATCTTTGTATCTAAATGAAGAGTCGTTCCAACTTTCGCGACCTCGGATCTTTGGACTCTAGTCCCACAGTCGTAGTAATGCACTCCTGGGAGAAGGCCCAAGGGACGAAAAACAACATATTGATGGACCATCTTACCAACTCTCTCGAGATTCCTTAGAGAAAACATACCTATGATTAGAGTAAGTATTCCCTAATAAAGGGAGTACTGAATTATTGGATAGTCTCCGGGTGAAGGATTATGGTGCTGTAGTTCGTAAACCTAAGGTTGTAAACTTGTCCCGCCACTCGCCCCATTGGGATTCGGAAGTCTGATATCATTGTATGATCGGTTACATGTCGTAATAGTTGAAGTGGGAGAGACAAGATAGAGATGGGGTTCAGGATAGGTCAAGTCAAGTCAGTGAGTCAGCACAGGCTGAGAAACTCTGGGGTACTTAGTTAACGTCGTACGGTCCGGAGGGACAGGTAGTGGTTGAGGGCCTCAAGTGAGTTTGAGTACAGGTAGTTCAGCCACTACGGTAGGTCGGTAGATTAGGAGACAACAGGGGAAAAGGAGGATGGGAGTTAGGGAGGGTCGAAGTCTCAGAAAAGATTACTCAGTTGAGAAGCGTACTCCACCGGTTTCATGACCTTGAAGTCGAAATCGTAGTCAGGAAGGTTACTTGTGGGTCCTGACTAGAGGAAATCTTATCTGACCAACCTAGAGGAACGTCAGGTTCCCTGAGAGTTCTCAGAAGAGGTTGTGGTGTGAAGTTTTCGCAGTTAATAAGCTGTGAGTCGAAAGAAGTTTCAGGTTGAGAGTGTAGGTATGTACTGGTGTCCTTTTTGGTATCGGAACTGATCTGCCTGGAAACAACCGTTTCATTACAGAGACGAAAACTTATACGATAGATCCAACCAGTATTGAAAGGAAGGTTCTTCACAGAAAATTAAAGTACGACGTCAGTGGTAGACGTCACTAAAACCTCGGGGCTTTTTTACTTCAGACTGTGACAAAGGTGACAAAGAGGTAGATAAACGGTACTTCACTAGTGACAGTTAACATTTGTCGTGACAAAGAGTTCAAATTAGGGGTTCAGCTGAGGGTTATGGTTACAAATTCAAGTTCGACAAGAGAAGAGTTACGATTGGAAGGTTAAGTCAGGTAACGGGCATAGTGAAGGTTTTAGAAGGAAGAAAGAAACTTTGAAGATAAACGATGGTCAAAGGATGTCTCGATAGTAATTTAGGAAATAGTCCCGAATGTACTAAAGAAGTCATTACCTTTGTATGAAAAGGTTATCATAAAGTAGGTAAAAAGGGATGGAGGATAGGAGGTCGGTTTATAGAGAATTTATTCAGTGTAAGAAAGTACGAAACCACGGAGACGTGTATCACATAGTATAAGTCCGTAAGGGACGGATCGTTTGAGGACCGGAGACAAATCTGAGCTGAGTTTAACCTGTAGAAACTCTCCAGTTGGTATCAATGAGATTCATAGTTTGAGGAAGGAACACTGAGGTGTCTAAAGACATAATACGATCAATAGTGTGACTTAATATTAATTGAAAAATGTATAACGGAATTACTTTATGTTTAGGAACTGAACTTGAATCGAAGAAAAGTAACTCTGATTTATTAATGGAATGTTGAAGGAGATCAAAAACCTTTTAGATATCCTATATATGACCCTACGGGATACTCTTCTTACGGTTTAGTTTTCAATTTAAATATAAATAAATCGTATCCTTCACGGTTAATATCGATGTCAGACACATACACACACACACTTTGTTTTAATATATATCCAGGTTTTTTAGTGAAACCCTAATGATTTCTATCGTAGAAAACCTTTCACCCGTATCTCTTTCGAGTATATCTCCTCGAGTCATTATACCACCTTTGTCATAAACAAAAGTTCGTGACAACATTTTTTAATGGTGTTTGAACCACTGAATTTTGTTGTCTTTAAATAAAGAAGTCTCAAGACCTCTGGTCTTCAAACTTTAGTCAAAGTGACTCGGTTTTAGTTCCACAATCGTCTCGTCGTGAGGGAGGTTTTCTAGATCCCCTTTAAACCGAAAACTAAGAAAGTCGAAGATCACTGACGACCGTAAGGAACGGAGTACCAATGTTGTGAGGTTAGTAACAACGTTACCAATCTAACGAAAGAAAAGATCTACACGGAATTTTAGAGGGGGAGAGAAGGACAATATACCTATGTACTATGTTAGAACCTATTAAGTTCTAATAGAAAGAGACAGTTCTAAAAATCAATATAAACGTTTCTGTAAAAAAGGGATGTTATAAACCACCGGTAATAAGTCGGATTACGTCTCCACCTATTGAAACGTACTAATTTTTTCTTTTCGTCCTTCTACATAACAGTTGTTTTTTACCGCCTCATCCTTTTAGGTTTTAAGGTAGGGGGTGTTTTGTAATGATAAGTGTTAGTGGAACAAACCTAGAGACCTTTGATTATTTTTTCAATGTTGTTGGTCCCTTTATGAATCCCTTCTTTCTTCGACGATTTGACGTTATGAATTTTTAAGAGATAGTTTCTTTCTTATGAACTTCTTTATACCAACTTTACCGGGTGTAAACTACTTTCTGTACTTAGACGTGTAAATTCTTCGAGTTACTTAAGGTGAGTCCCGTTTAGAAGTTTCTCTAAGTATGGATCTGTGTAATATTATTTTGATGGTTTCCCTTTCTAGGTTTCTCTTAGAATTTTGGTCGGTCTCCATTCCTTAAGTAATATAAGTTCCTTAAGAGTTATTCCAATTGTTGGTTAAAGAAAATCTTCGTTTCCTCCGGTCTTCCTTTATCCTACCGTAAAAATTCTCGACTTCGATTGTTTGTTTACGCAGTGAAGATATGTGTCGTTTTAATGGGGAATTTTCATTTCTTTAATTTTGTAGGAGTCTTTTTATTTCTGACTCCTTCAAGTAATTATCATCTTGAAAAGACATTCTTTACGATTACTATCGGGAAATTCGACTATACTTTCCGATGCCCTAACTTAGTCATTGTTTTTGGTTAGTTGTTTCTTTTCGTCTGAGTGTCTGAATCTCTTACTTGAATACCAATGGTCTCTCCCTTTCGTCCCCGTCCCTATCTGACTCTCAAACCCTGACTGCATGTGTAACGATATAAATTTTGTCTGTTAGTTATTTTTGGATAGTATATCGTGTCCTCTAAGAAGAGTCACAAGACATTGTTGGATTTACCCTTTTCTTAAAATTTTTCTTGTCTATGTACATATGCATATTGAATTAGTGAATCGATATATGGACTTTGATTGTGTTGTAACAATTAGTTACTATGAGGTTATATTTTGTTTTATTTTATTATTTTTTACCACTACATGTTGACATGTAGGTGTACGTTTTCTTACTTCAATCCGAAATGGAGTGTGGTACGTGTCTTTAAGTGAGTTTTACCTAGTTTCTGGATTTACATTCTCAATTTTGATGTTTTGAGTATCTTCTTTTGTATATTCATTTAGAAGTGACGGAACTTAAACCTTTACCAAGGAATCTATACTATGATTTTCGTGTTACGTTTTCTATTTATATTATCTGACCTGAAGTAGTTTTAATTTTTATAAATAAGTAGTTTCCTATGATAATTCTTACATTTTTCTATAGGGTATCTTATCCTCCTTTATAAACGTTTGTTATATCGACTATTCCGAGATCATTGGTTTATATATTTCTTAATAATGTGGAGTCGTCGTTTTTCCGTTTGTTAGGTTAATTTTTAACCTGTTTCCTGAACTCATCTGTAGAGACGTTTATTCTATATGTTTCTCTGTTCTTCATGTACTTTTCTACGAGTCGTAGTAATCAGTAATCTAATTACGTTTAGTTTTGAAGTTACTCTATGGTAAAAGTTGTGATCTTGATGATTGTAATTTCTACCTTTTATTTAAACCGACTCATAAACCTTTTAAACCTTGTGAGTATAAAACTTGACTTTTTCGAATGTCTTTCCTGAGATTGTGGAACCCTATAACGTACTATGACGTGTTCCCAGAGTGTTGTTGCACATTATGACTCCCTTATAGAAAAGGGTGATCAGGAGTAGGTTACGAATACCCTCGTCGACCTGTTTCCTAGGTTAAAGACGGTAACACAAGGACCGGAGTTGAAATACTGACCAAAGTCGTCTTCAGAAGGAACCGAGTACAGACGACCTCTCTGAGTCACGGTGGTGGTGGTACTTATCGGAATATAGAAGGTGACCTCTATAAATAGATGACACTACCGTTGGGTGAGACATAAGAACGGACCATTTAGGGAACCTGTCTCCTCGGACCACCCGATGTCAGGTACCCCAGTGTTTTTAAGTCCGTGTTGAATCGTTGATTTGTTGTTGTTGTCATAAAAACTAGACAGGTCTTTCACCACGGGACGTCGTGATTGGGGAGGTTGGTTTCGAGGGAGTAGAAATAGGTTGTATTGTGACCACTACATTTTTCGGATTGGAGGTTTTCTAATCTAATAACATTCCGTCTACAAGATCGTGAGTACCGACTGAGGTGACATTTGGTCCTAAGTGGTTCCCTAAGTTCAGTGATGTTAGTGAGACAGTGTGTGTGTTTTTTTCAATTTTTCGTTCTGATCCACAGAGGAGGTTCTATGAGTTTATTTTCCCCGGGGACTCATTTGACTTAAAAACCTAAAGTAAGAAAAGGACTCACCAGTTCGAGAGACCTTTGACTTTTCCTAACAATACGAATCTGACATCTTAGTATGGTTCACTATCCTTTCTCAGTTTCAGGAAAAAGCGAAAGACAAGAAGTTTACCGACTTGGATAGTGAAACACATTCGTACAAAGAAAGGAAATTGTTTTCAACAAATACTCTTGTAGTGTAGAATATACCTGACGAAACGTCGTAGATGTTGGTGGTTCCAGGTCTACGAGAACCACAATTGGTGTCGATCTCTTTGTCTTTCAGTCCTTTTGCAATTCTATTCGGAAACCGTGGAAAACACGGGAAAACGGTAGTCAAGACATTTTTGACTATACTGGTTGTTAAAGAGGAGGATCTTTCTACCTCTTTTATTATGTCTCTTCCAGTGTCTTTACCGAGCCATACTCCGAACGGGTATCCAGTGGTAAGAATAGGGGGTCCCTTAGATTGACTCCTCTAATTCTCGTATAAGAGGACTTAAGTCTTTATGAAAGTGTACGGTTGATTGTGCAAAAATAATAAAAAGGGAGAGAGGAAGGGACCCTGTTAGATTTCCATAAAATAAAACGAAACGACAGGAAGAACGACAACCATCATCTTTACTTTTCCTTTACACCTTCATTCGACTTTTGTTAAAACTATGAAAATAGACTTAGATTATGTTCCTGATTCTATAATAGAGTTTCAGACAATGTACGTGTTGTTAATGGACACTATGAACGATTATGACATCTAAAGTCCCGAAACAAGGTCCGGATAATCACTATAGAGACACGTAGTCTAAGATCTTAGATGTATAAACGGGACTAAGTACAATGTATTATCAGACTTCATTTTTGTTTTCCGTATTTTCTACAAGAGTTTCTCTGAGAAAAGAAAGGTAGGAGGTTTCGTAACCATATATTCGAGGATCTTCCGTATCCGGTACATAAATAATAAATCGTTGTTGGGTAAGGAGTCAGATAGTAGGTTTGATGAAAACAATTCGTGGTCAGTAACCCAATCTACGATTGATTTGTTTGGTCTAATTTATGTAGTCTGTAAGTTATCTTCAAACAATTTATTTATTCACTGTGTACTTACTTTTTTGACTTGGAATATCCATTTTGAAACCTTTACAAAAGAGGGAGATAACCCTTCGGTTGTGAAGACCAGTCACTAAATAAAATAATCAAGTCAAGTCATGTCAAGTCAGTGAGTCAACACAGGGTGAGAAACTCTGGGGTACTTAGCATCGTGTGGTCCGGAGGGACAGGTAGTGGTTGAGGGCCTCAAGTGAGTTTGAGTGCAGGTAGCTCAGGCACTACGGTAGGTCGGTAAAGTAGGAGCCAACAGGGGAAGAGGAGGACTGTGGTTAGAGAGGGTCTTAGTCTCAGAAAAGGTTACTGAGTTGAGAAACGTACTCCACAGGTTTCATGACCTCGAAGTCGAAATCGTAGTAAGGAAGGTTTCTTGAGGGTCCCGACTAGAGGAAGTCTTACCTGACCAACCTAGAGGAACGTCAGGTTCCCTGAGAGTTCTCAGAAGAGGTTGTGGTGTGAAGTTTTCGTAGTCAAGAAGCCGTGAGTCGGAAGAAGTGACAGGTTCAGAGTGTAGGTATGTACTGGTGACCTTTTTGGTATCGGAACTGATCTGTTTAGAATCAGTCGTTTCATTACAGAGACGAAAACTTATACGATAGATCCAACCAGTATTGAAAAGAAGGTTCCTCATTCGCAGAAAATTAAAGTACCCACGTTAGTGGTAGACGTCACTAAAACCTCGGTTTTTTTTATTTCACACTGCGACAAAGGTGACAAAGGGGTTGATAAAGGGTACTTCACTACCCTAGCCTACGGTACTAGAAGCAAAAGACTTACAACTCGAAATCCGGTTGAAAAAGTGAGAGGAGAAAGTGAAAGTAGTTCTCCGAGAAATCAAGAAGAAACGAAATACGATATTCCCATCACGATAGACGTATAGACTCCAATAACTATAAAGAGGGCCGTTAGAACTAAGGTCGAACACTACGTAGGTCGGGTCACGAAGAGTACTACATGAGACGTATATTCAATTTATTCGTCCCACTGTTATATGTCGGAACTGCATGAGGAAGGGGTTAAACCTTGGTCAGACAACAAGATTGACAACGAAGGACTGGACGTATGTCTAAAGAGTTCTCCGTCCAATCCACTAGACAATAAGGGTAGAGAAAGTCTTAAAAGGTGTCAAATAACACTAGGTGTGTCAGTTTCCGAAACCGTATCAGTTATTTCGTCTTTATCTACAAAAGGACCTTGAGAGAACGAAAAAGGTACTAGTTCACCTACAACCGTTAAACTAGAGACCAAGGAGACGGAAAAGATTTTGGTCGAACTTGTAGTCCTTCAAGTGCCAAGTGTATAACGACTTCGGACCGAACCTCTTAAAACTCGTAATGAAATGATCGTACACTCTACTTACGTTAACACGTCATCACACTCGTAAGAAACCGTAACGGAAAGAAACCCTAACCTTACTTTTGACTGGAAAAGGTCAGGACACCGGTCACGACTCAAAAGGTTTAAACGACCGTATAACTCACGTCCTGAAAGTGTCGTAGTAAAAAGTCCTAAATTTCATCGAGTTGACCTTAAGGTAGTGGAGGTGATCGAAACAAGTATCACTACGAAAGATTCCGGGTGAACTGAAGTGTAAGGTTCTACAGACCGAGATCCACTCACTAGTGTGGTAGCACTAATAGACCCAGTACTTCTAGAAAAAACATATCAAGAAGGTACATAGGAGAAGAATTATAGAAGACGAAGACAATCCAGGTATGGTAAAGACAGGAAATAGCTCGGGTAGAAACGTACTTTAAAAGGGAACCATAGAGATTAAAAGAACTTCTCTAGAGATCAGAAAGGGTAAGACAACAAAAGGAGATAAAGAAACGTAACTAACGACTTCTTCCGAAAGAATAGAGAAGAACGATAAGAAACCTTGAGACGTAAGTCTACGAACATAGAAAGGAAAAGAGGAAACGAAAAACGAAGTAGTAAGGTTTAACAATACTACTTATTTTGTCATTAAAGTATACTTGTATATAGGGTTTAGAATAGTTACGAAGTGAGATTACAGATTCACCTTTACTCGTAAATACTTTATCCAATAGTAAAGTGTGTGAACTGTTTCTGTTACGATTTATCGTGACAAGAAATGTAACACCTTCCATTTGAAATGAGTGAGTCTCTGGGAATAGATCATACACTCATGGTTTTTGCTGGATGTATGTGTAAAGGTTTTCGGTAGGGGTCCCTTCGTCACGGTAGAAGAGGTAAGATGAACGTAACTCTTGGTATACAGATACTCAATTTGAATTGTTTTTTATATTAAGAAGGTGTGTGTCACGTATTAAATAGATTATGTACTTAAGGATCTTTCATGGTGTATTTATATAAGTGAATTTACCACGTGTCATAAACTTCTTTTAAACATCGTTTAGACAGATATTATTTCTTGTATTTATAAATAACTCGTAAATTATACACGGTCCATAATCCGATTCACGAAATATACGTAATAGAGTAACTTACGAGGTTTGGAGAGTCACTTCGTACGTTATACTAATTTAGGTCAACGTCAAGTCAAGTCAACGAGTCAGAACAGGTTGAGAAACACTTGAGTACTTAACGTCGTACGGTCCGGAGGGACAGGTAGTGGTTGAGGGCCTCAAGTGAGTTTGAGTTTAGGTAGCTCAGTCACTACGGTAGGTCGGTAGAGTAGGAGACAGAAGGGGAAAAGGAGGACGGGGGTTAAGGAGGGTCATAGTCTCATAAAAGGTCACTCAGTCGAGAAACATACTCCACCTGTTTCATAACCTCAAAGTCGAAATCGTAGTCAGGAAGGTTTCTTGTGGGTCCTGACTAGAGGAAATCTTACCTGACCAACCTAGAGGAACGTCAGGTTCCCTGAGAGTTCTCAGAAGAGGTCGTGGTGTCAAGTTTTCGTAGTTAAGAAGACACGAGTTGAAAGAAGTGTCAGGTTCAGAGTGTAGGTATATACTGGTTTCCTTTTTGGTATCGGAACTGATCTTCCTGAAACAACCGTTTTATTACAGAGACGAAAACTTATACGATAGATCCAACCAGTATTGAAAAGAAGGTTCCTCATTCGCAGAAAATTAAAGTACCGACATCAGTGGTAGACATTACTAAAACCTCGGGTTTTATATCAGACTGTCAAAGGAGACAAAGGGTAGATAAAGGGTACTTCATTACCCTGGTCTACGGTACTAGAAGTAAAAGGTTTACAACTCGAAATTCGGTTGAAAAAGTGAGAGGAGAAAGTGAAAGTAGTTCTCCGAAAAATCAAGGAGAAGTGAAAGACGGTATTTCCACCACAGTAGACGTATAGACTCCACTAACTATAAAGAGGACCGTTGAACTAAGGTCGAACACGAAGAAGGTCGGGTCACAAAGAGTATTGCATGAGACGTATATTCGATTTATTCGTCCCACTGTTTTATGTCGGAACTACATGAAGAAAAGGATAAACCTTAGTCAGACAACAAGGTACAGGTCAAGATTGATAACGAAGGACTGGACGTATGTCCAAAGAGTTCTCCGTCCAGTCCACCAGACCATAAGGGTAGAGAAAGTCTTAAAAGGTGTCAAATAACACTAGGTGTGTCAGTTTCCGAAACCGTATCAGTTATTTCGTCTTTATCTACACGTTTAAATTCTTTGATCTATTGAACGGGTTTAAATTCTTTGATCTATTGAACGAAAGACTTTTTCCATTCAGGACTTGATGACTTTTTTATCAAACCAATTACATTGTAATCCCCACTCGTGTTTATACACTACCTTTATAGTAGAATGTTATTAAAAGTAATTAAGTAGACCTTCTATATAATAATGACTTGATGAAATAGTAACGTTAGTAAAAGATTATTTACCGATACCCAAATAACAGTATCAATAAACTTAAAATGATACATACAACTTTCCCCACCCCACTCTCGTCCCGTGTTCAAACCCTCTCTAGGTTAGTTGTGTCAACAGAAAGACCTACCACACGTCGGCGAACGTAGATAAACAAAGGTTTTTCATGTAAGTTTGCATAAATTAGGTCAACGAACAAAGAAACCACTAAATGACAAACTGAAAGATCCTCTCCAAATTTAATACTTGTGTTAAAATTTTCATCATAGATAAATATACTTCCCTTACGCATCATTTCAGTAACAACGTCTATTTTAGAAATTATATAATGGATAATTGCCAGGAACTCCTACCAGAACCTTTAAAAAATTCGGTACTGGTAGAAAGGTTTCAATAGAGTTTTTTTTGAAGACATTAACGAAGAGAGTGGTAGTCTACCACTGAAGTGTTTCTTCATTTCTTGTTAACGGGACGTAAGTAAGTAAAACGTTCATGAAGAGACTCGAGACGTCCCAGGGTCCGTGACACAATCCACGACCCCTATGTCACCACTCATTTTGCTTGTATGTGCGATAGGTACAAAGGTCTCTTAAACGGTTAGACTTGTTCCAGTGGATCCGTTTTTTCGAAGAAAACTGTTTATTTGAGTCGGTTCGTTAGATTCTCTATCGAGATACGAAAGGTTCCCGAGAAAGGGTGTTCTAAAAACATTTCGTAAGGGTTCTGATAATAGATGGGTTTTCAACTGATTTTGTCTTCTCCTTTCAGAGGGAGATTGACTGGGACTTGAGGTTTCAGTCCGGTTTACCAACAGTCTACCTACTGTCCGACATATCTACTTAGTGAACCAACTGAGTTCTGTGACTCAGTAAGAATGACATTGTTCAGTAAGATATTACAGTATAAAGAATCAGATGGGGTCCAGATATTATTATGGTCATGAAACGGTTAAAATTAACAAATTCCTGTGTCGTAACTCAGTTTAAGAAGAGTTATTTAATCAGTGAAATCTCGTTAATGAACTTTAAAAGGTACCACATCTAATTCGGTTTCAATAGGGAAGAGATTGAGACAAAAGGAAGGAGAACGACAAGGGATTCATTTTTGTGTATTTGTAAGAAGGGTTCCACATAGGTTAAAGGAGAAAAAGGAGTGAGAGTTGGAGGAGGTACGGATATCAAAGTTGTTGGTGAGAAGTCTTTACTAAGAACCAAACTATAGTGAGTAGTTGGAAAAGGAGGACTCTTATCACACTAACGACGTCTTCGTCCGACTTAGTCTTCCATGAACTAGGACTTGATGAACGACAGATCCTCGAACCTACCCCTACGTTGTGACCTTGTCAAATTCGGTTCCAATGCAAGTGACCCGTGTCTACCCCCATCTTGTTTGGTGTCTGTCCTTAGTCATTGTTTAATACTACTTGATTGTTCTAAGTGCTAAGTCATTCGTCCGTTCTACCCGATTCCAACCAGACGTGACCTTCGTCTTCGATCCTAATACCCATTTAATATCACTCATGTTAACAGGTAAAGAGAAAGGGAAGGGAAGGAAAGGATTCAGACAAGATTTCGGTAATCATCCCCGTATTTTTACATCGTTAAACGACTTTCATCCTCCAACAACAACAAGTCAGTGGTTCAGTCAGACTGAGAAAACACTGGGACACCTGACATCTGGAGGTCCAAGGAGACAGATACCCTAAAGTTTCCGTTCTTATGACCTCACCCAACGGTAAAGGAAGAGGTCCCCTAGAAGGACTGGGTCCCTAACTTGGTGTCAGAGGACACAGAGGATACAGAGGACGTGACATTCGTCTAAGAAATGGACGACTCGGTAGTCCCTTCGAGGTGAAAAGAAACGACGAAAGTTTAAAAGAGAGACAGAAACTGTAAACTCTTAAACTTACAGACCCAAAACAAAAAACAAAGAAACGGACAAAAAACAAAAAAATTAAGTAGAATAACATTAGGAAATATGAAAGACCCAGATCTACAGGTAAAGGAAGGGGTCTAAACACTTCGAAGGTCAGTTCTAAATTAAAAAATTTTTTTATTCGAAACACTAGGAGAAAGAGAGAGAGAGAGAAGGAAGAGGAAGACCCTGAGGGTGTCACGTATATAATTAGGATAACGACAACAAGGTATTCTGGGAATTTGTAAGGGTGAAAAAAGAAAAAACCGAGGAGACTGACCTATTAAAGGTTATTGTTAGAAGTTCAAATGACTAAGAAAAAAGACGAAACAGTTCAGACGGTGACTTCGAGAGATCACTTAAAAAGTCGATTCAATAACATAAGAAGTCCAAGTACTGAAGACAAACCATGAAAAAATGTAGAAGAAACAATAGAGAAATAATTTTAAGAATGAAAGAGATACGTAACAAGAGGACTGGAACCACTCGTAGAAATACTACCAATAAAACTTAAGAGACAGTCCATTCGTTATGTAGAGGTAAAGTAGTCCTAGTGGAAGACCTCTAAATAGAACAAATAAACTTTATGTAAAAGGAAGAAGAAGTAGAACGAACTAAGAGACATAACCACAGTCACGTAATCTGTTTAATCGGTGGATGGGAGCAAAGGTGTCTAACTGAAGTAAGTCCCTTTCTGGTGGTGGTCAGTCGGACAGGTCTCTGAAATCCCCGGAGAGGTTAGAAGTACGAACAGGTTAGGTGAAAGAAAAAAAAAAAAAAAAAACGTCGGGGGTTCGTAGGTCATATGGTGTTGTTCAGTCTACCTTCGACCAGGGAGTCTTTCGAGAGTCTTTTGAACCTAGTAACTTGTGGTGTAGGTTAAAAAAGGGTGGAGTTTCTCTTCAACCCAGACTTCGAAAAGTAGGGGAGTAAGACATGACTCGGTCCCCTCCCGGACATTAATGAAGGTTTGGAGATAGAGTCAAGTAAAGTCAAGTCAGCTAGTCAGTACAGGTTGAGACACTGGGGTGCCTGACGTCGTGCGGTCCGGAGGGACAGGTAGTGGTTGAGGGTCTCAAATGAGTTTGAGTACAGGTAACTCAGTCACTACGGTAGGTTGGCAGAGTAGGACAGAAGGGGAAGAGGAGGACGTAAGTTAGAAAGGGTCGTAGTCCCAGAAAAGTTTGGAGATAAATACAAGAGTGATTAGGGATCAACCGATCTGAAAGGAAGAAAAATAGACATGAGACTCAGTACTTTCAGACTTTCTTCGGTCAGGAGACACATAGAGGACATTTTCAACTCCGTAATCTGTCTACTTGGGTGAGAAGGGGAGGGATTCTTCTACGACCCCCTATCCCTACGAGGAGGTAAGAGACGAAGTCGATTTCCTTCTCGATACCACTGATAATTGGGATCAGTGGTAGAAATAAAAAGATATCCCTTAATCTAACACGACCAGGGTAGTCGTGAGACTCTAACCTTTTTATCTTCAGTCAGAGGACCCCTCTGGAGTGTTTTGTGAACCTCATAACCTGTAAACCTGGTTAAGAAAGGGAGGGGAATTCTCTTCGACTTCCGACTCTACCCCGTAAAGGAGGGTCAACATACTGTGACACGATTCCTGACTCTAAGGTCGTCCTTCTATAGAACTTAAAGGACGACCGATGAAACTTAGATCAAAATACAAAAGGACTTCAGTTAATCGAAGACCTAAATAGTGTTTTCCTTAAATAGGTACTTAATAACGACTTAAACAGGTATTTAAAAAAGGAAAGGTATCCTCTTTCCTTTCAGGTACCGAGGGAGAAGGTGGTAGAAAGATTACAGGGACTTTAGTAAAAATTACTATTCCTCCTCTGCTAAGAAATAGATAATCAGTATCTCAGAAATCAGAACCAGTATCATAGAGTCTAATCATCTAAAATTTATGATAGGGTGAGTTGATACGTAAGACGTGAACTCCAGGTCACCGTCGACTCTTCGATGACTCTTAATGGTCGTAATGCACTCTCTGTTTTTATTCCGTCTCAACTCGTGGCTTCTTAACTACGAAAACTTGACACCACGACCTCTTCTGAGAACTCTCAGGGAACCTGACGTTCCTCTAGGTTGGTCAGGTAAGACTTCCTCTAGTCGGGACCCT